>JAFMSR010000012.1:42890957-42961277 GCA_022818135.1 Saxidomus purpurata | reverse complement strand
CCATATAACGATAAAATATAGGGAGCCATTTATTATTTCGATTATTACACGTGATTTTCTTTGAAAACTATCCCGAACTTTAGTATATAAAATACAGGCTTTTCCCTATATGTTTATATAGGAAAAGCAGCTGCTTGAGTTAGAATAAGTGGTAGAATAATGTAGGTGAAACATACAATTAAAGCAACATATTTATGCAAGAAAAGATATCATTACCGAAACGTTTAGCTGTGTCTCAAAAATCAGTGATATGAAACGATATTTTGTATTTTGCAAATGTTTCATAGCTATTCTAAATTAACATTTTAATGCTTTTCTCTCAGATATAATAATGAGTGTACTGGATTGTTTAATACTATGATTATACATCAAGATTAGCATGTTTGTTCGGTTGATTTATTTAGCGTAGTTATGGATGATGGATTTTTTTCCATTTGCTGATAAATAGTCCTTTTTTGTGTCGAATTTTACGTTTGCGGTTTTAAATGAAATGAAAACTTTTACAGAAAAACACTGCTTTTCATTTATAGTACATTGTAATATGTGTGTTTGTATGGCAACATAAAATAATATCTGCATACCTGCTTCAACCTCCATGAGTTTTTAATCGCTGTCAATTTTTTATTCCCTTAATTACATAAATCTCCTCTGTAAGAAGATACAATATTACATCTAACACCAAGCATGCATCCGAAAACATGCAGACCACAAAATCCGATACTCATTCAACCAAAACAATAATCATACACGCTTTGCTAGCTGATTAGCCAGAAGCTATAGTTATTGTTATAAAAAAATTAGGCTCAGAAATTAAATAATTGTGTTTGAATTGTGTCCTGTGAGAAGTCTGAATAGAATGACACGTTCTCATCTGTCTAGTAGATGGTAGCTATATGTCTGTGTCATATGCTTGTATAACCAACGGATCCGCCATCTCATTGGTATGAACACCAAAGTGTGCGGATAATCCACTAGTGAAGGAAGATGGGAACGAATACTGAGACTGATATTCGAATATTTGTATACATGTAGCATGTTCGAATATATTCTGATATTCCCATACAATTTCGATAAGTATACTTATCGAATTTTTTATGTCTGAAATTTAAAGCATTCAATCGATAACGAAGCACATCAAACTGAATACTCTTTTGCCTTTTATTTATTTATGTTACGATACTTTGTACCGAACGGTATACAAAAAATGATAGTTTGTCAATATTTTATGTTTTAGAGCCTATTTGATGATATGACGAAGATATACATGAACAAGCTAAAGCGCATCTGGTAATCACTCAGAAACGCTTGATGACTTTTCATGTGATGGTGTAGGTTCTAATCCGGATCACCATTGTAAATCAGCTCATCCTAATGTAATTTTTGAGGTCAAAGTACGTTGAAAAGTGTTGGACGGCAAGTTCGGCCAATTCAGAAACATCCCTTAGAACATAGAAATTTAAAAAGAATATTTTACATGTACATCATCTACACAATCAAAAGCGTCCGCATTGTGATTTAAATTTTGTTTTACGCAATAAAAAAGAAAAATGCACCCGTCAGCTGGCTTTTGTTGTGACGTATACCCGTATTCTAAGTCAGGACTCAAAATCATGCTCAACTTGAACTCAATGGAGGAATGCTCAAGGAAAGCTCGAGGAACACTCAAGTGAGTGGCCGTCAAGTATAGAATCGGTATTCATATTTGCCAATCAACCTTGAATTTATGGAGTATCCTCTGAAATTGACTTACTACATGCATTTAGTACGCAGTCGTTACAAAATGGCAAAACTTTTTTCACAGACTTTGAAATAAATTAATTAAAAGAACTGGTGATTCTTTAGAAAACAAAGGCTTTTACATCTATTAAGTAAAAGAAATCGGAGTTGCACACTACTTGCCTGTTAATTGAAGAAAAAAAATCATTTCCTTTTACGGTACATTTCAGCTGCTGGACAATGAATTGCACAATAATATCCAAATATTTCTATAAATATTTCTGTCTTTAACTGAAAATATGAATGTTGCCTTTTATTATTCCGGTCGAAATAATTCAAACCCTATCGATAGATGTATACCGGGTTTAAAATAAAAACTACTGTATATGAAATTTATGATACAGCAATATTTTAATTTGGTAGGCTTAGGGCAATTGCGGTGTACAGGCAACTCGCCGCGCTCGCCTCCAAATTTCATAGACAACGGCTAACTCGCGATGTATCCTTTACTTGAGAGTGCTCACACATTTTTGTCCCTATTATTTATCCGCTCAGAATTATTGTTGACGCCTAGTTTTAATCGGAACCTAGGCCTCCAGCAGAGACATTATGAGCAACTTTTTTTTTCTGACGATTGTGAATAAAATTTGGTTTCTAGAGTGTGTACACTGCTTTAATGTAATTTTGCCTGGTGACCTAGTTTTGATCGCATGTGACCAAGTTTAACATGCGACCCTAGGATCAGAGCGCTCACACGCTTTTTTGTTGTGATTTGACAATGTAACATATATTTTTTTACCCTACGTAAGTTAGTTTCAAATCCGACCTAGAGTTTGTCCAGACAAACGATTATGAATGAAATGTGTGTTTACAATTTGATTTGATTTGATTTGATTTGATGAGAATTTTATCAAGGTCCGTCCAAAAGAGCACTTATGTTAGCTTGATATTTGGATGAGACCCCGGCATGTCTCCCGTCATGCCTAAAAAATAAAATTTTGAAGCCAGAAAATAGGAGAAATTTACCTGACTGCATTTCCGCCAGTATAGCCAAAGTTTGTATTTGATTGGTTCCAAATAGTAGGCCAATCACGGCGACCAATGAGATCTAAGGTGATTGACCTAGTTTGTATGTCTGGATCGTGGTAGCCTAACAGTTTTTAGAAAATTTTGATACTAGATGTTTATGTGTTTGTTTTGTAAAGTAAAAAGTGTGTTTACAAGCTTTTTCTCTTATTTATATCAGCTGGTAACCTAGTTTTTTTACCGTGTGTAATCCAGTTTCTAACTCCTAGAGCCATGACCATCAAGACAAACATTCTGACTGATTTTCATAACACAGCTTCATGCAAGGAACATTCCTGCATAGTTTTATCAAAATTGGCCTAGTGGTTTCAGCGAAGATGTCATTTGATAAAAATGTTGACGGAAGACTGACGACGGACAATCATTAATATTAGAAAAGCTCAACCTGGCGTAGCAAGGTGAGCTAAAAAATGCCCTTCTCCATGACGTCTCTTCTCACACCGCTTTGTCTACAGTGTAAGCTATCAATTCTTTTAAAATGGAAATTGTTATCACATCCTTCCCATAACCTTGATTTTATCCTCTGTAACTTCAATTTCTTTCCAACACGGAAAAAAACTAGGTTTTTAGACAAACACATACGTCCACCTCACCCCCACCCCTTACCACCATTACATGTTTTCGCAAGCTGGGCAGGCAGGCAGGCAGGCAGGCAGGCAGACAGACAGACAACCTGCACAACTTTGCAACCTGGAAAACATTCTTGTAAACTTTCATGACTCACCCAAGTATTTGTAAAGGCAGAACGACAGACAGGCGGACATACAAAAAACCAAGGTGCACAACTTTACACGCTGATTAACAAGCCTATTTTGTTCATGGTTGTATAGTACCTGAAGTACTATTTAAGTTACGTGGGACACAAATTGTAAATCGCCAAATTTCATGATGTAAAGGGCCGTAACTCTGCCAATCCTAGATGTATCATGTGCATGTGGTTTACTTAATTTTTGGACGTTCAACGCTAGCGGTTATTTTTGTTGTTTTATGGGGGATGTAGAGCCAAAGGTTCAGATAGATTGCTTACGGAGTACCCCTTTTGCACCAAGATGGCCCTTTATCACTCACCTGGCTATCACTGGCTGTAATACAACGTCAACAGTCGTGTCACAGAAAGGGTCAATTTCGACCTAGGGGTCCTTATTTGGAGTATTCTTAGAGGTCCACTACACAATGCTACATTCCAAATATCTATGCTTAGGGTTCGATACTTTCTGTAGTACATTGTAGTACCAAAGTCCACATGTTTTCTGACCGCCCCTTGTATATGTTACCTCTGAAAGTTGCTGGAAATCATCATTGAGGTCTCATCCACAAATTCAAGCTAACATATTTGCTTCAAACGGGACAATCATTGATCACTCAGGGATCCTATATCCCTGATTCACTGTAGCTCACTCTTGAGCACTCTTTGTTCAGGTGATCTAACAAAATGTGTGCTCATATCTGTTCAGGTTTCTGTTAAATTGCTTTAGTTTAGCTGAAGTATGTACCTTGTCTGCAGGCTTATATAATGTTTATGCATATATTTGAGTAAAATATTGTTTAAATCAAACATTTTTGCCAGTTATGATAAAGACTCAATTAAACATATGGCATATAAAATGTTATTAATGTTTTCCATTATTTGACCTCGTGTTGTATATCTTACACAAAAGTTTCTCAGAATCAAAGTTGACAAAAATCTCACTATGACAAACATTCTGGTCATGATTCATGTAAACTGGGTAGAAAAATTAGCTTTTAAATGATTTGATCTAGTGACCTAGTTTCGAGTTATTCTACGGACGACCCACTTAAACCTTGATCTAGATTCCATAAATACAAACCTGATTATGTTTCATTTAGAACAGATAGAAAAAGAACCCATTTCGTAAATATTAATTCATATAATATCATTAAATTCTAATGTGATAGATTATCTTATTTGGACCATCCAGTTCAAACATAACCTTTATTTCATGATGAGATACAGTTATTCAGGCTGTTTCATGTTGGTGGCCTCAAGTGTATAAGTTTTCATGGACTTAATCTGGACCGTACACAATCAAGTTTCAGACTTTTTTTACCAACATTCTGATCATCTAGCTTTTTAAGCTTGATGACCCTACACCAAGCTAAACATGTGCCCTCCATGAGTGCTTTAATGCATACTGGTGACAATGAATCGTGGAGCCGCCGTGGCGCAGTGGTAGCGTGTTTGCCTCAGGATCGAAGGGTTCCGGGTTCGATCCCATCCATCGCCATGTCGGCAGTGTCCTTAGGCAAGACACAATTAATTCCACATTGCCTCTCTCTCTTCGAGGTTGATTCCATCTGGAATGAGTCTCGAGAGCGATAAATATAAGTCGTAAGAACTTGTTTCGCAATTGAGAATAAATAAATTAGTATAAACTAATGAATTGATGGACAAAGGCTGAACAATCCTGGATCATCACTCTGTGCTCAGGTGAGCAAACGAGTATAAGAGATGACCTGATATCAGTCTTCCACATTCACAAACTAACACAAAAGCCTTATATTTTCATCTTTCTGATTGTGAATCATTTAATACATAATTAAAATGCATACAACAATGGCACAAAAATTAAAAGATCTTACACAGTTTTGTGAAACTGTTAGGAAAACAAGGAGATCAAGCCTACACAGTTTAGGTTACAAGAGTTGTCTAATTAATCTTTCAGTGCCCTCACAAGTGATAGTACTTATACACATAAGGTTTCAGTCCTCAATAACATTCTTAATCTTTATATATTCAGCAAGTTAATCATATGTTCTCTTGTCGCTGTATATGAATATACATGTATATATGTCTATTATGTAAGGTGAGTACGGGATGCTCCTCAACCCTTACTTAGCCAGTATGACGGGGAAAATAAATGTGGTTACCCAATTTTGGGGCCTCAAACAAAAAAAATCTATTATCGTGGTGTCTTTACAAAAATGTTGATCTTGAGCCATATAATCTGTAAATCTATTTAAAAAATATCACAATAAACTTCTTAAAAGAATGCTACACCAAAGATAATTGGCCTAACCTTTAAAATCGAAGACATTATTTTCTATTTTCTGAATCACTTTGGTCTATTTATTCTATTTATTCTGGCAGTGAACATAATTGCTATTATTATCCTATACATGTATAAGCTCAAGCGAAAACATGAAACAAGAGTTTTGTAACAATCAACAACCTAAAAGCATAAGCAATATGACAAGCAAAGCAAAGAAGCCATTGTCCACCTTAAACATGAGCAATGATCCAAAATAGGTCAAATTGTCTTTAAAACTTTTAACTGTTACTTGAACAAAGTGAATAAAATTTGTACTTCCCATTCTATAGGTTTGGTTTCTCAGTGCTCTTATTTCTGATATGGTATTGATGGACAACATTACATGAATTGTGACTTCATTTTCAAGCTGACTGGGATACAACCGTTAAAGCACAGGATAGCACATTAATAAGTCATGGTTAACCATTGTTTATTGATACCACACACAGAAAGAATATGTCTACAATAATTAGATACAAGACACTACTGTCAGCTAAATATATATGGGTCTGTCTTCAATTGTCAAAAAGGTAATTTATTTATTTTGATTTGAATTTGCTGACAACTTAATACCATGACTAGCATGAAATGTTTTGCTTAGTTTATTGAAAATAAAAAAAATATAGTAAAATATCAATTTTATATCATACAGCAAATTCCACTGTGACATTTTTGTTATGATATCTATCTCACTAAATATTACTTGAAACTTACCAAACTTTTCTTAGAAAATACATGTAAAACAAATATGCCCATTGTATTCTATTTGAAACATTGCTCATATTTTGTTTCTATTTTGTTCATAAGGCTCACAGTCTGGGTAAAATCATACTACATTGTTACAAAGTATATACAACAGTAAACCATGCAAAAGCAATTGCCGTATTTGAATAAATCACAGTCTAAAACAATATTTTGTAATAATACAAATTGAATGTCTTGAATAAATATATTTCACTGTCATGTATTGTGTACATGGAAAAATTTGCTATGATATTAATTTTGCTAAATTTCCAATTTCATACAGCATAAAGCATACTATATGAAATTAACCAAATTAGCAGTATGCAATCTAGATTTACTTCATGTTTTAACATTGTAAATTAATACAGATTCTGTCTACTAATTTTTGAAATTGCAAAATAAATTGTGATGTAAAACTCATACAGTACTAACAGTATTGTGCTGGGTTTTTTTCCATTTCCTTGACAATGAAGGTTTTCAAATAGAGCCAACATTCATCATCATCTGATTGGATAATCACTTATAATGGCAGTTTGTAAAATAATTCTGAATTGACTGTAGCTATACATGAGCAACATTATAAAATGCAAAAATAAACCACAACATTTTAGAAATGACATGAAGTTCTTTCCACACACAACTACATATATTTCAAAGACAGAACACCTATCAATAATAAATTCTGAATAAAAGTTGTGTCAAAAAGTCTATCAGAAGTGACTTTGAAGATGAAATTGTCTATTGAGGTAAAACACAGAAAAAAATGATGCTGTTAATTATACCAAACAAAAACAATAATATGCAATTGAAATGCTTGCACCATACATAAAAAATTAGCATTGCACAAATTACTTGAGAAAGATTTAGATTAATATAACCAATAAAACTTGGTCAAAGTCAATAAGATTTGGCATTTCTGATTGTATCACATTATAACTAGCAGTATCATTCTTATCAAGTTTGAGGTAATCAGACAGTCATTGTATGTGACTTAAGCTTCTGAAATGGAGTTTTGCAACTTTTATCTATGAAGTCTTACATTTACATTGTTTTTCTGTATCAATAATTTTGATACAAATTAAAGGCAGTTTCAACCAATGTGAGTGAAGATATTTGATAAATAAAAAACAGCAGCTATTATTTTCATATTTTTATCCCTTGCATGAGGGAATTTGTGTAGGATGGTACCTTTACCTATGATAATTATAACGGTATAACTCAAGTAGTAAAGACAAAGACCTTCTGTAGTTCACTTAAGTCTTGTATTTTTTGTACTTGGATTTTAAAAAAGCTTGATTATTTGTGCCTGAATTTAAAAAAAAAAATGTTGTGCTTGAAATTACAAAACAAAGTTGGGGTAATATGAAAACCTCAAAATGTGCATTAATACAGCTAATACTGTTTCATTTCTATATTTAACGAAATAAGCCTTTACCCTGTTTTTCAAATGATATTGTATCTGTACATGAAAACTTGACTTTTTATGATGCAGAAAAATGTACTTGAATTTAATCCAGTGGAAACCACAACAACTACATGGCTTTTGCCTTATGATGCCATTTATTGTTGCATCTTTTAAAACCATTTTCAAGTACTGGCAAGCAAGGAAAAGCCGATGGCAAGGAATTGTCGACGGATTTTTAGTTTTCCCGTTACATGCCTCAATAACAGGTCTGTTTAAAGGAATTTTTTATCAAAATCTATCGGAGGGTTTGTTTTGAAGACGACTGACAGAAATCATGAGTCAAAGTGTTAAATATTTACTAAGATATCGATTTTTCATTTCAGCGTACTCGCAACCTTGACATATCTAGTCAACAAAGTCACGTGGGGGTCATGTGATGGCTGTCAACTTCTGATTTCTGCGCGAAAATATTACTTCAAATATTCTTAAAACATTAGAAAATCATGTTAAAATACATTTCAACACGCAATAAAAAGGTATTGATAACATATTCGAACTGTACACTAGTATATAGGGATGATTTGACTCTTCAATTCTAGGGAAGTAATATGTACTGATTGTATAGTATTTCCCCTTTGTTTGAGGGAGGCTCAATGCAGGGAAATCATAGGCTATATTGCCAAACAAACACACAAAAACAAATGTCGGGAGTTCTAATCTGATGTGAGCTACGACTGGAGGCTGTGCAAGGTATTAAGCAAATGAAGTTCCAACTATTTGACTAAGTAGAAAAACAGTTACTCCCAGCAACAATGACACATGTAGGTATATAGACCTACTTACCAAGCCGCAAATTAATATAATTTCTCAAACACAATTTATTGTTAAAACCCATTAGAAATAATTATTTTTAATTTTTTTCAAATATTTTTGTGTTATACGCGTTATGAACTGAATATCAGCGATAAAAGCAAACCGCCGACATTTCCTGCTGTAATACCAATTTTTCGTGTGCTTTAAGTTCCCCTTTTAAGGCCCCATATTTACGGGCATGCGCGACCAATGTAAACAAAAATTATCTCCACCGACGGAGGTCAAGGCCAAGATTTGCAAAATAGTCAACGTTTTTATTCTGTCTAGTCTATTTCTAAAATAAACGAAAATAACATGCAAAATCTATCGGCTTTTCCTTGCTTGCCAGTACTGGTTAGTATTTTTGTATATTCCATTCAACTCCTTTTAGTGGTTACTTTCACCACTGGCTGGACACTGAACACAGGTTTGACTGTACACACATTTATAACTTTGTAACCTCACACATTTCAGTAACTTCCATCATGCAGCTGAACAAAAAGGTCCACGCATATGAATGTGTTTGACTAGTAGTAAAGCTATAAAATATTGTGTAAACTTAAAACTAATACCTTATAAATTAATAGCCGCTTTTAGTATACATGTGTACAATATTACAAAAAGAAATGTATAAACAAAGTAAAGCACAGTCAGTTTATCATGCCTAGTAATTTTTAAATAAATTACTATTCTCTTGATTAGTAGTTATACCATGATAGTACTTATCATTTGACTGATTACTTTTCATTTCATGTTTACTTCGATTACAAGAAACAAATTACTAGCTATTATATGTAGCAGAAATGATTATGCAGCATAAGAAAAAACATTCCAATTAAAAAGAACACTGAAGTTTCATAAAGTGTTTCTACGTCCCAGGTACAGGGATGAAAGTAGGCTTATCTGAGGCCTTATAGGCTTTCTTCGGAGTATAAATGCCAACCTTAACGGGATATCTTGTACCCGCAACGTCTATCTCATACTTTGCCGAAGGGTCTTTTATATAATCATGTATTCTTTTTGTTATCACAGGATTTCCCTTATCATCTAAATGATTGATGTAACCCAGACACACAAATCGGTCCAAGGTAAACCCGTATGCACTAGATGTTGTTAGTCCAACTAGTTTCCCGTTCCTAAAAATAGGTTCTTTACCGGAAGGCCAAACGTCTGCATCAGTGTCGAAGTTCTCCAATAAGAGCTGACAAAACTTCTTGCTGATTCCAAACTCTTTCTGTTTCAACAGTGCTTCCTTCCCTATGAAATCTTTTCTCTGAAATAAAGATGGCAAACACATGTATTAGTTTTATATCAATTTTCCTCAATCCATGTTAAGGCTTGAAACTCACAAAAGCTTTCTGGAGGTCAGCCTATTTGGGAAAAATCTACTGGTTCTACCCTGTGTAGTTGTAACTTTCATTGCCCTTTGAACCCACAACAACAGGGTTACAAAAAACTATCTAATTTACATACTATAATTTATAGTGCTCTAACATTTTTTCTAAACAGTGGCAAACTGTGCCAGTTATGAGAAAGATATGTATAAAGATATATAGTAAATTTTAATATAAATCTAAATCTATATAAAACTAGAACTATCACCAACAAGAGCTGTCAGTAGAACAGCACGCTCGACTTTTTAGTGCTTGCCTATAAAACAAAACTTTGATGGTTAAGGGCACACAAGACTTTAGGAATTTTTAAGTACAAATCAAGAAACATTTTCACAGAGTTATCTTCTCTTGCTTACAGATAGGTCTCATGATGGTACATAAGTACTCCAACTTTCAAAGTAATATCTCAAATGGTTAAGTCAACAAGTGGACAAGAATGAAAATTTTAACTGAGTTTAAGCAAAGGGCCTCAAAAAATTGACGATTCCTTTTCCTGCCAGGGATCATGGTTTACAAGTATTCCAACTTTCAAAGTAATATCTCAAACAGTTTAGTCAAACAAGAGGGCCAAGATGGCCCTATATCGCTCACCTTGGTACAAGTCCACTTGCCTGGTGGAAGATCACTAGATAATGTTATATACCAAATAAGTTTTCCTATATACCCCTTTGTAAAACAAATGATCCCCCCCCCGGGCAAGGTCAATTTTGACCCCAGGGGCATAATTTGAACAAACTTTGAAGAGGTCTACTAGGCAATGCTACATGCCAAATATCTAAGCTTTAGGCCTTGTGGTTTCAGAGAAAAAGATTTTTAAAGTTTTCCCTATATAAGCCTATGTAAAACTAAGTGACCCCTGGTGCAGGGTCAATTTTGACCCGGGGGTCATAATTTGCACAATCTTGGTACAGGTCCACTAGCCAATGCTACATGCCAAATATCTAAGCTCTAGGCCTTGTGGTTTCAGAGAAGAAGATTTTTAAAGATTTTTATATATAAGCCTATGTAAAACAAAGAAACCCCCCCGGGGGGAAGTTTTGATCCGAGGTTCATAATTTGATGGTAGAGCCACTAGCAAGCACATGCCAACTATCTAAGCTCTAGGCCTTGTGGTTTGAAAAGAAGATTTTTAAAGTTTTTCTTTTTTGTTCCCATGGCAACGGTTCTGATGGAATGCAATTCTTTGCAGTTTTGGTAGAGCTTCATGCAAGGAACATTCCTGCATAGTTTTATCAACATTGGCCTAGAGGTTTCAGAGGAGATGTCATTTGAATCAAAATGTTGACGGACGACGGACAATCATCGATCAGAAAAGCTCACCCTGGCATAGCCAGGTGAGCTAAAAATGGACTGGTACGAAAAACTTAACCAAGATTCTAAGTCGATAAAGGGTCTTAATTTTTAAAAAAATCCCCGACAGAGTTACCTTCTCTTGCCTACAGATGGGGGTAATGATGTAAACAAGCATTCAAAGTTTCAAAGCAATATCTCAAAGGGTTAAGGCAATAAGTGGATTTTACCCAAATTCAATGTATGTTCTAAGTAAAAAAGGAGCATAATTCTGTCAAAAACTTTGACAGAGTTATGTACTCTTATCTGTTGATGTAGGTCATGATGGTAAACAAGTATGGTTAATTTCAAAGCAATACCTCCAATGGTTTTGAAATAAAGTGAGGTGGTACGAAAAACTTAACCAAACTTAATACACTTTCTAAGTCAAAAAAAGGGCCATAATTCTGTCAAAAACATTGACAGAGTTATTTTCTCTTGTCTGTAGATGGAGGTTATGATGGTAAACAAGTATGGTAAGTTTCAAAGCCATACCTCTAATACTTTTGAAATAAAGTGGGGTGGTACGAAAAACTTAACCAAGGTGTGACACCAATGCCGACGCCGGGGCGAGTAGGATAGCTCCCCTTTTCTTCGAAAAGTCGAGCTAAAAAAAACCCACTGACACAGTATATAAAATTTATGTAATATTTGATGCTTTAATTATTGGATCTGCACAAGTTAAGGCTTCTATGAAGTATCATTAAATTCTGACCAGTGGTTTTGGAGATTAAAAGCACACAAGATTTTACTATCTCAAGCCCCTGTGACCTTTGACCTAGTGACCCAAAATCTGGACCATGCACAACTAGGCATTGTACATATCACTTGTGTGAAGTATCATCAAATTCTGATCAGGGGTATTGGAGATTTAGGTCTACAAGATTTTACTATCTCGGGCCCCTGTGACCTTGACCTTTGACCTAGAGACCCGAAACATGGACCAAGCACAACTTGGCATTGTACTAATAACTTATGTGAAGTATCATTAAATTCTGATCAGGGGTATTGGAGACTTAGTGTCCGCAAGATTCCGTCTACAGACGGATAGACAGACAAGCCGAATCCTGTATGTCCCCCCTTACACTTTGTGTTCCGGGGGTAACCGTATAGTAACCATGAACTAATTCATTCAGTTGAAAACTGTTTTCACTCTGTGCAGAAATGAAATAACCATGAACTAATTCATTCAGTTGAAAACTGTTTTCACTCTGTGCAGAAATGACTATCTCGTACTACATACCTGGGTCTAATCAAGCATGATATAGTAAAGTTGCATCAGTAAAACATATGTAGACGATTACATGTATATGAATTATATTATGTGCCCACACACCAATTTTACTCCATGCTGTGTTTATCTTTCCTTCATATATAGCCTAGAATATTGTGGGTAAGTAAGCAGGAAATGTTAGTCCTGATATTGTGACAAACTCTAACGCTTTTTTCCATGCTTTGACAAAATTGTACCTTTCATTTTTTTAAAACTTGACTGAAATCTACGCAAAACAGTGAAGGAAAATATTTCATAAAATGAATAAACTCATGTATCAAAGCTTTGGTCTTGTCTTTAAAACTTGAATACCGTACTTCATCGGCTTGGTTTATCCAACTTTATAACAAAGGTGCAAGTAATAAAGAATTTGTTTTAAGTGAGTTCATGTAAAGTTCTGTACCTATAATAGGGAACATTGATGATATTTCTTTTTTAACATTCACATCATTGTACTGCAAACTGTACTGGGGAAAATCTGGTAATGTCATGTACATAATACATCATGTATTAACAAATGTGCCAAACTGTCACAAAATACGCCCATAAAGGAGTCATAACTCAGTATCTGGCAGTTCATTGGTTTTGTAAAACCTGTTTGAACTATAGAGCCGAGAAGTCTGATTATCAAACTTGGCCTAGACATCATGCCAATAAATATTTTCACCAAGTTTGGTGAAGATCGGATGAAAATTGCTTGACTTAGAGAATGGACAAGGCTAATTTTGCATAAATTCAAGGGCCAAGTGTCTGGGTTGATTTGTCTGGTTATCAAACTTGGCCGAAACATTATGCCCACAAACATGTTCAGCAAGTTTGGTGAAGATCTGATAAAAACTCTTTGACTTAGAGAGCAGACAAAGTGTGGACACCGCCTACTGCGGGTGGTCCCATAAAACGTCCCTTCGGGATTATAAACAAGAGGGCCATGATGGCCCTATATCACTCACCTGAAAACCAGTCCACTTGCTTAATGTTACATGCCAAATATCTAAGCTCTAAGCCTTGTGGTTCCAGAGAAGAAGATTTTTAAAGTTTTTCCTATATTAGCCTATGTAAAACTGAGTGACCCCCCATGCAGGGGTCAATTTTGATCCCAGGGGCATAATTTGAACAATCTTGGTAGAGGTCCACTATTCAATGCTACATGCCAAATATCTAAGCTCTAGGCCTTGTGGTTTCAGAGAAGAGGTTTTAATTTTCCCCAAAAACCTAAATTTTCCCCATACACCCCCAAAAAACTAAGTGACCACCCCCCCCCCCCCGGGGGTCAATTTTGACCCAGGGTCATAATTTAACAATCTTGGTAGAGGTCCACTAGACATGCTACTGCCAAAATCTAAGCTCAAGGCCTTTTGGTTTCAGAGAAGAAGATTTTAAGCTTTTCCTATAGCCTATGAAAACTAAGTGACCACCCATGCAGGGGTCAATTTTGACCCAGGGGTCATAATTTGAACAATCTTGGTAGAGGTCCACTAGACAATGCTACATGCCAAATATCTAAGCTTTAGGCCTTGTGGTTTCAGAGAAGAAGATTTTTTAAGTTTTTCCTATTTGTTGCCATAGCAACCAGAGTTCTGCATGGAATGGAATTCTTTGAACAACTTTGATAGAGGTTCATGCAAGGAACACCCATGCAAAGTTTCATCAACATTGGCCCAGTGGTTTCAGAGGAGATGTTGTTTGAAGGAAATGGTGGACAAGATGTCATGCAGTTAAGAAAAGTAAAGGAACTTGCAAACTGACTGTCACCTACAAAAATGTACAGATCAGCAAAACCAGATACCAGCAAAAATATTTATCAGCATAATCAGCAACACAATAAAACTGCAAAATATGCTCACATTTGTTTACAATTTCAATCAGTAAATCTACGAGAACCAGCAAAGATGCTCACTTTGAGATCCGAAAAAATAGGAACCAGCCAAAAATTTACATGCACTTTACTTATCAGACAGAGAGTTCTTTCTGTACCCTGGCCTTGTAACACTTTAGCGAATGAAAAAGCAACTGAGAACAGTCCTTTCTTATTTGTTTGATTTATGTTTCAATTATATATACATGTAGTATTACTTTGCTTATTAATGCTCTTAATTACTTGTTTTGATTCATTTATGTGTAGTAACTATAAGAGATTACTTTAACTAGATATGAAACTTATGATACTTTCAGATGGACAGAATACGTTGTCAGACATACAAACTGACACACTAATACCAGTATACCATGAGAGGCGTTTACAAAATTTGATGGCTGCATGATAACACATAGCAACATTTTAAGAAATAGCTTCAAACACCAATATCATAAAACTGAAACAATGCACCCTGATTATAAATGTTATATGTTATATACTCTTCACTCACTCCCTGTTTAATATGACAAAGGCCATATGAAATCAAATAGTAGCATATCATCCCACGCCTGTAAGTTTTATTCAGTCATATAAATCAGAGACTAACTTTAGTCATTTAAAGCAAGACAAACCTTGTTGTTGATATCTGACTGGAAATGAAAGAGACCAACCTGAACTGTATGCCAATACTGACTAGAATCTTCACTCACTAACAGGCTATAACTGGCAGCCATTTAAAATGATAACTGCTTGCTTCTTTTCCTTATAACTTTTCATTTGCAGAGTACATTGTACTTTATTCATAATTAATAAAACTGCTTTTTAGAAGCACGACCAAAGTTCAGTACAGTAGACTTGCTTGGGTAACACTTTCCTACAGTAACATCCTCATATGAGAATAAGAAATTAATGTATGACAGTGGACATTAATGATCAACCAGAATTTAAATGTTTGAAAGAGCTTGAACTGTCTAACTAAAGAAAACATTTTGTATAAAGCAGTTTTTAAGTAGTTTCAAGAATAATGTTAACAGTAATTTTCACATTATGAAAGATGATCAAGATTTGAAAGCAGACAGACTTATTCATGAATTTTCAATTTGTGATAGGAGAAATCTTTTAAATTAATAGATAATCTATGTGAAATGAATCTTTTGCGAGACCATAAATTTGCAAATTGGAAATTTGTAAAAATTACTAAAATTAAATAATTGAACAATTGATATTACCCAGTTTACAGTTTTGATATGTCTGACATAATCAGATGCTTTTTTTAATTATGCAGCAGAACCTTGAAATCCCAGTCTGCCTTCAGCGCAAAAAAATCGTCCAGATGTTTTAGGTGACCAGATATTTTCGGGATTACACTTTGTAATTTTCATTCCTTTGGTATTTCCTGTATACAGGATATATATTCATATAAATCACAGGGGTTGCTTCGCAAACATGATCATCTTCATTAAAATTCATATTAAACAATAAACATTTTAATTCATGCCAAAGTCCGTAAAACTTAAAAATAACATTAACAGCATTCGGAAACGCAAAGATGTCAGCATCGTCCTGTGCATAATAGGAAAACGCCGTGAAATCTAAAACCAAAGCAAATATTTGTTAAAAGTAATGTTGATGACCTTCCATTTGGCACAACACATCTTCCCTTCTTTTCATTTTACTAAGTTCTGAACTGCCAATATAACATGTCTAAAGACCTTAAGATGAAAGCAAAATCCCAACACATTTTATATACAGTGTATTGTTTAAATACAGTCGATAAGCTAATCATCACTAATCTTTTGTGACAGAATGTGAAAATTGGATACATCAGAAAGCGACTGCATTATTGAGTGTCATATTAATACATGTCATGTTAAAAATGGAATATTGAGGGACTAGACTTTTTGGGATATTTCAACATATATGATTATGGAGTGAAAAAGGACGGAGAAAACCCACCCGATGTTTTAAGTGACCAGAATTTGGGGAGTCTACTGTATTTAGATATACAGCTCACCCATATTAGGGCAAAACTAAACACTTATGAAATTGTACTTTAAACTGTCCATGATTAAAAATAACTTTTCAAGAAGAATTTACAATTCAAGTTATTTTTAGGACAAACTTGCAATTTCAAGTACTTTGAATTTCATTAATGGGACAGAGTCTCTTGCCTCAATATATTTTATTAAAAGTCTGGATGATAAACTAGTAATAAAATTGATATGGCCTGATGAGCAGTAATATGTTGACTGTGTAATACAAGAGGTGATTTAAAATGGCATAAAAGCAGCATAAATATAAAAGCCATAATTATAGTAATTTAAATGTGCTATCTACTTACTGGAAAATCACATGACTAGAGAATGGTATACAAGAGAAGCATAAAAAAGTATCATATCATCAGACTAATTACATGTAGGTATGACACTAAATACATGACATTAAATGTTTTCTAAATTATCACGTTTTTCTGTGTCAAGCTTCCTACACATATTTTCATTCATATAAACATGAAAGGGATATTGACTTGACATGAATGTAACCTTAACTTGGCTTGGCAGTTTTACTAGACCTTTGTGTGACCATAAGCCGGCATGGCATATTCACTTGACCTGTGTGTGACATGAGTGTAACCTTGACTTGGCAGGGCCATTTTATTTGACCTTTTTGTGACTTTAACCTGGCATGGCATGTTTACCTGACATGAATATGACCTTGATTAGTATATAAGTTTTACTTACATGGTAAGTGTTCTTGACCCACATGTGACTTTAACTTGTCACAGGAGTTTTATTTGACAAGAGTGTGACTTTCACCTAGCACTGCGTATTCATTTGACCCAAGTGTGACCTTGACCTGTCATGTCAAATATATTTGACCTGAGTGGCCCTGACTTGACAGAGCATTTTTACCCGACCTCAAAATGACATTTACTTGAAAGAGCAGTTCTAATTGGTAAGATTAGGGCCTTCACTTGTCATGGCAGTTTTACTTGCAAATGTGTTAACTACACAAAATATGGCTGAATGTTGTATATCATGTTAAGTAATTACCTGTAAATATCAACAATTACTTTTAAAAAATGACATTCAAAGACAAGTAAAAATTGCTCAGCAACTAACAAACACATTTACTGCTATTTCTCAGCCAGATTTCAAGACTTCTAGTATAAAATATATCTATCTGAGCCTGTGGTTACCTCAAAGCACTAGTTTACTAGCTGATCTACCACATGTACATCTCTAGCTACAATTGCTATGTTAACCACTACCCTCCTGGAAGCAGACATATTTGTGAGCTGTAGATCATCAGTCTGAATCTATCTGCTGTGACCTTAACTCTCATCAGTTAAAATCTATCTGCTGTGACCTTTACTCTCATCAGTCTGAATCTATCTGCTGTGACCTTCACTCTCATCAGTCTGAATCTATCTGCTGTGACCTTAACTCTCATCAGTCTGAATCTATCAGCTGTGACCTTTACTCTCATCAGTCTGAAGTGACCTTAACTCTCATCAGTCTGAATCTATCTGCTGTGACCTTAACTCTCATCCGTCTGAACTATCTGCTGTGACCTTAACTCTCATCAGTCTGAATCTATCTGCTGTAACATTAACTCTCATCCGTCTGAACTATCTGCTGTGACCTTAACTCTCATCAGTCTGAATCTATCTGCTGTGACCTTAACTCTCATCAGTCTGAATCTATCTGCTGTGACCTTAACTCTCATCAGTCTGAATCTATCTGCTGTGACCTTAACTCTCATCAGTCTGAATCTATCTGCTGTGACCTTAACTCTCATCAAAGTTTAGAAGGTTTGCTTTTCATTATACTAATGGCAAATTTTTAGTTTACATCTTATAGACAATAAATAGACTTACTTTAGAACAATTTTATATACATTCAGGCTTATATTAAAAATGTTAACATTTACATTTGAAGTATTAGCAAAGCTGAAAACTTACATCAAGACTAACTCTGAAGTCTCTTCCAGTCTCGTACGGTGTTGTTCTTGGATCCATATCAGTGCCCCAGTATGCAAACAGCTTCTCTATTCGCAAATGTCGGAGAGCAAGGTAACCTGCATTACGTATACCATAATCCTTTCCTGCCTTCACCAATGTTTCATAAACATGCAAGGCGTACTGAAGTTAGATAGTACAATGCTAGTCAATATTGTATACAAACTCTGTACTTCTAAAGAGAGACTCATATCCAAAACTTCTTAAAAGAAAATTTTGTAAAATATCTTCTATCCTATTTTCCAATTATACATCCTAGTACATTTGGAAATCCTTAAAACAATTTGAAATGGTACCGACAGTCGCAATTTCCTGTGTAAAAATCATTTAAAGGAATAAATCTCACAGTAGCTTTGCGGCATGTGCATCATCTTGTGTATTTAAAATGTCCATAGCATGAACATTTCTTGACACGATTTGAACACTCTATTATGTTGTTTGTTACCCAATGAAAACAGGAAGACCGCAATACATTCCCTGATAATAACAGCTTCTTTCTCTTCCATTTCAAGCATTGGCATATGGATCTGAATTCATTGAAATTGAAAATCAAGAAAACAGTCTTTCAGGGTGACACATTTTCACTTCTTTTTTGCATATTTGAACTAAAACATTGTCTAGTACACTGTAGGGCATGTCTACATAATAAAGTGATAAAAGCATAACCAACCAACCTCCACAAGGTTGTTCATACAGATATTAACTACAACAACGTTAACATGTTAACTGACGACACAACTGGACAGTAAATACATCATGAAATTCTACTGAAGTAGTATGGCTGCTAAAAAAGAATTGACTATACAGGTAGCTTAATCAACTTTCTCTACACCTTTACAGTCTTATGCAAGCAGCCACCTGTACATATCATCCATGTGTCTTACACAGCCAGTATTGTTACATCATAGCCAGATTTTAAACTAAATACACCTCTAGAATACAGCCAACTGATTCAACTGGTCATACTGCTGCCTGAGGTGGTTGTTGCACATAGGCTTAACCATTATATTTAAAACTCACCTCTGAAGGAATGTACATGACAAAGCCATCTTCACCACAGTGTGTCAGCCTCATTGCAATTATATTACTGGCATAACCAACATCTATCACCTGTGCACAAATACAAAACTTCTCATAGAAGTGGTTTTACCAGTGATTTTTTTCACATAGCCTCACAACAAAATACAGCAAGGTTAAGATGATAACCCAAGTAACTGTTAATAGAATTGCTACTTTTAAGGGGTTTTTCAAAACAATCAAACAAGTAATTATTTACAAAATAAAGTTCAAACTAAATGCAGTCCGTATACACATACAGCAAGTTTTGTTCTTTCTAAAGAAGAGAAAGTCTAAACAGAACACCCTTTTAAGTCATCTTACTGCCCAAAATGACGATCAAAATTTTAAGAAGGGCATTACACAGTTTTTTATTTCTAAAAGTAAGAATATTACTTAAGTTACAGCCCAAATTTATAAATCGATTTTATTCCTATAGATACACCATACATCAATGAACATTGTTTATGACTATCCCAGTCAATAATGATAATCTGAATGATACCTCTAAACTCTGATCCTGTTGAATTCTGAAAACAACTTATCCATCTTTCATAAAAGAAATTTATCTTCCCTGAAAAGTATGTTTTTCTTTTTTATTTTATCTATCACAGTGTATACCTGGCAGGTCATTGGTTTAAAGTCATGTTTGGATGTCGAGATCTCTGTTACATCACTGAGTAACTGTTGAGCGTGTGGACCAATCAGATTTAGGCCGGAGTACATGGACGTGACGTCCCGCACTTGGACTGAGCCGTCTTTAGGAAGATGCTTTTGCAACCAGAACATACAACGTGTCTGCTGTGTTGTTGGAGCAATGAGGAAAAAACTGAAATATGAAATACAAATTAACTTTTTATAAATTACACTAACAAGTAAAATCAGCTATACTGCAAGATTGTATAATTGCTGCATTTCCCTCTTCAAATTCAAGTTCTGCAAACTCTTCTGAAGCACTAGGTCGACATTTAATATCGCAAAAATATATGCATAGTGTGAAAACCACTGCTATGACATTAGTCACATTACGTATTTCTAATTAATACATACAGTCAACCCTGCCCTTGCGACCACCTGAGTTACGCAACAACCCGACATTTTTTTTTATATTCCTCCCTTGTAATTTAAGATGATAGCAATTTATCCTCAGTTAAAAGACCACCTATATTAAGGGACCACCGTTTCAGCTTCCCGTGTGTGGACATTTAAGTCAGATTTGACTGTATTGACTCATACCGATTATAGAAATATACTTTTTGTCCCTATTACAGTTGCTATGGAAATAAATAATAATTATTCCTGTTCAGATTGTACAGATATGGCTCTGCACTGGTTGCAAATCTCAAACATTGGTTTTCACACAGCACTTCTCTTACACTTTTATTATTATTAACACTTAAAGCAACACTAACAGCATGTTTTCTATCAACGATTGAATTATGTACACATTCATAGCTATCACTGTCTGAATCATTTAATGATTTTCTTTATACTGAATTTTTTGTACAAATGCTGTTAACTGTGGTTTCTTGGGTTTTCAACCAGTTTTTGAACAGGTCAGCTATTTTAGAGAGTCTACAATTGTCTACAAAGAGCTGTTCATTTGGTTGGCAGCCAGCAAGCTCTTGAAAAAAAACAAATATTTAAAAACTTAAGGGAAAGTCCATTGATTATCCTTATACATACTTTCTTCAAAACATAAACACACTTCAACTTTTTAAAAGTTATAACTTTATTCAAGATTTTTTTATGGTTACACAGTTAACTGCTGACTAAGTCTTTATTCTGTGAAGTCCTCAAAAATCTGTTATTGCTTGATTCCGACTGAAATTTGTTACAAACATCTTCAGTATGTTTAACTATGTTATAAAAGTTTTAAAAGTAGAAGTACAGAGCTAATAGGAAATACACCAAAAAGGACAGACCAACAGCATTGCAAGTGGATAAATGAGAAAATATTTAGTAACAAACAGTGATGTTAGTTTGAACTATGGTAAGTATCTGTCTAACTAACCAACAAAGCATGCCACTATTGGGATAGATCACTCTTTTGCAAAGTTGTATAAGTTTAGTACAAATGTTAAGAAGTTCACTCTCTCTACATTAACATTTCAATTCTGTCATGGACTGGCCTACTGGCAATATTTGACAATTACATAACATAGGACTAGTTAGAGATATTTTACTTAGGGATAAAAGTGGTTCTGAGATCACTACCTTCATTACAAAGAGATATCTTTGATAAAATTGATAAGTACACATTCAATTTAAAACTATAAGTAATTTTGTTTTTGAAAACAGAAACATACAACTTAAATGCAAAATCTACTTTGTAGTAGTCAATTAACCATAACTCTGTAAACAATAAACAGACCACTGATAGAGCATGACTAAAATGTGCGTACATAAACTATAGCCTTAACAGTTTATCATTACAAAATCCAATACTTTGTTGGAGGAAAGGACCTCAGCTTACATTATCCCAGGCCATAACTCAAGCTTAACTCAATGGTCTATAGTATAATTTGATGATATATGTAACTAGTGTTCATAATAAATATGTATAGTTGTAACATAGAAAATACCTAACAAACTACGACATACCCTAGCCCCAAGATTACAAAACAACTAAGGCTTCTACTCGAGTTTGGATTGTTTAGTCTACAAAAATAAGTTTTAAATTTAAGTCAATGCAACTGTTGCATAAACAGTCAGCCTTTCAAATGTTATCCCAAACTTGAACCTGAAGAGTTACCTTTGAGACTCCGTGACAAATATCATTACTATGTTTAGATTCAGATGTTGAATTGGAGATAATGAAATACTTTAAGTAGTTTTGTGATCCTGGGGCAAGGGTAAGAAAACATTTTCTAAATTTGTTAAAGAAGTAACAAACAATAGAACTAGCAGAACACAACAACACTGTGCATTACCTGAAAGTATGAGTGCTGTAATGAAGCCAGAAGACAACTAAAACATGTACCGGTAACATAGAATCCAAACCCCGATATATAACAGAGTTAAGCTGAACATACCATACCACATAAAGATACTCGAACTTCTTCCAGTGTTTATACAAGCTAGTCATGATCTACACTGCTACACTCATGTTATATACAGAGAATTAGGCAAATGAACAGAAAAGAGTTTAGAATATTAACAGACTGTACAGGTTTTGTAACAAAGACAGATGATGCCAGTCTCAATTTTCATTCCTTCTGATTAAAGTAATCTGAATGTATACACAAGCATCCAATCAGAAAACAGTATTTAATCAAATGTCAATCAAATGATTGTACAAATTGTACCTTATGAATTTCAATTATGAAAGTTTTAACCAACACAGATAGCATGCAAAGAGTTTATTTCTTTAAAAGCTGACAAATAATTCATTTTTTAGAAAAAATATAAAGTTTTTCAGACATTTAATGCAATATCATCTCTTCTTTGAAACAAAATCTTAATTTAGTTAATAAGGGAAAAAAATCAGCAGTCAGTGTTTAAGTCAGTAAATGTTTCAACAAAACTAGTATATACTTTTACTTGCCAGTTATGACCTTTTTAATCAGTTCTAAACACTAAAACACCATTGAATTTTTTTTAACAACACATTTAATCATAGAAATCTTTTTCAAAATAAAGGTCACAGCGACCTTGGTGGAGAGACATTAAAATATGTAGGTGTCACCCACTTGTCAAAAGCATCCAACAGGTAAAGTTTGAAGAATGTAATACTATACAATGTTGCTCTGGTGTTATCATCTGGACACCTGACTTCTAATATAAATTCATGTTAACCTTGGCCCACAATAGTTTTAATTTTAGCCAGAGATTGTGTAGATACCGCTGATGTGACGATGGAGTACCTAAATACAGTCTGTCTTTGTCTCACACATATGATAACAAATGGATTTAAAACACATCAAACAAGCCTTAGTTTGTTTTTGTTAGGTTACACACCATTTTCAAACATAATTCAATTGTTCTAGTTTTTTTTAAAATCCAGTATGTTATCTTCTTTTGGTCAGATAAATGTCTGTTTCCATGGTTACTGCAAACATACCATATAGTATTCCTATACATGTACAAGCAAGTATTAACTACATAGGTACATAACTTACATGTTATCCCGCAATGGGACTATACTACAGTCATTTTCATATCCCCCTTGCTTGTTCAGCATACCAGTGTGTATGATAGTTCCAATACCCTGGTCTATATCATTACTACATATGTACTGTAGAAACTCTAGGGCCTCTGACCCTTTGGACTGAAATTATACATAAACTTAAAAGTGAACATATGCAAACAGGAGATATTACAGTTAACTATTAAAGAAAATTATCCAGGTGATTCTAGTTTCAAAGAGTCATATTTGACCATCATTTTTGTTAACTTCTACCATCAAAGTAAATCTGAAGTATACAGTTCTACCCTTTTATTCAACAACACTATTTTCCCAATGAACTTGGTGTATTATCAAAAGACAATATAATATAAAACAATGTTTTTTATATAAATGTATATAAAAATTAAACCAGTCTCTCTAAATGCAAGCTTTTATTGGATACCAGGTGTTATTAAGTTTTCATTTCAGTCCGATTGACAATGTTTGTAAGGACATTTCACACCCATAAATATTAAACTATTTACCCCAATCAGACAACCAATGATTCCTGTTACGCTCAACTTTGAATAGAGCACCTGGGGTTGCAGGTTTGATATCCCGTGCTAAGCTAAAACTGACAGTCTTTCGATGACTTTAAACCTTGATTTGTTTAATACCACAGGAACAACTTTTGTGGGTTTTGCTAATAATTCAAAACTTGTATAAGATGTAATAGCAACAAATTCTGTTAACTTTCTAATAACAAACTAGGTGAATCATACCAAACTACCATCCTACAACTATAGATTTGACTTTGGTAATTTAACTGTTAGATAGAAAAATGCCTGAATCTACTTGCAAGGTGTAGAACTACCATAATTGGTTTGTGATATGTGCAGAAGGACCTGGCATGCAAAACTTACCACAGTAAACAAGGGCATACACCAGATAACAACTGTTATCTGTCTTGACTTTTCCACTTCTTAAGACTTGAGCAATCGTCAATGTCAAAGGGACTGGACATGGCAGGATAGTACCTAGCAGGCAAAACACCAAATTTGCAAGAGTCAAACAAGGGCCTTAATAAGGATAAATTTGAATTAAACGTTTGATACGATTTATTTATGTTTTTCTTTTATCTAAATGATATAGGCAATATATGTGGTTACTGAGATATGTCCATGATAGCAATATAGCATGTATAATATTGAC
Organism: Saxidomus purpurata; assembly: GCA_022818135.1. Lineage (NCBI taxonomy): Eukaryota > Metazoa > Mollusca > Bivalvia > Venerida > Veneridae > Saxidomus > Saxidomus purpurata. The sequence goes on along the minus strand of JAFMSR010000012.1, from coordinate 42,936,176 downwards.
CGATTTACAAACAGTAACAAGGGCCATAATTTGTCCAAATGTTTTCAAGGGAATCTGCCTTGATTATATGAACCCCAAGACATGGACTAATTCAAGTAATATCATAACTGGTTCCCGAGAAGTGCATGATAGACTAGCAGGCAGACTGTAATTCAATTTTTCAAAGTAACAAGGGCCACCATTTGTCCCCATGTTTTGAGACTTTATGCCTGTGATTGTATTATACCCCAAAAATACATATAATATAAAACAATAGTATATGTTACTGACAATTGTGCATGATAGTACCTAGCAGGCAAAACTTTAACCAAATCTTTGAATTCAAAAAGGGCCAAGTTTCTACTAAATTTTGCAAGTGCTTTTGATTGTATGACACCCCTAAAGACATGAATTAAGTTTCAAGTCAATATCTATGGCCAATCAATAGTACTTACGCAAGATATATTAAAGACATGTCTCAGATATAAATTTATAAACTATTTAACCTTAGCCTCAGGACAAACAAACAGCCCAGTTAGCTCAATTGGTAGAGCACTGGAGTTGCAGGTTTGAATCCCGGGGCTGACCAACTAAAACTAACAGTCTTTCGGAATGAGACTTTAAATACGAGGTCCCATGTATGGCTATGCTAACATCTTCTGGGGGCATTGGTCTTAAGAACCTAAGGGGTAAAGTCTCATGTAATTGGGACTGCTTCCATGTAAGCAATCTTGACACCATTCTAGGTCTGGTCTTCGAATGACCTAAATAAAAACTAACATCTATATGATAGGGGTTATTCAAGGTCAATAATTTATTATTTCTTCCTGGAGCAACAATTTATACATAATTTATACTAAACTATTTACCTTTATTTCAATCTTGGTGAATGATGACATATCAACAAGACAAACACGTTCCTTACATGCTTGGTATTCAAGCTTCACGGCATTGAACCAGCCTGGCTTCCCAAATGTTCCTTTGGCCATTTGGTTAGCATCCATATACTCATCTACATCTAAACAAGGAGAATGTAGTTTGAATATAGCTGGTAGATACAGTTGCTATAACCAAAATAAATTGCTTATGTTATAAGGCTGAAATATTTACTAATTTAAATTTCTGGGTCCATATTTGAATCTTTCCTGTTAACTAAAAATACGAATCAGTTATTTTTTCAATAATGTGTTTAAAAAAAGACAAAAACTTTTCACTTAAAGGCTCTTGTAGAGACACTGTTACATTTCTAAATCAAAAATGTCCCAATAATGCACTATCACTGATCTCAGCAAACAGGTATCATTTACTTGCAGTGTAACATATCCCCTAAATGGTTTGAATCTGAAGAACTTAACATGTAAAAGATATTCTACCTTCACTACTATCAGGGTAAAACCACATTGCTCTCTCATATGCATTAGTTTCACCAAAATTTGCCCCGGAAACTTTAAGCTGGGTATGTATAGGTGATGTGCGTAAGTTCCTTCCACTTGAAAACTGACTGTATTGATACTTCAGATGGTACAATGCTTAAATTGTAAACATGTAACATATGTGTTAACACAGTCATAAAACTATAGTACATTATAGCCTTTAATATCACGGATACTCTACACAAAAAGATGAGATTTGTTTACGATGAACTGTTTTTACGTATTTTTCTTTAACTTTTTTCTAAGAAAAGATTTCAATGAAACAACTTATAAATATGTAAGAACTACATGCAACAATAGCAAAACAGATTGTTTATGAAATTTGAAAAGTGACATCAAACAAAATGGGAAACTATCATTCATTTGTGTTCAATATGTTTTCTGTTATACAATAAACATACACTTGTTGAACATTTATTCTTTGAGATCATAACATAAACTCTATATCCTGCAGGTGTAAATGGATTTCCGGATTGCTTGTATACTTTATACAAGAAATTTTCTGGACAGGCGTACTTCCAGTTTTCTTTTACAAGTAATAATATCTTGATAAACTAACATTTCTTCTCATTAGTGAACTAAATTATTTCATTTAAATGGATAAAGCTTTCTATTAGAATTGTTCAGCATTATAATCAGTTTTTTTAAACTTGCCAGGTTCTTCCAAAACGTAGACAGAAATGACAGAGACACCACTCTTAATAGAGTAAATATACATGTAGTTACTTTGTTACACACATGCAATTTGTGAATATACAGGCCAGCTTTGGTAAAAGCTACCAAAATGCAGACATCAATTCTAAGTATGGTAAGTCAATGGGAGAGTCAATAACCCCACTGAGCTGAAGTATCTTGAGTACCTCTACACAAGCAGACTATATGAACAGCTCATTTTTTCACTTACCAATTGTTTCTTTCACTCTATCTCTAAGGAACTTTTTGTTACTATGATGCGGTACAAATCTCTGTAGGTCAGAAAGCCATAAATTGGCCAGACTGCTATATCCATCAACGATGAGCTCCGACAAATATTTACCGACACCTCCAGCACCCTGTATACCTCTAGAATGCATTCCTGCAGCTACAAAGTAGTTGTACACCTGTCGAAGGATAACAATTGTTCAACTTATTTTACTGTGCACTATGTTAATTAAAAGTCTTTCTTGCCATTTGCAAATGCTCACGTTCTGCAGATTGGCAATGGCAACAGAAAAAGAATCAGTTAAAAATTCAATTATTTTCCCGACAACAACTAATTTGACAAAAAAGTCCCGACATACTTTTGAAACCAAAGGCAGACACTGGTTACGGAAAAGTTCAAATGAAATTTTACACACTACATTACACTGATTCAATAGATTAAAACTTCATAATTTTTTCATGTGCATGTGAACACAAATCCTACTTAAATAAAGCCACAGTCTTTTTAAAAACTAGACCTATCACTAAATGTGATTAATACCCCCAAAAGACTGCTTTATCAAATGAGGAAGTTAGTAGTAACAGAATAGTTTGCAAAAAAACTAAAATAGAGATATTGTTATTTAATTTAGCAATTATTCTGTAATTTGTCAAGATAGAGTTATGGTTCTTGTACACTGAAGATGTATTGAATTCCAATTAGTAGTTTTCAAGTCATTGCTCTGGACAAGGAAAAGTAACAAAGGGCAATAACTCTGTGATAACTCAACATAGAGTTCTGGTTCTTCCTCTCATTGTGCTTGACCATTGAATGAAGTTGTATTGAATTCCAACCAGTAGTTTTCAAGTTATGCTTTGGACAAGAAAAAGTAACAAAGGGCTATAACTTTGTGATTACTCAAGATAAATTTCTTGTTATTGTACACTGCACTTCCTCTCATTGTGCTTGACCATTGTATAAAGTTGTACTGAATTCCAATCAGTAGTTTTCAAGCTATGCTCAAGACAAGGAAAAGTAACAAAGGACAATAACTCTCTTATTACTCAAGATGGTTCTTGTACACTACACTTCCTCTCAATGTGCTTGACAATTGTATGAAGTTGTATTGAAATCCAAATAGTAGTTTTCAAGTTATGCTCTGGACCAAAAAAACAAACAACGGAACAATCTGCCCGCGCAACCGACCGACCAACCACCGGGTTACTCCTAAATATATACTTGATACAAACTTTCGGGGTATAAAAATAAGTAAAAGGTATGAATCAGCACATGTAAGAATATATCATGGCAAAAAGACATGCTTACATCTGAAGATTCTCCGAGGATCCAGTTCTGATCTGGTGTGAAACTCTCTGGTCCATTTGTTAGCTGACGAATCTGGGCGTCATTCACCTGTGGCATACGATTCAAAATTCCCTCCAATAAAACATCTGCAAATACACAAAGGTGTTACAATAAATTTGACTTGAAATACAGCTATCAATGAAATTATTTATGTCCTAAACAAAAACAACCAATAGCAAAGCCATTTCTATAAGAACACTGCTCTCTGCTACAGTTCAAAGTGGAATGATTTTATTGAATGAATATGAATATTGACAATATTTAAAACTTTCAAAAGCTTCATCAAGTAATTTATACTTACGGAACTGGTCCCAGTCTTCTGGTAGCAACTGAAACTCAAACTTTGGTGGGATGCCTGTATGAAAGACCGGCTTTCCTCCATGCTCTGGCGGCTCAAACCCTCCAGCCATTACACCACCATTCCATTCTCTAAAGTAACAGTTACCATCTGGGTCTCGGATAACTGAAAATTACCAAATTCAATGGTTTTAATATATGTTTATTTTGTTTATTATACAAAAGTCTTTGTTTAAATGTTACAGCATACCTACTTGACCTACATCTGCATCACATGTTAGTAACACAAGAATCATATAGGGAACAAACTTTATTTCATTTCATGATAAATTATAGCATGTTTCTCCTCGAACATTGTGCAGAATTTGATATGACGTATAAAAGTAAAAGCGTCCAATTGCATTTAGAGTTCTAAAATTACAATGAGGTACTGTATGTATTTATTTCAGTACCAAGAACAAAAAAAAAAAAAAAAAAAAAAAAGCTTTTTTTTTATTTTTGTTTTTTTTTTTTAAAAAAAAAAAAAAAAAAAAAAAAAAGGAAAAAAAAAACCCCCTTTTTTTAAAAAAATATTTTTTTTTTTTTTTTTTTTTTTTTGTAAAAAAAAAAAAAAAAAAAAAAAAATTTTTTTTTTTTTTTTAAATAAAAAAAAAAAAAAAAAAAAAAAAAAAAAAAAAAAAAAATAAAAAAAAAAAAAAAAAAAAAAAAAAAAAAAAGGAAATAAAAATTAAAAAAAAAAAAAAAAAAAAAACCCCCCCACCCCCTTACGCATTCAATAAAGTTTGGGCCATTTTTACAGAAAATGCATTGGATTGAAATAATAAATGTATTCTTATATTTCATTGCCGTTTAAACTCCTCAAAGTATTTTATGCAACAATAAAATAAAGGGACACATATATCATTTCTTAAATATGAAATATCAGCAATAAACAATTTTATTTCTCAGTTAAAAACTTGTGTGTTTAAGCAGCTCCATGCTTTAAATGACAACTGGCTTGTTAGCTCACATAAGTTTGACATAAAAATAAGGTATTTCTTGTAATCAGACAGTTTCCAAGACAATATGTGGCTTACCTGGTAAGTTGCTATCCATTCCAGGTATGGGTTGGGTGACAATGTAGAAATGCTCACAGGAATGTACCGGTACTCTTACTTTTGGTATTGTTTTCTTTCCCAACTCTCTTGCCCACTAAATAAGTATCATTTCAAATATACAGTATTATTTCATGCAAATATTAATCTTACATGCATAACTGATTATGACATTTTTATATGGGAAGGGGATGTGAATTTGGTAATGTAGGTGTTGTATTTGGAGGATTGTTTTTGCTCCTTTTACATTTAACTTTGAAACACACTTTTATCTTAAATTAACTACGGACCCATTAAACTGATACATTTCAAACTGACCTATAAGACAGGATATATAACCAATCTCTAGGTGCCAAGACTTGTATTTTTCAACTAATTTTACTAAAATCAAAGATAATACAACAGCTGATCATATGAAAACAGTGTGTCACCTGTCCAGCACAGTTGACAAAGTATTCACACTGTATAGTTCCATGGCTTGTTTCAACAGCTGCCACTGTGTCATCCTTTGTTACAACCTTGTTAACTGATACACCCTCTGCAATCTTTACACCTTCAAAGTCAAGGAAGAAAAATCATGGGAACTTGTTACTTATATTACAGCATTTACTGGTACACACTTAACAACTAAATCATTAAAAGCTCTTTTTACATGTTATCATTCTAATTAGTAGATAATACAGATAAGAATGAAGAAACTTATAAAATTCTTGGTCTATGCAAAACATATTGAATTTCATTAACTGTTTAAAAAATGTCATCCAGACAAATCCTTTTAAGTTTTTACACTACAATGTCCTATACTCTATCTATATCACTAGCTGTTATTTTACCTTTCTGTTTTGCTTTCTTGGCAAATATAGACACAAGATCAGTTGCGGTACAAACACCATCATTGGGCATCCACAGTGCTCCCTACAATAGAATAACTTGAAAACTGTAAGTTTTACAAACTCTCTTCCAAAGAGACAAAACACAACGGCTGCATATGAAGTATCAGCATCTTAAACTGGAGGTTCAAGCCCCGATAGTCCTGCCCGTGCCTCATTAGAAAGCAATAGACCGGGTTTACACCAGACAACTGACCTCAGTAAAACAAAGTATGCTTTAACCTTTTCTCATGGTAATACAATAAATCTGTGTAACTCAACTGATGGATATATATATTCCCCATTACCTACAAGGCAGTCAAAAGGATAAAAATCAACATAGTATCTTTGATAAAATCATGTAGAGCTGTAGCCCTATGAATGGTCACCTGGACTGAGCAGCTACTTGACAAGCCACAACTGATATATCTTATGTAGTTATTTAACCTTCATCATTTTATCATCATTAAATAGTACTGTTTTAATTAGCCAATTCCTCTTAGGTCAGTTTTGCTAAACATGTGTTTCATTAACTAGGAGTTACCTGAAGGTCCGTGTACTTGATGTGTGGACATTTGTCCTTGACATCTTTTGGCAGCATCAAATATGCTTCCTCACCAACAGTCCTGGAATAATAACAACATTTTCCAATTTCCATGTCCAATTTAGCTGTTGTGTTATAGATGGAAATTCAGGTTAATAATAAGTAACAACTAAAAAGCTTGCTTTTAGTTAGTGATACTGGTTACTTAAATGCACTAATAAGCTGGATTTGCCTTAGCTGCTTTTACGTTTCAATTTCAAGCCAAGGGTGCTTTACCTGAAGAATTCTGACAATGAGTTTTCTATCTTACATCTGCACAATAATGCTGTTGATGTATTTTCAAGCTTGCTCTTCCAGACTGGCACTCACAAATTCACAACATGTCTCCAGTATTTATCTGATAGTAATGCTAACATCAGCTTCTCAATTTGAAACAAATAACTCCTACAAAACCTACTGTAACATAGAGAGCTTCTTCTTCAGTGCAATCAGTCTGTCCTTTGTCTGGGCCACCTCAATACTGCCAACTTTCTTCCAACCTGTAAAAGAGGTAAGTGACATATAATTATGCTATATAAGAATCTAGAAAACATACACTGCTATTACTGGTATCAATGAACATTTTCTTTGTCATAGGACTGGCATTCAAGTTAAACTACGTGTACTTTGATTTCTCTTCAAATGTTTTGAAGAATAAATCAAATCATTCAAAGGTCAAAGGTCATACATCCCTATGATTCCGAAGGATACCAAGTTTAAACATAATAAATATTTTCCACAATTACACTATTGTGTAGTATATTCTCTTTGGAACTCTAAAGAGTGGGAAGGTAAATTATTTAAATAAGTCTTTCCATAAAGGGCCTGTTTTTACAATTACAAATGTACTTTATATTGCATGATGCAAAAGTCCAGAATACTGCGCAGAATTAGTTATCTTTAATAATAGGGTTTAAAGTCTGTTTCATCAATATTTCAGTTAGTTACATCAGGCAGTTTTCCTTACATAAGCTCCTAGGAATGACCAGCACTAGACCCCTTTCCTCTGTAACAAACTGACAACCTTCTCATATAAAGAGGCATAGTCAGTAGCAGGACTCAAACCCATGACCCTAAATCAATGAACAGTTACAGTGATTTCAAGTCAAAGACTTTAACTTGTAGACAAGTAAGGCAAGTCACACAAAAAACTTTACTAGGATACCCAAACACAAGAATAACTAGAACTGTCACAAGAGTGACGAATGATACCCCCACAATACAGCTTTGTCACAGAAGTATGGCAACCATAAGAAAGGAATGGCCACAAGGACATAGAGTTGAGTTATTATACAATAACTTGTGTAAATGTATTGTTTTAATTGCAAAAATACATTTTGAGTAACAGTGACCTTGACCTTGACCCTAGTGACCTTGACCCCCCAAATTATTTTTTTTGCTTGAAACAATCTAAAAACTAAAAATAAATAAAAATCTATTTTTAGTAAAAGTGACCTTGACCTTGACCCTAGTGACCTTGACCGCCAAATTTGTTTTTGCTTAAAAGACTCTAAAAACTAAAAACAAGAGCTGTCCATAAGACAGCACGCTCGACTATTGTGGGTGTTTGCTAATAAAACAAAACTTTTATCAGTATAATAGCAAAACAAAATTCTGCTAACTATTAACTAGGAAAGTTGAACCATAAAAAAGTCAAAATCTATAACTATAGATTTAATTTTTGGTAAATGAATTGTTTGATACAAAATTTACCCTGAACACTATTGCAAGGTTTGATATAACTACCATTTATAAGTGGTTACTGTGATATGTGCATGATAGTACCTTACATGCAAAACTTTACCAAATTTTCAAAGTCAAACAAGGGCCATAATTTGCACTAAATTTAAACAAGAGATATCTGTCTTGACTGTGTGCCACCTCTTAAGACATTAAAAAGTTTCAAGTCAATATCATAAGTGGTTACTGAAATATGTGCATGATAGTACCTAGCAGGCAAAACTTTAACCAAATTTTCAAAGTCAAACAAGGGCCATAATTAGTACTAAATTTATACAAGAGTTATCTGACTTGACTGTATAACACCCCTCGAGACATTAACGAAGTTTCAAGTCAATATCATAAGTGGTTACTGAAATATGTGCATGATAGTACCTAGCAGGCAAAACTTTAACCAAATATTCAAAGTCAAACAAGGGCCATAATTAGTACTAAATTTTTTCAAGAGTTATCTGCCTTGACTGTATAACACCCCTCGAGACATTAACGAAGTTTCAAGTCAATATCATAAGTGGTTACTGAAATATGTGCATGATAGTACCTAGCAGGCAAAACTTTAACCAAATTTTCAAAGTAAACAAGGACCATAATTTGTACTAAATTTTTCAAGAGTTATCTGCCTTGATTGTATGACACCCCTTAAGACATGAACAAAGTTTCAAGTCAATATTATAAGCGGTTACTGAGATATGTGCATGATAGTACCTAGCAGGCAAAACTTTAACCAAATTTTCAAAAGTCAAACAAGGGCCATAATTTGTACTAATTTTTTCAAGAGTTATCTGCCTTGATTGTATGACACCCCTTAAGACATGAACAAAGTTTCAAGTCAATATCATAAGTGGTTACTGAGATATGTGCATGATAGTACCTAGCAGGCAAAACTTTAACCAAATTTTCAAAAGTCAAACAAGGGCCATAATTTGTACTAAATTTTTTCAAGAGTTATCTGCCTTGATTGTATGACACCCCTAAAGACATGAACAAAGTTTCAAGTCAATATCATAAGTGGTTACTGAGATATGTGCATGATAGTACTTAGCAGGTAAAACTTTAACCAAAGAAGCAACGCCACGCCCGACGCCGACACACAAGTGACTGTAATAGCTCTCCATATTCTCCGAATAGTCGAGCTAATAAATAAAAAATCTATTTTTAGTAATACTGACCTTGACCCTAGTGACCTTGACCCCGAAAATGTTTTTTTTGCTTAAAACAATCTAAAAACTAAAAATAAATAAAAATCTATTTTTAGTAAAAGTGACCTTGACCTTGACCCTAGTGACCTTGACCGCCAAATTTGTTTTTGCTTAAAAGACTCTAAAAACTAAAAATAAATAAAAAATCTATTTTTATTAATACTGACCTTGACTTTGACCCTAGTGACCTTGACCCTAGTGACCCAAAGCTTCCTCTCCACGCAAGCTACCTACACACCAAGTTTCATTACAATTGGTCACTCCTAACTCAAGTTATTTAGCGGAAACCATTTTTCTATTTTTAGTAACAGTGCCCTTGACCTTGAACCTAGTGACCCAAAAATGCAATCCCAAGCTTCCTCTCTACACAAGCTACCTACACACTGAGTTTGATTGCAATTAGTCACTCCTAACTTGAGTTATTGAGCAGAAACCATTTTTCTATTTTTAGTAAGAGTGACCTTGACCTTGACCCTAGTGACCCCAAATGCAATCCCAAGCGGCGTCTCCACGCAAGCTACCTACAGACCAAGTTTATTTGAAATCGGTCAAGCCTTTCATGAGTTATCATCCGGAAACTGTTTTACAGTTCAGAGTCACTGTGACCTTGACCTTTGACCTATGACCCCAAAGTCGAACTTGACCTGTATTTCATAAAGTTGCACGTGTGTACCAAAAATTATTCAAAAGGGTAAAGTCGTTCATGAGTTATCATCCGGAAACGAAAACCAACAGACCGACCGACCAACCGACCAACCGACAAGCTCACTCCTATATACCCCCCCCAAACTTCGTTTTGTGGGGGTATAATTATGATATTTGTCTCCAATTAATGTCAATACAGACAGGTGAAACATTTCCTACACATTTAAGATCAACTCTCCTGAAAGTGTAAATACCTATTCCCCCATCTTCCTCATGCTCAAATCCCTCATACAATTGTCGGCTGTACTGCAGTAGTTTCATCATCTCAGGGTCGTCTTTCCCCACTGTGATCAAACCAACTGAATGCCAAGTTGTACCACAACCTAACCTGCAATAACAAACTGTTGTAAACTGGGACTCAAACTTCATGACTTTACACTCCAAAACAAGTAAGTTATTCCTGCATGGAAATATAGATAGGCAAATTCAAAAGCCTCTAAATATACTGTTTCTTTAACCAATTACACAGTCATTATATGACTTACTTCCCCTGTTCCAAGAGAACAACATCATTCCAACCTCTCAGTGCCAGATGATAAGCTACTGAGGTACCAATTACCCCACCCCCACAGACCACAACCTTGGCTTGACTTGGCAGTCTCACTTCTTGAGTAGCCTCTGTAGAATACCTTCTTTCCCTGAAAACAAAAATAATGGCAAAATTAGTGTCCCTTATGTGATCTAAAGCAATATTCTCTGCTAACCAAACTACAAACAAAATTACATTGCAGTAAATCTGGAAATTTCATCTCCAAAGGGCCACAACCCCAGCCAAACAGGAAATTTCAACTTGCATGTTGTGTTATTTCTGGCCAAAACATAAATTTTATATAACATGCAACGGCTTAGCTTTCTTATATAAAATTATTGAACCATATCAAAAAATAAATAAAATGAGGCAGGCACATTTGTATGTAAATTCATAACAACGTTGTTCCAAAAATGTATTTGAACACTGGGTAAAATAGATTTCAATCTCTAGATCTCTACTTGCATTCACAGTAGTATCTGCTGTATCAATAAATGAAAACAAACCTGTAAAACTTCTGTAGACAGCTCCAAGAGAGACCCAGTCCACCATGTCTAGTCAACGTTGATATCTCACACAGTCTGTTGTGTAAGGAACCATTGAGGAGGCGATGCCAAACAGTCATCCTGACCTATCTCTTGTCACAGTGAGGTATCTTCACCTATCTGCCATCTCCTGTAAAAGTAATGTCACAAGTTATGAAGGAGTGTGACACAAAAGCAATACCTCAAGCTACCCTCTTTAGAAAATGAGGCAGTCAAGATGCTGATGTATCTTCTCTAGGCAGGTTATGTTGGTCAGATATTGGTAATCACTGAGTGCTGAAAAATAGAGATGAGTAAAAAATACAAGTAAAGGGAGGTAATTCATAACTGAAATTGGACATGCTGATAATATGTACATCTTCTTTAAGTAGTAAGTCTGCTGAGAAATGGAGCAGACAATAATTCTTATTTTATTATTCACAACAAAAAAACAAAGGGCCATAACTCTGTGAAAAAAATCAAAAGGGCCAGTGCAAAAAATGTGTCTATCTCTTATTTAGTACTAAACGTTACCATGAAGCTTCTTGAATTCCCGCTAGTAGTTGCTGAGAAATAGTCCGTAAATGAATTTATCAAAAGGCCATTACTCTGCGAAAAATAATAAAACTGGAACACATAAACAATTATATAAGCATCTCTTCTTGGTAGTGAACAATAACATGAAACTTTGTTGAATTCCTGCCAGTAGTTGCTGAGCATAATAAGTCATCATTTTACGAAAAGAAGCTAATTAATCCCTGAACACCATCAAACACAGCTGAACACCATCAAACACAGCTGAACACCATCAAACACAGCTGCACTCACCAACAGCCCAAAACACCATCAAACACAGCTGCACTCACCAACAGCCCAAAACACCATCAAACACAGCTGCACTCACCAACAGCCCAAAACACCATCAAACACAGCTGCACTCACCAACAGCCCAAAACACCATCAAACACAGCTGCACTCACCAACAGCCCAAAACACCATCAAACACAGCTGCACTCACCAACAGCCCAAAACTTTCTTGTAATTTTAATTTAAGCTCCCTTACCTCTTCAAAATTTTCCTAAATGATTTGAGTATCATATATCACAGTAAACTGACCTATAATAAATTTGTTTATAAGTTTAAAATGAATTCAACCTACCCTGTTCAAATACATTTTTACCCTGTCACAACTTTTTTCTAACATAAAACATAATTTATAGGGGTTTTATATTTCCATTATAATAAAATCAATGTTTACATATACACAGTATATGAGATTGATTTCCAGCGTAATGAATTCTGGTCACAGTCAGTGAGTCCTTCCAATGTGATTTTACAGTTGCAAACAGTTGCCTAGTTTAAAGCGACTGCACTCCAAATTCTTAGTAAATTTTATTTTTTTGGTAAAATCAATATATATTCAATTTGTCAGCATCAAGATTATTTTCTTTGTGTAAGAGCTAAAAATAAAGGTAGAAAAAAAATATTTACCCGAGCCAGGTTTTGAACTCGGATCTTTGCGCTTACAAAAAATTTGCAGGGGCTTAACCTACTACACTACGGAGTCAGCTGATTTGATGCGAGTTAAAAATATTGATATACCAAAGAGCCCACCCCGTTAGTCACGGGGTGATATTTTCTACAATAAAAGTAAGCAAAACAACACATTTTAATTGTTTCTTTTGTTAGAAAACTTGTCACGTTATCATAATACAATGCCCCTGATACAGTAATGACAATTGTTTTCTTGAAATTGAAAATTTTCTTTTTTTATCGTAACTTGTCCATCTGGAGTGCAGTCGCTTTAAAAGTAAATGTATAAATTTTGCTTTTTTGATAATCTAAAACAGTCATTTAATCCATTATTTTAGCAAAGATAGAGCTGCAATTAATTAATTGTTTTGAACACATCCACACTTCCAGATCAGGCTCCAAAGCTCAAACAGTCTGTTACTTTACCTGTCCAGATACAATTCAGTCCCTGACTACAGCTACATAAATGCATGCCCTACTGGCATAGCAACGCTAAGGCTTCCACTAGAAAACACAGAAGTGAAAGGAAAACATAAGCTTAAAAGGGACTTCAAATGAAACTAGAAAACTAGCTCTTAAAAATAGTGTGATTATGAAAATGTATTATAGTCCTTATATGATAACTTGATAGCGCGTCATAGGATTAGGTTCAACTTGACAGGTAAATCAGGTATAACGGTTATCTCAGTACCTGTTATCACATGAATAGTTAACAAATCGCTGAAAAATAATAATTGCCTGAATAGCTCAATTGGTTAGTGCGTAGACAATTTGATCGTAGTTTTGACGGTTTAGGTTCGAATCCAAGTGAATTTAATTTTTCATGAATCTTTTTGTTTTCTTTTCTTCTTATTTTGGATACTTTATTTTTCATTTATATCATGTCTAATATGTAAACCTTTCGTCAATACAGAACTCGTTTTGCCAGATTTTGTATGTAGATATTTCAAACCCTATACAAATGTATAAATTAATTTTAATGCTTTGCTCGCATTCCTATTAAGAACTTTACGAGAACAGATGTTAATATTTCCATGAAATGGGTTAACTCTTGAATATCAAAGAATTTAAACGGGATTTAGAAAACAAAAGACAAAAAAAGAAACCCAAACATTCTGGGATTCGAACCAACGACCTTGTCATAAAAAGATGCAATTTCACTGCCGTTACCACTAAGCCAATGACTAGTTTTATATTAACTATGTGAAAAACAAATACTTATTGTATTGACAAAAAGCTGTCTTACCTGTTTTGGTGTTTTCATAATACCAGCAAACGTAAACATCATGTGACGCAACTTTCAAGTTATCATAAAAGGACTATACATACTGTTGACAATGCTCTGGCTAAAAAACTCTGGAAGCTAATATGCATTGCTACACTACCTAACGGTGATTTCAGATAAATTCACTTACCTAGCATTAGTTTTTTTAAAAATTCATGCATCATAGTTATACATTAAACACTTTTGATCAATATGAACACCCTGTAGTTTGCAAATTTAATTAAATATAAAGAAATAAAATTACTTTTAAATTGAATATAAACTGAGGTAAGCTGCTCTCTTCACAATCACGGTCAGACTGGATAAATCTAGGTAAAGATAAAATCCTGATTGTTTATTTTCCTTGAGACCTAAGGTGAATAATATCTTGTCTTACCTTAATCTATGATAAAAATAACTTTTGAAGCCCAGATCTACGATCCAGACAGAACTAGTTTGGTTAAGATTACCATTAAACCCAACATTTAGAGTTGAGAGTTTTTGCACCAAATAGCTACTCTTTCATAGGAAAAACAAGTATGCAGTTTCCTTGGAAAGTGCTGTCGCGACCACTGCAGTGTCAACAATCACAACTTCCTAGCTGAATATCTGACCACTGAATAGAAAACTTTACTGACTCCCCTCAGAAAAATGTAAATGGTTTATTTCCTTCAACCTAATCGCTATCAAATATAAAAAAAATATTTATGATATCAAAGCTATCATACGGCAGTTTGAGCTAGTGACCCCAAATTATAATATGTACAACTAAACTTGATACTCACTCGGATGCTTCTGGCAAAGTTTTATGAAAATCCAGCAAGGGGTTTTGGAGAAGCGCGGACAAGATTTTGTTTTCAGGTCCCTGTGATCTTGACCTCAAATTTGTGTAAGTGACCCAAAATTATAATATGAACAACTATGATAATACAGCAAGGGGAATTGGAGAAGAAGCCTTGAAAAGATTTTACTGACTATAATAAAATATACACAGATGTATACGCCAAAATCTTCAGTCCCGTAACTCATACAAAAATCAGTGAAGCATAAATTCCTGATTACATGAACAACTACACTTGTACTAAACATTTCTGCCAAGTTTCTGTAATTTCCATCCAGGTGTATAGGAGGATATGAGACAGACTGATGGACTTACAGACAGACAACACCAATCATAATGTCACCCTCCCATACAAAGTAATAACTGACCAACCATTTATAATTAATTTACATGTATACATGAATGCTTAAAATTATAGACTAAAACAAAATGAAAATGAGATTTCCTTATTTGTAAATATACGTATCCTTGACCTGAATACATTTATCTCAAGCCATTGTAGGAGATAATTCAAACAATGTCAGATAACCTTAAATAAACTGGCAACGTATTTAAAGTTCAAGAATTCATCCAATCTAAAATTTACAAAGACCGCAAACTGTCCACCTGCACCAGGTCTGCAACAAATCACGCGGACATGTTGCAAGGTTACTATCAATTTCTTTGGCTTCCTTCTTATTGGCAGATAAGGTTTAATTCTGGTTAATACATAAATATAGGCATTTTTGGACATACAGTGCCTAGTTTAGAAGAAATAAAATGTCTAAAAATTAATTGAAATGAAATGAGTGATTTAGCAATTCATCAATCAAATACATCATCATGTTAACATTTTAGTTCCAATTATAAGCTGAAAGCAAACATTGATTTTCTGTCCATATTGCTGTTTTCTTCCTTGCACTATTAATAAGAATGTATAACAGCGTTGTGATTAATTAAGAAATAATAAATGCCTCCCTGTATTTTATCGTTGAATAAAATATAGTCAGGAATTTGGATGCGTAGTAATTCAATCACGAGTGCGTAGCACGAGTGATTTAATTTTTCGCATCCAAATGACTGACTATAATTTATTCAACGATAAAATATAGGGAACAATTTATTATTTCGATTCTAACACTTTATTTTCTATGAAAACTAGCCGAACTTTATTTAACGCGTAATAGCATATCATTGTAACCTTCTAAAAGCAAAATATGACCGTTTCGGACGAGCTTGAAAATTTACATACGTCACGTCGTGACCGTCATTTAAGGCACGTCGTCCTTGGAAAAATGTGCTGTATTTTATCGTTAAATAAAATACAGTCTTTTCCCTATATGCTTATATAGGAAAAGCAGCCGCTTGTGTTAGAATTTGATTTCTTAGTTGCATTATTAATATAATAGATAGTACACTGAACTACAGTAAGATATACATGTATGAAGTTCATAAACAAGGCTATAAACCACAGATATACCGTCATCTATAAGAGATAATACTGGTAAGCTTCATCCACCCCATACCAGATTATACTGGTTATAAAATCTGTCTAGCACATACAATGTCAAACAGTAAACCTTAAATCCTAATCTTCTAACCTAAGTATGGAACAGTTTTGATGCAAAAATTACATTGAGCCTTCTGACATCCCATCTTGCATTGTTACGTGTGTACTTGTCCATCTGATATTACATGTTTCTTTTTGATATGTTCTATGCTTAAAACTGGAGAAATGATTACACCTTTCTGAGAGATGAATTGTTGTATTCTACATTATTTCATATATCAGTGTTCTGTATTTGCTATTAAACTGAACTTATATTTAAAGATGATTGAGTAAACGGTCGAAATTAAGTTGAACAACCTGACTGCATTGTTTGACTGTCATTCATACCCTCATCATAACATTCTTCAAATGATACTGGATCGAAATGCAATGACTGCGTTTGTCATACTTGAAATGTATGATTTTAACGTCTTTTAGCATATTAGCCAACTGCTAATATAGACCAATATATCTACATTATACTGAAATAGGCATAATATATCTAAGCTAAACAACGCATGTCAGTTGGACGAACAATGCATGTCATAACGCACTATTAATAGTGCAAATACAGAACACTGATACATGAAATAAATTATAATTTACAAAGAAATAAATAGTCAGAAGGATTCTTTATACATCAAAAATGCATTCAGGCCACACCACAGGAAGGTGCTTAATATTCAATTAACTTTCTCCAGTATAACTTTAAAGTACAGTTTATTGCATTTATCTAAAATATTTTCATATCCTGCAAAAAAGTAAAATGTCATTATTATATAAAACAGTTTATATAAACAACAGGAAATAAGTTATAAATGAATTATTTGTACAAATCAATAAAATTTATGGTTTTACTATTGTACTACATATCAAGTCTACTGACACGCTGCTGGACCTAATCAGAGAGGATTAAAACTGATAAGGGGCAATAAAACGATTAAGATATTTGACCACCTGCGGTTTGGGGGGGGTCACTTATGAAGGACATTTTAATTGTCTTTAAACATGTCTATTAAACAGCCTATGTCTAATGTAATAGGCAAGGAAAAAAACTTCACATCACTTAAAACCAACTTATCTTTCAGATATTGATAGGAGAAAACATTGGGTTAAGAAATGGGGATGCAAATTACGACCAAAAAGGGTAACCTGATGTTGTCAAGGAAAAAACATTCAAATGTTACTTGCACATATAACCTTGGCGGTGCCCTGTCTAGAAACATGAAAGCAATACTGTACAAGGTTAGTTTTTAAAACAACAGGGCCATGATGGCCCTATATCACTCACCTGAATACAAGTCCACTTGTCTGATGGGTGTGGTCAATTTTGACACAAGAGGCATGATTTGAATAAAGTAGGTGGAGGACCACAAGACAATGTTACATACCAAATAGGTTTTGCTATATACATCTTTGTAAAACAAGTGACCCCCTAGGCGGGGCCAATATTGACCTTGGAGTATGATTTGAACAAACTTTGAAGAAGTCTACTAGGCAATGCTACATGCTAAATATCTAAGCTCTAGGACCTGTGGTTTCAGAAAAGAAGATTTTTAGTTTTTCCTGTATAAGCCTAGTATGTAAAATCAAGTGACCCCCAAGGCGGGGTCAATTTTGACCTGGAAGTTATAATTTGAACAATCTTGGTAGAGGTCCACTTGGCATTTCTACGTGCCAAATATCTAATCTCTAAGACTTGTGGTTTCAGAGAAGATTTTTAGTTTTTCCTGTATAAGCCTATGAAAAACCAAGTGACTCCCCAAGACGGGGTCAATTTTGACCCGGAGGTCATAATCTGAACAATCTTAGTAGAGGTCCACTAGGCATTTCTACATGCCAAATATCTAATCTCTAGGTCTAGGCCTTCAGGTTTCAGAGAACAGGCGCGTAGGAGCTGGGGCCGCTGGGGCCGCAGCCGCGGCCCCAATATTCTGGCTAGTAACGGCAATGGGGCCGCGGATATTTGATACCGATTTTCTTAATAATCGTATTTTAAATAAAGCTACGCGAGATCAATACCAGTCTGACACGATATTGAATAAACAGGTCACCATGTCATAATTAAACCTGTGACCATCTAGCTAATTAGCGTGTGAATGGCGTGAAAACAGTCGGCGGATTATTAAAGACGGGTAAGTGGAAGAAGAGGCAATAAGACAATAATTATTTGTATCGTTTTGGATGTTTCAAAAACTGTAGTTGATTGTGATAATTGCAATTACTCGTTAAAATAGAATTGTCATTAAATAGCCAGCAATATGTATTATGAATTCACCAAAGGACCTATATCGCCAGCAGTACTTTGAGGCGTTGGACATGGCGATTAACTGCATCCAAGATCGGTTCGACCGACCAGGATTCCGGCTATATAGACGTCTGCAGGACTCACTTCGGAAGAGCGTTGTAGAGGACCCTACCGCAGCTGACGACATCAAGCTTGTCATGGACGTATACAAGGGCGACATCAACGAGGTAGCGTTTGGAGCCCAGGTAGATTCACTCCGCACTCTCCTACAGCGCAGATACCACGACCTCAATTCAGTGACATTGTGAAGGTGTTTCAGGACATGAAGCCTACATCATGGCTGTTGTTTTCGGAAGTAGTGACTGTCCTTAAGCTTTTACTTGTGATGCCAGGAACGAATGCTACCAGCGAACGGTCCTTCTCGGCACTTCGGCGGCTAAAAACCTACCTGCGATCAACAATGACCCAGGAAAGACTGACCCATTTGATGACCTTCCGTGTCCACAAGGAGACCACTGACATTATGAACTTGGAGACTGTGGCAAATGAGTTTGTCAGTGGTATGGAACACCGAGTTTCCATTTTCGGCAAGTTTTGAATGATCGTGCTTTGATTATTCGACACAGTGTGCATATTCATGTATTAAATCATTAATGTGTTTGAATTACTGTGACAATTTATAACTGTATTTGGTACAGAAATAGAAAATATGAAATATATATAAAATAAATGTAATAGTGAATAAATGTTACGAAACGATAATAGTTTTATATCTATCACGGACCTATATACACATATGTATATAGGTCCGTGTATCTATCAACTATTTTAACCGAAAAAGGTTTAGACCATTGACCGTTCCAAGGCGGTGCCCCACTGTGTTCCTTTAATTGTTCGTTTTGTCCTCGTGTGTTTGCTTTGTATGCTAGTGTGTGTTGGTAGTGTATATGTGTGTGTGTACATGATTGTGTGTGTGTGTGTGTGTGTGTGTGTGTGTGCGTGTGTGTGTGTGTGTGTGTGTTGGTGGTGTGCACTTCTGGGTGCTGTGGGGTTCGTTTTGGGGAGGCTGCGTTTTTGGTACGTGGCATTCCCTGTTTGATATTATTTTTGTATTAGATGAAAACATAAAAATAAAACCTGAACTCGCTGGAAATCGAGTCTTTCAATGCTTAAAATTGAAAAAAATCTCGACGGGAGGGGATACCCCTCCCGAGCCCACCCCTTCCGCGGCGCCAATGTCAATTTCCTTCCTACGCGCCTGGAGAAGATGATTTGTTTTAATTTTTTCCTTTTTGTTGCCATAGCAACCAGAGTTCTGCATGGAATGAAATTCTTTGAACAAATTTGATAGAGCTTCATGCAAGGAACATCCCTGCAAAATGTCATCAACATTGGCCCAGTGGTTTCAGAGAAGATGTCATTTTAAGGAAATTGTTGATGGCCGGACGTACGGAAATGGACGCCGGATGGAATAAGATCCTAATAGCTCACTCTGGCATTTTGTGCAAGAAGGACTCAAAAACTAGAAAGCAGCTTGCTTGATTTTTGGTAATTAATGAAACAATGACCGTGTAATGTCAGATAGATGAAGCAAGACAAACTTCAGATTTATATTGATGCCCCCAATTACAACAGTCTAACCAGCTTAGTGCCCTAACGGTCACCTTGATTTGGCGGTCACCTCCAGTACGCTGTCACTCTGTAACGCCCCTGACAAAAATCCTTCTATATGACACCTTGATTTAACAGTTACCTGCCGTCTGCGGCCAGTCTTCGTTCCTCCCGCTTAGATCAGACCAATTTAAACCAAGTGTGAAATTTTCAAAACAAATGACGGA
The DNA here is from genome assembly GCA_022818135.1 of Saxidomus purpurata. NCBI lineage: Eukaryota > Metazoa > Mollusca > Bivalvia > Venerida > Veneridae > Saxidomus > Saxidomus purpurata. The sequence continues at coordinate 42,915,706 of JAFMSR010000012.1, read as the reverse complement.
AATTGCGATTCCCCCCCCCACCACACTCCCCGAGAGCAAACTCTTTTACGGCCAAGCTGTTTGATCAAACTGCTTCATGAAATTACCATTAACGTAATTTTCATAAAACGGCTGCATTGGTGCCGATAGGTGTTAAAGAGTTTGATCTAATGAATCAAAATCGAAGGAACATTATTCAAGATCCACCTAAACAGCTACCAATTATCGATAATTAGCGATACAAACTTACTTTGAATTTACTGATCAATTGTTCTTGCATATCGGATCGGCATTTCCGGTGATTTTGCCCATGCCGGAAAAACCGGTCGGCACCTCCTATGCCAGACCCCCTTTACTAAACATGACGCCACTTCCTAAACACCGCGTCCCCCCCCCCCCCCCCGAAATCGTTTTTTTTCATGATATTCATCATTTGATAAGTTTGAATAAAGAATCAGCTTTTTAAAATGCAGCACCATGCAAGAAAAATTTCTTTCCCGGACCACTTGGCTCAGATGGAATATCCGTCACCTCGGGTACTGTTTACGGGAACTCGGCGAGCCTCGTTCCCCCCCAAAACAGTTATCCTCGTTGACGGAATTTCGACTGATCAATTGATCTGATAGGATTTTTTAATCGTATTGTCATTTCTGCACCTTAGAAATACACAATAAAACTGTCAGCTATTACGACTGTCACCATGATAATACTAGGTATAAAATTATCATAATTAACGCGCCCTGAAGGGAAGTATTTTTAACTAATAAATGTATTGTTCCAAATATTAAAACTACCGAGACTAGGCGATGGCAATGTGAAGAACTGAAAGAAAAAATTATGTCTCCGCGAACATACAACAACTCATTTTACCTGATACACGATACCTGCGTTTGGCTATAGCCTGGCACATGTCGTCTGCTCGTACCATTGAACATAATACTAGCAAACAAAATAACTTTTCGTAATTTGACTAAATGTCACTGTTTTGTTTATCTGGGGATAGATCATAAAGTGGTTTCTGGTTTACTTTAATTGAGACAAATGTTAGCTGGTGGAAAAAAATGTCGGACTTTGGTGGCCACTAAATATTCTTTTCGTGGTAAGTAATATTTTTACGTGTTTTGAATCAAATGACCACATGCAAGATGTGGCCAAGTTATTTACCTATGCCCAAACCATTATTTCAAGCTTGTATCTTTACCAACAAAAAAGTTATTGAAGCCGTTTCACGTCCAGGTGAAGTGCTCGCGAGCAAATGAGTGAATAATTTTGCTTATAAAATCCCATTTTTACCGGTTGAGGCCTGTTTTTCAGCTCTCCTTCATTTCCTTGTAGTGTAAAATAAGCTGTGGAGCAATCTACGGTACACACAATCGTTCTTAGGTGTCATACGGTTCAAAACATATACTTTAAAAACCTGTGTGGTGTCTGAACTTCACTTTTACAATACAAGAGGCACGGACCTATATACACATATACTGTGACAAGAGGTAACTGTGTCAGACTTTCACCAGGTACAAAATGAAAAAGCCCCATTTTCTTTGTGTTACTTTTCACGACTTTACAGAGATGTACTACTTATGCATACATACTCTTCCATTGGAGGAAATAAAGAATATATACCTATCAAAATGACATTATTAATGACTATACTCACAATCACATGTGTATTTAAGTCTGTGCTATACCCGAACATTAAAATTTCTTGCTTAGATACCCGCCCCGGCTCTATTAAGTTTCAATCATATCTTCCCTAATGCTATGTTTATATTAACGACTTAATTAAATATTTGCAGAAAGTAAACAAGTTATAGATCTGCTGTATTTTATTCACAACCACCAAACCCTTTTCCACCAGCTACCATTTAACCACTAAGGTTTATTTATAATACATATTTCAAGCTGGTGAGGTTTAAGAATAAAATCTATTAAAAAACTAGTCAAGTAGAATTTTAGCAGTGTAAACAATAATAAGTTGACATGTGTAGAGTTTGTAAGTGTTTTGCATAAAAGACTTACAAGTTTGTTATTAATTTTCACTTATATTGTTTCTATTTGAAATGAGCTTTACAGGTACATAAAGTAATGTAAATTTTTCCAAGATATATCGAGTTACATTTGAAGCCGTCAAATTTGGCAACACTGATTCATAAATCTGACTGGGGCATAAACACAAAGAAAAAAACGTCCGCATTGTTTTGAATGATAACTGGGTTGTGTGCTAAGTGCGGACATCCTATATAGCAAAAAGCCCTGGCGCACAATTAGTTGAGCTAATTGTTTACATGATGTGTGAAACTTATTGAAAATAACATGCTTCACACATGACAGTGTATGGCTATGCATTCATATCAATATGTCTGTGAAGTTGTCCTTAAGAACACTGGTAAAATACAAAACATACACGCCTATCCGAAAATTGTGTGTATCCGAACAAGTAAAACATACAATGTCAAAAAATTTACATAAAATCTTAGTACACAATTATTAAACATGCTGAACCATTACCTGTTAAATGGTTGCGTTTATTTCACGTGAAAGGAAAGCAAAGAAAGATTAAATCACTTCAATCACATAGTTTTTTCTTGCTGCATTTGCCGAACTCTTCTACAAAGAAAATTAGATTTGGTTTTTCATTCGGATCACTTCCAGAGTTATCCGGCGTCCTCTTGCGTCGTGTTAGGTGGTTTCACAATTTTTACGTGTTTATCACGACATTTACCTAGATAAATCTTTAAGAAACTTATTGAAACGTTTGATTAGTATCTGAATATCAAAAGCAAAGAACTGATCATGTCTTCTTCAGTAAGAAAACGAAATCAAGAAAAGAGTGGTGACCCACCACCACCAACATTTTCAGAGACGCTTTCCAGGGCATTTACATCTGAAGCAAAGTGGACTGACAAGGTTTGAAACGTTGAGTGCAATGTTGAATCGATAAAGATATTTCATAAGCATTGTTCTTGAATCATTCAAGCACGGTCCTTTACTGTTCAAGCAGACCCAGTTCGGTTATTATGCTGGTTGGCCCAGTTTTCGTGGTAAATAGAACTCTATAACACTACGGAGTACAAAAAAATAAACAAAGAAACAATCAAGGTCAAAATATAACCAAGAACATCTAACATTTAACATACGATTCACTTTATTTATGTTGATTGTCACATTGTTTACACAGCTTCCAAAATATAAAGTGTGTTGTGACCTTTGACGTCACAGGAATATGTGCACCAGAATTCGTGGGTCGACCAAAAAGTTACATTGCAACAGAAGTGTCCCAAATGATATTTCAGAATCTCGTTTAAAATTATATCTTTATGTCTTGTCAATCAATATCAGTTGATTATATATAAACAGTCGGCTATTCTTCCAGTACCAGTTTTTAAAAAGCAACCATTTCAATAATAAACAAAATGTTCAGACTCACTTTGGGAGTACATGAAGCAACACTTACGGTATAAGAACACTAAGTTTTCGTAACGGATATCAACTAAAAACATCAGCTGGAACATCTTTACGGTTTGGTTTACTTCGGTTGTTTTATTTAATGAGAGCAATGGGGAAAGAACAAACCGTCTAAATACCACAAATTCTGGACCTACCACGAATATTGGGCCCAGCACCATACATACGCAGTCAGTCAGACAGTTGTGTTTTAACTGTTTAACCTTTTATTCTTTTACTATCATCCAAACATACGATTTCATGCACATACAAAATCATGCAATTTATATATACATCCGTTAAGCACGAGTATGTGACTTTTGATGATGTCATGCACTTTTAGATAACTGCAACAAAATGTAAATGTGCGCTTCAATAGATTATGTGAAAAGTTTTAAAGAGGTAAAATGTACAACTACTTGACTTGTGTCAAAATATCAATTTTGACTATTCTCTTTTGTCCAACCATTTTGAATGCGAACACGAAACACAGAAAAAATAGTTTTGAAATGTGGCTGATACAAGCTCCTCCCGTGCTCTGTCAGAATGAAGTCACATGACAATGACCTGACCTAAAATGGCAGATTTGCATTAAAATACACTGTTAATGTGTACTCGTTATTTTCAGCTGATTTACTGCACAAACACTAGGGCAGTTACTAAGCATGCTAAGGAAGATACATTTTTATGTCCTGATTGTAAAGAAGAGTTAAATTCAGCGTAATTCTGAACTATTCTCTTTTGTCATGTTTGTGTTAAAACTGTTATTTTTAGAACTTTTTAATATTTAAAGGTTTATAATTGGAATTTGGCCATGTAATAGATTTGTTTGAAACTTTAACATCTGATCATTTACACTTATTTATGTTCACTTAGCGCTTAATTCAAGTAAGGTTTTCACTGGAGGTATTTTTAAAATTTGATTTCCCTATCCTGGTTGCCCAACCAAGATAGAGTTATTTTATCATAAGTAAAAATTTGATACACATACTTTGCCTGCAGAAAGATATAAATATAAGACCTATTATATTATATTTGTGAAATATTTGCATTAAATATTATATATTTAGATGGAATTCATTAGAAATTCAAGTTTGAAAAGATATTATTACCTCCCTTTACCTATCTTGGGTGCGCACTGTCGGTCGCCAATGGCGCCAAATGCGACAAAAAATTAATTCTGGCGCTAAAATCTTTCAGTTGCCGAATTTTAGCGGCGCCAACAAATTAATCTCGGCAATTTCACCATGTCAATCAAAAATCGATCGTTGTCTGTTGGCTAGTATGCGAAAGAAGGCGGAGCTAATTAGACGCTACCTGATAACGAGCACGTGGCCGTCTCGATCGTTATCAAAGGTGTTAATTGATAAACAATCATAAAACAAAATATAATAGACCTCGGCGAATTTATAATACGTTGTTTGTAACCCGGTCACCGGATTTAATTAGCGATGCTTTGTTGACACGGCTCCGTGTATTAAAATTCACTGATTGCGCTCCGGGCGATCAAAACACAATTGACCTTACGCCAGGTTCTTGATTGACAGATAGTAATCTCTTATCAGACCAATCAAACAGCTAGCTGCTACAACACGTGGCGAGTATGGTTACTAGCCGCCATTTTGTCCGACAAACATTACAATTAATCCGTTGACGGACATGCAATTTCAGGTATTTTCTATGTAAGGAATAGTACTTCTTAGAAATAGATCTTTTTATCGTGAAAGTCTGTATCTTGTTACCGGGTTTAGTTTCTAAATTTTAAGAGTTTTGTCCGGACCAATTTTATTTTAGGTCCGTAGTGTTGTGACTCTTCATACTTTTAGAGTGATTTAATAAAATGTTTTGTAAAGTGTGTCTTATCAAAACGTGTCATCATGTTTGTGTGTGTGTGTGCGAATATATATTAAATTTTTTTAGTGGACTTGCTCATTATAAACTATAAGTGCACACTAATAGTATAAGCCACGCTGGGTCATATGACTACGGCTGGTAACGAGTAAATGACTCCAATTAGTCAGTCAGTCCGATGAATCTGTTTCATTTGATTTAAAAGTAATTTAGATAAATAAATGATTTTTCTACTGGACATACAATTGTTTAAAACATCTGTCAGAAGTCGTATCAAAATGATAAAAATATATATGCTTAGAAATGCTCTGCTATTATCGGTTTTGTTTTACTTATAGAAGTGTCACATTGCCTAAAACATAAGACCCATAGCACGACCCAGCTCACAGAACCGCTTGCAAAAATTTAGTCTTCCACGAAATACAAAATTAGAAACCAAGGTCACACAGTTACTTTTATTGATGACACATGTTTATAAAAAATGCTTTTGATGTCTTATCTTTTAAGAGATTTTTAATTAACAGTAACTGTTGGCGCCTCTTTGAAGAGTATTTAATAATTAATGCGCAGCGGACTAATCATGCTACCGCATATTTGATATCGGATTCATGATGCTTATTAAAACAGCATTTCATAAAAATACAAATGATTGCCACGCATATGCAAATAACTAGCTTTAATCCGCACGCGTTTCGAAAAAATGGGTACCCTCCCTTTAAAACGAAATTCCACTTTTATAGATTTTTTTTGAAATCATCAAAAGGTCTAGTACAGTTAAATATTATCGAATAAAGAAATAAACTATGATTTCACTTGTTCATAGAGATCGGTTTGAGCGTTTCCTGTGTTTGTCGGACTTCGCAGGAGTGTGCCCCTTGATTTCTGGGGCGTGGCTACCCCTGTAGGTCAATTCATGTATACCCGTTTTCCGATAATCACGTGTCATTACTAACTTGAACAATTTCGGCACTGTTTTTGTCAGTATTTAAATTATTGACATACGTGTTGCAAATTTAATTTGCAAATTATTTTGGACGTACTTTTTCCTCTACATATATATATATCTTTGGCAATATTAATCGGCGCTTCTTAGTCTTCAGTATTTGTTAATACTTATCTAATACTTATTCAAAACCATTCAACATACTTCTTTGTTTTATTACAAACTGTTTAAATCGCGAAAATCAAAAAATATAAGTGTACGAAAATCAGTTCACGGACATGCGAGGTCGCGAAAATATGTGTCAAACGGGAAATGCAAACTTTTGAGCACATGGTGATGCAGAAGACGAACAGAAAAATATCATATGCAAGCCTAGATTATATGAACTCTATGACCTGTGCCTCAACCATTAAAAGTGTTTGAATTAAATTTTGTATCAGTTAGATCTACAAACATTTTTTGCTATCATGCTATCAACTCTTAAGTAAAGGTGGTATGACTCGATCTTCTCTACTCCAGAGTGTTCTGTAGGCTTTGAAGACTAGTGGCTCCAACTTTGGAGCCATTGGCGCAAACTTTTTCTGATTGGCGATTTTGTTGGCGCAAACTAAAATTGACCCAGAGGAAACCCTGCAAGATAGGTTGGAAATAAATCAATTCAGAAGCTACACGTAGGTTTAAAACTTGCATTTTGGTTCAGAATGTTAAGATATTGGTAAATCTATCCAATTCAAATGTAAAAGTAGAAATTATATTGAAATAAAAAAGAAATACTCAACGTTTTAAATACTTTCATATTAAAGGGGAGTAATAACAAAATTTCATAAAAGTTAATAAAATGTAAATTTCTGATAGGGATCTAACTCAATGTAATGGGTCTTTTTCTTCATTAAATTAATCTCTAACAGAATGAACAAAAAGTAAAAATTGTTGTAAAATGTTGCTTAAAAGTAATTGACCACCTTTAAGTCCCTGGACTCTTTTTTTAAGTATTTAAGCTGAACTGAAAAAAGGTGTTTTCAAATAGTCTAAACTGTACGGTGAACTTCGTTTTTCAGGAAATTTACTGTTTAGTTGGCAGAAATAATCTTTTCAACTCATCTGTGCACCAATTTGTACGTTAAATTTAATATTCATCATGTACAAACTTTACAACAGTGCATAATAAACATGACCGATTCAAAGTGCGTGAAAAACAACTTAATGAAGTGATTTGTAACCAGTAAGAAAATAGATCTATATAACTTGTATTGGTTATAATCAAGGCAATAAATTCATCCAAAAGTAACATAAATCAGTCTCCCCCCTGACTGATCTATTGCAATTACTTTAACATGTTTAACTGTGTTGAAAGAACTGAAACTTGTCCAACTAAAACAAGACTTTTTATTTCCAGGATGAGTTTTTAGATGTGATTTACTGGATGAGACAAATTCTTGGGATCATTCTAGGCATTGTCTGGGGTCTGCTACCAATGAAAGGAATTGTTGGTCTAGCAGTGTAAGTATTCAGCTTAACTAAGTCACTTATGGAAAAGATATATCTTACTTGCATGCTAGTTCATTATTATGCAAAGTTCACTCTGAATGATTGTATACTGTATAAGTAATATACTGTATAAGTAATATTTTTGGCGGGTTTTTATTTTGGCTATATTGGCGTCACCATCGGTTGCGCCAAACCTAAACATTGGCATTATAACTCACCGCAGTTACCAGCCACTGCAAATAATTAAATGATGTAAACTGTAAAACTGCTTATTTAATTAGTCTTTAATGGTATATAAATTGGTATAGATTACTGGCGTTTAACAGTTTCATTGCAAAGGTGCCTTGGATTTGTAATTAAAACCATAAACCAGTATACTGTAGTTTTACCTATTGACTCTCTTTTCTATACTTTTATCACATTGTTATCACAAATTAAACTAAGTTACTTAGTGGGGCTATATAGACATGCCATAGTGTACAGTTTTCTTTAAGTTTGATTTATATATGTAAGAGTTAACATCATTAGCATGATTAGTTACAGAAAAGGTCATGAAGTTCCTGCAGTGTTAACCCAGAAAGGACAGTGGTATTGTATTTCAGTTTAGTCAATCAATCAGTAGACTGTAAAAAGTGTTTATAGTCAAGGCTGAGTTGGGCCAACCCACAGAAGTCAAACTGCCAAGACTCCTATTTCAGTTTGTGTGTTTATTTTATAAACTTTATCTTTTCAGATTTTTTGCAGTAAACATTATCATCACATACATTTATTTCACAAGTTACCAGAAGGTTGATGAGGAGGAGTATGGAGGTGTGTCAGAGATATTGAAAGAGGGATTAATGACATCATTTTCTTCATTTCTAGTAAGTGCATCCGAGTACAGAAAGTTTCTTTAATTACACAACATACCAAAGTTATTGACAATAACTTATTGTATGTTGGTGAAAGCTAGAAGTCATGTGTTTGTCTGACAATAAATGTAAAACTTTGATTCACAAGCAGCCTACAGGTACCCACAGAAACTGGTTGGATTACTGAAGCCTCTGTTAGAACTGTTTATTGAAATAACTCATGAATGTGTACATAAAGTAGAACTAATAACAACCAAAGTATATACAAATGTATTAAAACATGTATTTCTTTTATACAAAACTGGTTATACCTACATCTAAGAGCATAGAAAGTTTAATTGATAGCTGTATGTATACAAAAGTCATGTTTGAGCTAAACATTGAAATTGTGTACACTTGAATTGTGTACAAGTAACGCTACCACAGTTGTGGTTGAGTGGTTAAGGTTGCTGACTTCCAAATCTGTACACCTCTAACTGATTAGGTTACGCCAGGGTGAGCTTCTCTGATCGATGATTGTCCGTCGTCCATCGTCCGTCAACATTTTGATTCAAATGACATCTCCTCTGAAACCTCTAGGCCAATGTTGATAAAACTATGCAGGAATGTTCCTTGCATGAAGCTCTACCAAAATTGTTCAAAGAATTCCATTCCATGCAGAACTCTGGTTGCTATGGCAACAAATAGGAAAATCTTTAAAAATCTTCTCCTCTGAAACCACAAGGCCTAGAGCTTAGATATTTGGCATGTAGCATTGTCTAGTGGACCTCTACCAAGATTGTTCAAATTATGACCCCCGTGTCAAAATTGACCCCGCGCGGGTGGGCCCTTAGTTTTTGCATTTAAAGATCTTCTTCTCTGAAACCACAAGGCCTAGAGCTAAGATATTTGGCATGTAGCATTGTCTAGTGGACCTCTACCAAGATTGTTCAAATTATGACCCCCGGGTCAAAATTGACCCCGCGGGGGTGGTCACTTAGTTTTGCATAGGCTTATATAGGAAAAACTTTAAAAATCTTCTTCTCTGAAACCACTAGGCCTGGAGCTTAGATATTTAGCATGTAGCATTGGCTAGTGGACCTCTACCAAGATTGTTCAAATTATGACCCCCGGATTAAAATTGACCCCACACGGGGGGTCACTTAGTTTTGCATAGGCATATTTAGGAAAAACTTAAAAAATCTTCTTCTCTGACACCACAAGGCCTAGAGCTTAGATATTTGACATGTAGCATTGGCTAGTGGACCTCTACCAAGATTGTTCAAATGATTACCATCGGGTCAAAATTGACCCCGCACGGGGGGTCACTTAGTTTAACATAGGTTTATATAGGAAAAAGTTTTAAAATCTTTTTCTCTGAAACCACAAGGCCTAGAGCTTAGATATTTGGCATGTAGCATTGCCTAGTAGACCTCTTCAAAGTTTGTTCAAATTATGCCCCTGGGGTCAAAATTGACCTTGCCCGTGGGGGGGGGTCACTTGTTTTACAAAGGCGTATATATAGGAAAACCTATTTGGTATATAACATTATCCTGGATCTTCCACTAGGCAAGTGGACTTGTAACAAGGTGAGTGATATAGGGCCATCTTGGCCCTCTTGTTGGTTATGGATTGAGCTATGTTATTGCGCTGACTATTCTTGAGAGAAAGTTAATAGCAGTTAATTGTTTGGAACAGAGAGTGGTAGTCCAGTACTGTTTCTTCTGTGGAGAAAGGGTTACCTACCTGCCTATAAATAGCAACAGGCAAAAACAGTGACTGAAGTTACAGCTTTACATCATTTTAACATCTAGAACTATATGTATAATTCTGTACTTTTGTCTATTTCCAGGTTTTATGGATATTACTTTACTCTTCCTTGCATGCAGAAACCTAGAGGACCAGAGGCTTTAAAATAGGATTTTTTACTGCAGTTTTCTAATTAATTAAGCAGACTTTAAAGTTAAAATATTATAAAAGTTTGCGGATAAAAGAAATAATGACATAAAAGCTTTATAGTGGTGATGGCATAATGCAGTGGGTCTTGCACAAAGAGAAATGCCACTAAATGTTGTATTTGAAAGAGGATTACTCTGTTAGTTTTGAAAACAAAAGTCATCGATGCCAATATTGCAAGATGATTAAGACAGGTGCCACTTTAATAGGAATGGATATAGAGATATTCAGGGATATATTGGCAATATAATATACAGTGACTGTAAAGATAGTTTGTATACATGTAGTTAGAGGTTACCATTAAGTCAGTGCAAACAGAAGAAAAAGACAACTGTAGCTACTTGTATATATGACACTGGATGTATGCATACTATTTTCATTGTTATACCTTTGCATGTGTACAAAATTAAAAGTAATGTTTATTTAAAATTGAATGAAACAGAATTGGCACAGTGTTTAATAGCATTTGAAATATCCCAACACACTGATCATACTTTGTTTTTTTCATGTCATACAATTCACAAACCTTTTATTTGAACAAACTATATAAGTATACAGAAGGACACATAGTCTGGTACTGGTGTTAGAGTGGAATGGTCACTGAAAAAAATATGTATACATGATGAGAATTAATACATGTTAGAATACTTTGTCAGTAGTTTTTGGCTTCCTACAGTCATTTAATATTTTATAAATTGTAAAAAAAGGTATGCACAAAAATACTGGAAAACTTCAAGGGGACATATCCAACAACAAGCCGATTATTAACTTCAAGAGTATCAGATGTGAAATAAATGCATCATTCAAGATCAGATATAATAAAATGTCTGCTTTGTGCACAAAGTTTTAATAAAGCAACCATCTTTGATAAATTGCTTTACACCAAAATATTGTCAAACAACCGTAAATGAAGGTTCGACAGAACTACAGTATGTCTTATTATACTCATTTATTTCTTCAATTTTAAGTTGAAACTTTGCAGTGATTATTTCAAATGATGTTTTACTTATACATGTAGTTATAAAGATTAAGTTGCACCCAGTTTTAGGGTGTGAATCAGTAACACTCCGAATGGTGATCATAATGTTCAAAGCATTTATCAGTGATTTATATTGTAAGAAAAATGTATACAATCAAAAACCAAAGTTATAACTAAATGTATAAAGCAATTTCACATTCTCATTTCTTGTGGATGTAGTGTGATTATTTTAAGTAGATTATCCACCTATTTTGTAAGATTATTTTTTATTTCTATCCACTAAAAGGGAAGTAACTCCATTGGTATAAGTAATACAATTTTTTAAGCATTCACAGTATATTAAGTATCTACATTGACAAAACCCAGCAATTCAGTAAATACTGGCATTTTGAAGGGTAATTTAACTGGAAAACTCTCACTTTCATCATTATTTGAATAATTTATTTGGATTATCCTGGGTACAGGGTGAGGAATACAGTATGTAAAATAGCAGGATGTTATGAAATGTAATTAATCTGTTTATAATTATTGTACATTCAGTGTAAATAGACTTAAGTTATCAAAACTTGCATGAACAATACAATACAAAGTAACTGCATGTAACATTCTTGCAAAGCTCAGTCACATTTATGCCAAAACTAAATGTTACCTCCCCCCTCCTACAGTAATCAGTTTTTCTAGATTTTGTGTATGTGTACATGAAGTAACAAAAGTTTGGAAAATGAAATACAACTGAAAGCAGTGTTTTTTTACTTTACTGAAGCACATGTGTTCATTTTTCTTGTTTTATTATTTTAACTTTTATTGTTTACATTTTATAATGATGCATGTATCGTCATATTCTATCAGCAAGATAAGAAATGTTTTCATGTCAGGTGAGCAGAATATTGTAAGTTGTTTTGTGTCCAGAAGATATATGTAAATTCTTTTTATTTCCCTGGGTGTTATGATGCATGGAAACTGGAAAGATTGTGAAGGGTGCTATTAACTGTTTTTGCTAATAAGAAAATATATCAATATCTTTCTGCCGCATTTAAGTAATATAAACATTTCAGTGTGCTTAGACAGCGATTTTACACATTGTATCATGCACTGTGCAGCTATCTATTCTTTTTACTGGTTATATTTTGAACAAAGTAGGGTTGTCAGTAACTATTGCAGTAGTACAACAAATTATTTCCTGCAATAGTAATTGCATCTTATAAGAGTAGAAATTTCAGAAATATCACAACTGTTGCAATTATAGTCAAAATCGGTTTCAAAAACATCCTTGTTTATTGCAAATTTTTATTAGAAATGAAAACAAACAGTACATTTAAGCTCTTGTTTCTTAATGCCCCTTGAAAGGTCTTTGCTTTTAGAGCATTTAAAAACACCATATGTTTTTGTTTGAGATCAATTAGATAGAGAACCAAGTAAAATGAGAGACTGACAGTGAAAACTTCTCTGGATATATCGTCAAAGTACAGACAGTAAGTTATGCACACAGGATTTTTCAACTAGGCTAAAGTAGGTTGTTGGCAAAGAAATTTCATATATGATTGCTAGATTCCATATGATGCACTTTATGATGTATACACATATTTGAGATTATATCTTGTACATTATGCATGCATGGGCCATTTGATATACTACAACAGACTTCACTGAATGATACAGTACAATGATATTTTTTATTGAAAACTGAAATATAAATAGAGTAAAACATGTCTTAACCAGCAGCAGGTTGTAACAGAAGCGCTGCCTTTTGGCTAGGGTATGATAAAATGTGTAATGGAAAACCTGGTGTAACCGACCATTACTTTAACCGGCATGATCATATGGTCATTAAGGGTGCCTGATTAGGCAGGTCTTACAAGTTGAAATTGTTTGCATTTCTTTTTTGAAGATAATATTGGTATGGCAGATGTATAAATAAGAATGGTTCATATATTGATTATACATAGATTAAGATGGCAACTGAGTATTTATAAGATGTATAATAGGTGTTTCAGTGTTTAGCAAAAAGTAAACTGTTAATTGACAGGAGGCTTAGAAAATGCCTTTAATATGATGATGAAAATGTATGGATGTACATGCTGGTCAAGGTAAACACATGTAGAGACAGCAAAAGCATTTTCTTCAAGTTTGGAAATGGTTAAAAAGTTTTGACACAAGTTCAAATGCAGTTGTACGTCTCATTAGGGAACTACATGTATAATGATTGTATACAGCTGTGTATATATGGTCTGTGGTGTTATACTTTCAGAGTTTTCATTTGCATCTCCGTCAAATGTTTTATTATTTGTATTTATAATTATTAAATCTTAAAAATATATTCTCAACTTTTAATTTATTAGCTCACTTGGCATAAAGTGCCAGAATGAGGTATTAGGATCAGACATAACCATTTGGCATCCGTTGTACATAGGATATCATCCGATCACATTTTCCATTAAACATCTCTGAAACCACTAGGGCATTGCAGAACTCTGGTTGCCATGGCTGTGGAAAGGAAAAACTTGAAAAAGCTTCTCAAGAACAAGAAGGCTCAGAGCTTAGATACTTGGTATGTAGCATTGCCTAGTGGACCTCTACCAAGATTGTTCAAATAATGACACCTGGGTCAAAATTGACCCTGGCTGGGGTGTCATTTGTTTAACGTAATGCTTATGGAGGGAAACTTAAAAAATCTTCTTTGAAACCAGAAGGCCTAGAGCTTAGATATTTAGCCTTGCATAGTTGACATCTACCAAGATTGCTCAAATCCTGATCCTTGCGTCAAAATTGACCCTGCCTTTGCGTGTCACTTGATTTTCATATGCTTAAAGAGGAGGGGTAGGGGAGAGGGCACTTGATTTTTTATATGCTTATATAGGGAGTAACTTAATATATTTCTTCTTCGACACCACAAAGCCTATACTAAAACTTAGGTTCTTAGCATGTAGCATTGTCCAGTGGACTTCTACCAAGGTCAAAATTGACTCTTAAACAGAAGCTTATTTACATAGGGAAAACTTTAAAAAATCTTCAAGTCTAGAACTTAGAGATTTGAAATATAGCACTACGTATGTAGTGGACCTCTTATGAAGATTGTTCAAATCAGAATCGACAGGTCAAGATTGACCCTTTCTGCTATTGATGATTTTGTGTTTTATTATGCAACTGCCATGACGACGACCCGATAACACCGGTCTGATATTTGTTGATATTGTGACGTCTGATATCACAGGACAGTGTTATTATGACTCTATCCTGATATCACGTTTTAGGCCCCGCTCACTATAGACATTGAGTGAGTTTTATGAAATAAGATCTTGGCTATTGTGGATTTCTAACACACTACACAATCAATCAAATTTTCAGTAGCTACTTCAGGCTGCGAAGGTGCCTTTCATTCAAATTTCTAGGATTACAAGCAAACAGCACATCACATAAAATCGAAAAATGTCTGTAGAATTTTTATTTTTGAATTAAACATAGCGTTGTTGGTATTCATTTTCTTAGAACATTATCTATCCATCTATAGCAATTCTGAAGCAAAATTCGAGAAAAAGTTGAGTTTCATTTTTTTATCCCCTTCCTTTTTTCACAGTAATTTCTTATTACTCGCTGAAACGTATTAAACCGCCTTTTAAAAGTGTACAAATGCCTTTCTAGGTATATTTTAATGTTCAAGATTTCCTATGAAGCATAGCATTAACGTGGCTGGATTTAAAACGATGATTTAAACCGTTGATGACGTCATAAATACGTGAATCACTTAATTTACTTTGTTTTTAAAAAGGGAAAATTGAAGTCAGCTGCATATTAAATAGAATACAAGGTCACTGTCTTTTGATAACAGTTGATATCGAACTCGGATGAATATCGATCAGAAAGCCTCGGCAAGCTTGGCTTCCCTGGCTGATATCATCCTCGTCCGATATCAACTGTTATCAAAAGACAGTAACCTTATATTCTCTATATAGCCATTTAGGCCCTTTTGTTTTAATATTGTTACATATGCATGTGTATGTAACCCTGAAATGACCACATAATTGATAGACTGTTAAAGCTGCTCGCTCTCAGTTGCTATTAAAAATAATAAAAAAATGACATACTAATACATAAATATAAAACTAAAGGCTAGAATCAACAATAGAAGTAAAACTCTAGGTAGGAATTTGCAAAAATCGATTGAAAATGCTGGTTTTAGGCACTGCTACACTATAATATGTTTATATTGGAATTTCAAAAGTGTTTAAAAACACTTTATTATTTGGTAGCGTATAATTTCAAATCTACAGATATACTTTACAGGAATTTATACTGGAACCTTTATATATGACAATTTTGCTTTAAAATGTTATTTTCATACAGTTTGAAGAACTTCATTTTTTTACCAAAATCTGAGAGCCAGCAGCTTTTAAGAAATAATAATTTTGACCACCAAATATTCTTTTGACCTGGCAGTGTAAAACTAAATCGGGAATACAACTATAGTAGTATGTTTCATTCAAACTTACTATAATATATCCAAAAACAAGACTTGTGGGTGCTATAATGTAGGAATCACTTTTGTCGTGTTGTGGTGTGTTGTGCTCAGTCACACACATTTTTACACTATTGCTCTGGTAGCTCACATGGAGTTGGTTTGATAATGCAGTTGGGAGTCATTGAGTCATCATGGTTTCACTTAGAGGTCATGTTTTGGGCACAACATTATAGTACTTTGAGAATTTGTTAAATGATTTTACACAACTGTTAATCTTAGCAAGATAATGTGTTCAAAGCAAGGCACAACTTCCTACAACAAAGGTCAAGGTTGTTTAACAAGGTTAGAGCAATACTTTATCTGTAGCATATTGTTGTTACTTCTTGAAGAATTTTGAAAGAAGATTTCAAACAAATTTTAACTAAAACAAGACAATATCTTTCAAATGAATGAAAGTCAAGGTCGTACTTGGTGCTTCAGCTTTTTATTAGCTCACCTGGCTACGCCAGGGTGAGCTTTTCTGATCGATGATTGTCTGTCGTCCGTCAACATTTTGATTCAAATGACATCTCCTCTGAAACCTCTAGGCCAATGTTGATAAAACTATACAGGAATGTTCCTTGCATGAAGCTCTACCAATATTGTTCAAAGAATTCCATTCCATGCAGAACTCTGATTGCTATGGCAACAAATAGGAAAAACTTTAAAAATCTTCTCTGAAACCACAAGGCCTAGAGCTTAGATATTTGGCATGTAGCATTGTCTAGTGGACCTCTAGTAAGATTGTTCAAATTATGACCCGGGGGTCAAAATTGACCCCGCGCGCGGGTGGGCACTTAGTTTTTGCATAGGCATATATAGGAAAAACTTTAAAAATCTTCGTCTCTGACACCACAAGGCCTAGAGCTAAGATATTTGGCATGTAGCATTGTCTAGTAGACCTCTACCAAGTTTGTTCAAATTATGACCCCCGGGTCAAAATTGACCCAGCACCGGGTGTCACTTAGTTTTGCATGTAATTATGAAAACTTCAAATTATGAGCCCCGTCAAAATACTCCCCCCGGCCTTAGTATTATATAGGCTTTTTAGGAAAAACTTTAAAAATCTTCTTCTCTGAAACCACAAGGCCTAGAGCTTAGATATTTGGCATGTAGCATTGGCTAGTGGACCTCTACCAAGATTGTTCAAATTATGACCCTCGGATCAAAATTGACCCTGCACGGGGGGTCACTTAGTTTTACATAGGCTTTAAGCTTATATAGTAAAAACTTTAAAAATCTTCTTCTTTGAAACCACAAGGCCTAGAGCTTAGATATTTGGCATGTAGCATTGGCTAGTGGAAAAACTGACCCCGCACCGGGGGTCACTTAGTTTTACATAGGCTTATATAGGGAAAACTTTAAAAATCTTTTTCTCTGAAACCACAAGGCCTAGAGCTTACACATTTGGCATGTATCATTGCCTAGTAGACCTCTTCAAAGTTTGTTCAAATTATGCCCCTGGGGTCAATATTGACTTTCCGGGGGATCATTTTTTTACAAAGGCGTATATAGGAAAACTTATTTGGTATATAACATTATCTAGTGATCTTCCACCTGAGGCATGTGGACTTGTACCAAGGTGAGTGATATAGGGCCATCTTGGCCCTATTGTTTAAAAAAAAGTTAAAAAGTTGGAAAGCACCAGTACTAGTATCTAAGATTAAATAAAGATAAATAAGGTTATTATTTTAGTACACTGCTATCAGAATTCTTATCAGTTCTCATATAATAATCTAGGGCAACCTAAAACAGAAAACAAAATGTACTGGTATTTGCTTTGCTTCTTATTCTGTAACATTTTCATTGTGAATTGTGAAAATGGTAACCCACAAGGAATACAACCAGAGGCTGGTGATTTTACAAGTTTCAAAAAGGTTGTGATTCATGAGTTACAACAAATTAAAGATAAAGAATCAAAATTGGAAAATGAAATCTTTCACCTGAAAATGGAAAATGAAATGAAGAATAGGAAAATTGAAGAACTGGAACAGAAAATGGAGCATCATCAAAAAGGTCAAGGACATATTGGGGTCAAAGGTCGTAGATATGTGTCGGCGAATGTGGCATTTACAGCCTATCTGGATCACAGTGTGCACAATTTGTCACAAGCTCAGCCAGTAGTTTACAATAAAGTAAGTACATACTCTAAAATATTAGAATAATACAATATCTAGTTACATTGTATACAAAAGATACACACTGGTAATAGAATAATAGAACAACTGGCAATCCTGCTCAAAAGAAAAAGGGATGTAACTATGTTCTTCACATGTTGCCCAGTCTGTACTAATATGCTGCTGCTGGGATTCGAACCATGATCTTAAGATTAGGAGTCAGACACTCTACCAATACGACACGGCACCTCCCTTATTCATCTTTAATGAACATATTGGAAGTGAAGAGCAAAGGGTAAATCCATGCTTTTCTGTCTGTTCTTTAGGTTCTTCTCAATGATGGAGGTGGATACAATAACAATACAGGGATATTCCGAGCCCCTGTTTCTGGGGTCTATCTGTTCTCATATTCCGTAGGGGCCAAGATAATACCAGGTGTACAGCTGCATCAGTATGATGTCTTCACTAGACTGATGATTGATGGATCACACCAAGTAAGATTTGGAGAGGCTATGTTCACAAAAGTTATGTACATGTATAAAGCAACATTATTCAGTGAGCAGTCTTTATCAGAGACCAATGGTAAATGACCTAGACTAGAAGGACTAATGTTACATTTCATTCACTGTTGTTGAGCTATAGATTTCTGACTGGCATACATAGAGTACATTATTTCTTTCAATTCAACCTGGTCTGAATACAATAAATCAATCAAAACTTCAGTTACCATTCTCATGATACAATTTACATGAAGTTCTTCATCACAAAATTAAAAGTGCCATTTTAGTTCATACTTTTTAAGGTTTCTTTAGACTAGCTGTCATGATAGTTTAATGATCAAGTCATTCACAAGTGTACATTCTTGATTAAACTGGTACTTGCTGAGGAGCAGTCCTGACCCAAAGTCAGGATTGAACACACAACCGCCAGGGTGGGCGTTCAACATCTTAAAATTCAACATTTTTGCTTACACCAGCGCTTAAAACGGTCTGATCTTACTTTTTCCCTACAGTTGTCAGCCGTAGCAGAAAGCACTAACACCTACGATGATGAACAAGGCAGCACAACAGCCATTGTTTATGTTGAAGAGGCCTCTACAGTGTGGACCAAACATGAATTCAGGGGAGGTAATAATCTGTACTCTGACAACAATGAAAGAGTAACTTCCTTTGCTGGAACCTTGCTCTATGAAAAGGAACCTGTAATAGACTCTGGGATAATTGGTTGATTTCAATGTAATGACAGATAAAGAAATAAACAAGTAGTCCTTGCTTTTCAATTATTTATTTATCATTTTTAAAAAATTAATCCAACAAGTGATTTAAATCATCAAAGCAAAAAAATAACTCTTCCAAATTAAAGTAAATAATTATAAAAATACAATGTAACATTTATTATATCACAATTGCACTGCGTTTAATATTGCAGAATCTAATTTAAAGCAATATATCATATATTTGGCTTGTATTATAACTTAATATCACAGTGAAGTTAATAAATATTTAGTTGAAGTTTTATTGAAAACTTCAGGAAATAAATGCTCAAAGACTTTGGTATATTATTCACCTAACAATATTGAGATCACAGCCTACCAATTGACCAATGTCTTCAATTTGCAGTGGTTGACAAAGCTGACTTGTTACTTTTTATCACTGGTTTAAAAAGTATTATTTTTGACAGGTTACCTTCAATATAAATAGCAGTTGCATCAGGTGATATATCTTTGGTAACTACCATAGCATGACATGGATCTATGGACCCATCTAAGCAAACACAACTTTGGTAACAGACATATCTCTTCCACCATAGTATTCTGTTTATATCATCTATGTTGCCATTGATCAAGTAGTCAAATGTGTCTGAACATTGCAGCATAGTATACCTGAAATAAGCAACAGCATAGTTCATTAGAAACACTGGTAATTTGTACAGTAATGGTAATGTTTGGTGTTTACACAAGTGGTGTATGAATAATGCTGAGGAGTTGTGGTGTTGTGAAAAGACAGAGATTTGTAACTAATTGCAGATAATACAACATATTTGCAGTAAAAGTAAGGCTTAATATTTGCTGTTTACACCAGTAATGTAGTAGTAATGTTGTTCATTTAAATAAATGTATACCATTAGTGTAGTGGTGACTGCATTGTAATAGTAATGCTGATAGATTCTGTAACCTTTGTACACTTGTAATGCTGATCAATCTTGTAAAATTATATCATTCTTGGTGTAAAATTCATACTAACAAGAGCTGTTTGTAAATCACATATGCCCCCCTTGATGCAAAAATTGTACTATGAAAGGAACAGGTTTTAAAGTAAAGGTCAGTGTGAAATTCATGAAAATGGCATCTGTAGAAATGGTAGAATAAAGAACAAAAATAAAAACATTTGAATTTTTTAAAATATTTTTACGAAGTGACCTTGACCTCCAATAAATTGTTTTTTTGCTAAAAAAACATTAAAAATAAAATAAAGAAATTGAACAAAAATTTATTTTTAGAAGTGACCTTGACCTTTTTTTGGCGCAAAACAATTTTATAATAATTTTTTGCTGAACACAACTAGAAACAAATTTGAAAACAAGAGGGCCATGATGGCCCTTTATCGCTCACCCGAGTACAACTGCTTTTAACAAAGTTGCTAGAAATCATCGAAACAACCTTTCTGACAAATTTCCAGGATATTTGGGCTGAAAATGTTACCTCTAGAGTGTTAACAAGGTTTTTCCATATTTGGGCTCTGTGACCTAGTTTTTGACCCAAGATGACCCATATTCGAACTTGAGCTAGAAATCATAGAAACAACCTTTCTGATAAATTTCCAGGATATTTGGGCTGAAAATGTTACCTCTAGAGTATTAACAAGGCTTTTCCATATTTGGGCTCTGTGACCTAGGTTTTTGACCCCAGATGACCCATATTGAAACTTGAGCTAGAAATCATCGAAACAACCTTTCTGACAAATTTCCAGGATATTTGGGCTGAAAATGTAACCTCTAGAGTGTTAACAAGGTTTTTCCACATTTGGGCTCTGTGACCTAGTTTTTGACCCCAGACCATATTCGAACTTGAGCTAGAAATCATCAAAACAACCTTTCCGACAAATTTTCAGGATATTTGGGCTGAAAATGTTACCTCTAGAGTGTTAACAAGGTTTTTCCATATTTGGGCTTTGTGACCTAGTTTTTGACCCCAGATGACCCATATTCGAACTTGAGCTAGAAATCATAGAAACAACCTTTCTGACAAATTTCAAGGATATCTGGGCTGAAAATGTAACATCTAGAGTGTTAACAAGGTTTTTCCATATTTGGGCCCTGTGACCTAGTTTTTGACCCCAGATGACCCATATTCGAACTTGGGCTAGAAATCATCGAAACAACCTTTCTGACATATTTCCAGGATATTTGGGCTGAAAATGTTACCTCTAGAGTGTTAACAAGGTTTTTCCATATTCAGGCTGTGTGACCTAGTTTTTGACCCCAGGTGACCCATATTCGAACTTGAACTAGAAATCATCTTAACAACCTTTCTGACAAATTTCCAGGATATTTGGGCTGAAAATGTTACCTCTAGAGTGTTAACAAGGTTTTTCCATATTTGGGCTGTGTGACCTAGTTTTTGACCCCAGGTGACCCATATTAAAACTTGAGCTTGAAATCAACCAAACAACCTTTCTGACAAATTGCCAGGATATTTGGACTGAAACAGTAGCCTCTAGAGCCTTAACAAGATTTTTCTATTTTTGGGTCATGTGACCTAGTTGTTCATCCGAGATGACCCATATTCGAACCCGTCCGAGTAATTACTGGGACAAACATCCTGACCAAGTTTCGTGACAATTGAGGCAAAAATGTGACCACTAGAGTGTTAACGAACTAAGTGTGGACGGACGACAGACGACGGACATTCATTCATCCTAATAGCTCACCCTGAGCCAGCTCAGGTGAGCTAAAAATCTATTTTTAGTAGTGACCTTGACCCCTTTAATATTGTTTTGCTAAAAACAATTTAAAATTATTGTTTTTTGCTTAAAACAATTTTATAACAAGAGGGCCATGATGGCCCTGTATCGCTCACCTGTCTACCATTGGCAAAAATAAAAGGTTATTAATAGCAGAAAGGATCAATTTTTACCTTTGGCTCATGATATCCTCTTAATAAGCCTATGTAAAATCAAAAGACCCCCCAGGCGGGGTTAATTTTGACCCTGAGGTCATGATTTGAACAATCTTGGTAGAGAGTCAATTATTGCCACATGCTGAATATCTAAGCTCTAGGCCTCATTATTTTGCTGTCTGATCATGATCTGCACTGTTGGCTATTCATTTTTTTGCTGTCTGATCATGATCTGCACTGTAAGCTATTCATTGTATGTTGGCTGGTCATGATCTTTATTTTTTGCTGTCTGATCATGATCTGCACTGTTTGCTATGCATTATTTAGCTGTCTGATCATGATCTGCACTTTCATTATTTAGCTGTCTGATCATGATCTGCACTTTCATTATTTTGCTGTCTGATCATGATTTGCATTGTAAGCTATTCATTATTTTGCTGTCTGACCATGATCTGCACTGTAAGCAATTCATTATTTTGTTGTCTGATCATGATCTGCACTGTAAGCTATTCATTATTTGCAAATATTGATTTAATTTTATATATGAACTTTCTTGCCATGTGAATGTAAAAATTACTACCAAAAACATGGAAGTTCAACTAGGGGTCAAGAACATGTATTGCATCATCGCTATTTAAAACTTTATATAAGTGCCAATTTTAGGCCAGAGTTTTTATATTGCTTGGTTTATGGGAAGTTTTCTTAAATATTGAGTATGAAGGACTTTTCCTACTGTATTGAACAGAGCACATATTGAACATCAGTCTACTGCACCTGTCAATAACTGTCATTTTCGAACAAAATAAACACTTTAAAATAATTACTTTCAATTATATATCCCTACTGTTCTGACACTTCATTAACTAGTCTATGGAGTCGGAACAGCGGAAATAATAAAAATAAAATGTCAGTTCATAATGTCATTGTTATTCTACCTTTTCAAAAAATAGGACAAGCAGTCGCATAAACCAAGAGATATACAAGAGGGCCATGATGGCCCTTTATCGCTCACCCGAGTACAACTGCTTTTAACAAAGTTGCTAGAAATCATCGAAACAACCTTTCTGACAAATTTCCAGGATATTTGGGCTGAAAATGTTACCTCTACAGTGTTAATAAGGTTTTTCCATATTTGGGCTCTGTGACCTAGTTTTTGACCCAAGATGACCCATATTCGAACTTGAGCTAGAAATCATAGAAACAACCTTTCTGACAAATTTCCAGGATATTTGGGCTGAAAATGTAACCTCTAGAGTATTAACAAGGCTTTTCCATATTTGGGCTCTGTGACCTAGTTTTTGACCCCAGATGACCCATATTGAAACTTGAGCTAGAAATAATCGAAACAACCTTTCTGACAAATTTCCAGGATATTTGGGCTGAAAATGGTACCTCTAGAGTGTTAACAAGGTTTTTCCACATTTGGGCTCTGTGACCTAGTTTTTGACCCCAGATGACCCATATTCGAACTTGAGCTAGAAATTATCGAAACAACCTTTCTGACAAATTTTCAGAATATTTGGGCTGAAAATGGTACCTCTAGAGTGTTAACAAGGTTTTTCCACATTTGGGCTCTGTGACCTAGTTTTTGATCCCAGATGACCCATATTCAAACTTGAGCTAGAAATCATCGAAACAACCTTTCTGACAAATATCAAGGATATCTGGGCTGAAAATGTAACATCTAGAGTGTTAACAAGGTTTTTCCATATTTGGGCTCTGTGACCTAGTTTTGACCCCAGATGACCCATATTCGAACTTGAGCTAGAAATCATAGAAACAACCTTTCTGACAAATTTCCAGGATATTTGGGCTGAAAATGTTACCTCTACAGTGTTAACAAGGTTTTTTCCATATTTGGGCTGTGTGACCTAGTTTTTGACCCCAGGTGACCCATATTAAAACTTGAGCTAGAAATCAACCAAACAACCTTTCTGACAAATTGCCAGGATATTTGGACTGAAACAGTAGCCTCTAGAGTGTTAACAAGATTTTTCTATTTTTGGGTCATGTGACCTAGTTTTCATCCGAGATGACCCATATTCGAACTCGTCCGAGTAATTACTGGGACAAACATCCTGACCAAGTTTCGTGACAATTGAGACAAAAATGTGACCACTAGAGTGTTAGAACTAAATGTGGACCCAGATGTCCATGGGCGCCGCCACGACGGACAATCATCGATCCTAATAGCTCACC
This sequence comes from Saxidomus purpurata, assembly GCA_022818135.1. Classification (NCBI taxonomy): domain Eukaryota; kingdom Metazoa; phylum Mollusca; class Bivalvia; order Venerida; family Veneridae; genus Saxidomus; species Saxidomus purpurata. The sequence goes on along the minus strand of JAFMSR010000012.1, from coordinate 42,891,308 downwards.
CTGAGCCAGCTCAGGTGAGCTAATAAAAAAAGGAATTCAAAAAAATCTATTTTTAGTAACATTGAACTTGCCACCTTTGACTTTCTAATCTCAAAACCGTTAGGGGTCCTTTACCGGTTATGACCAACCTCCACATCAAATTTCAAGATGTTAGGCCCAAGTGTTCTCGAGTTATCATTCGGAAACTGTTTTACAATTACGGGTCACCGTGACCTTGAAGTTTGACGTACTAACCTCAAAATCAATAGGGATCATCTGCTAGTCATGACAAACCTCCATATCAAGTTTGAAGATCCTAGGTCCAAACATTTCCAAGTTATCAATAGGAAACTGTTTTACTATTCCGGGTCA
>JAFMSR010000012.1:42498457-42885957 GCA_022818135.1 Saxidomus purpurata | reverse complement strand
CCACTAGACAATGCCACATGCTAAATTTCTCAGCTTGCGGCTTTAGAGAAGAAGATTTTTTCCTATTTGTTGCTATAGCAGCCAGAATTCTGCATGGAATGTAATTCTTTGAACAACTTTGATAGAGCTTCATGCAAGGAACATCCCTGCAAAGTTTCATCAATATTGGCCCAGTTGTTTCAGAGAAGATGTCGTTTGAAGGAAATAGTGGTGGACGGACGGACGGACAGACGGACGATGGACAGAATGCAATCCTTATAGCTCACTCTGGCACTTTGTGCCAGGTTAGCTAAAAACACCAACACAGAGTTATTATTAATAGGCACTGCACTTCCCCTGTGTGGCCTAGAGCTAGTTTTTTCCTAGATAACCCATGTTCAAAATAGACCTAGATTACATCAAGGCAATCATACTGACCAAGTTTCATGAAGATCCAATGAAAAATGCAACCTCCATTGCATACACAGGGTTTTTCTATGTTTGAACCCTGTGACCTAGTTTTTGATGCCAGATGACCCATATTCGAACTTGACCTAGATTTCCTCAAGGCAATCATACTGACCAAATTTCATGAAGACCCAATGAAAAATGCAACCTTCAAAGCATACACAAGGTATTTCTATAATTTGACCCTGTTACCTAGTATTTACCCTAGATGACCAATGCAAATACTCGGCCTTGTAGCAATCATACTGACCAAGTTTCATGAATATCCAATGAAAAATGCGCCTTCTATCTATCTATCTTCCAAGCAACCGCTGGGACCAAACTTGACGCCCAACCTTCAAAGCATACACAATTTTTTTCTATGATTTGACCCCGTGACCTAGTTTTTGACCCATATGACCCATATTCGAACGCAACCTAGATTTCATCAAGGCAGTCAATCTGACCAAGTTTCATCAAGATCCAGTTAAAAATGCAGCCAAAGTAAAGTGTGGAAAGACAGACAGACAGACAGACGGACGACGGACACTAGGCAATCACAAAATAGCTCATCTTTGATCACTTCCTGCTCAGGTGAGCTAAAAATTAACACCCTATACTTTGCAGGATAAAATTGCAAGAACGAATGGAGTCTGCCATTTTGAAAGTCACGTGATTATCTAGTACACCGGACGTAATCACATGACAAACACGTGAAGTGTGGCATGAATTCAAAATGGCAACCTCCATGTCTATTTCCTTGTTTTTAGTGTTATGCATATTAAATTGTGTTAATTGTTGGATTCCAAGGATCATAAATGGTCGACCTAAAGGAGGGATGATTGGTGCCCCCAAGGTTACACATGATGTGAAGACTCCACCTGAACAATGGTTTACTCAACGTTTAGACCATTTTGATGGTGCTAACTTCCAACGCTGGAGTCAGGTTCTATATTTCATCTTAAATATATTAACTGATTAATATGCAAACTATATAATTTCGTACAAGATCCAAATTCAGAAAGTCCAACGACTTTTAAGACAAGATATTTATACCATTTGAAACTATAAAATGGTCAACATCGGATTGAGAAATATATATAGTACTCTGTCAATACTTATTGTCTAGATCTAATTGTTAGTATGCACAGACAGTCTAAAGTTCAAGTAACAATCACACTGTTCTTATAATTAAGCCTATTAATGATGAAGTGTAACAAAAACCTTGAATAACATGAAAATTTCACACATTGTCAGTTTTAAAGAAAAAAACGAAAGGTACATATTTAATCAAACTTATTTGTTATGAAATCAGAGATACATGTACAGTAGCCTAATTAATTTGGCGTTTCAGTGTGACCCCCCCCCCTTTTTTTTTTTTTTTATAACTGTCCCCTCTGTGAACATAAAATATGTTTAATTCGGTTTAAGCATAGACTACATGTACAGTATACATGTATATAGCATTTTAATTTTTGTGGTAATTATGTTAATTTAAGTGTTTTAGTCTAATAATGGAACAGGTTCACAAAACTTATAATCACCCTTGAAGCAATGACATTGATGGAACCAATTAGAGAGTATGTGAGAGTGTGCCAGAGATTTCATGGCTGGAACCCATTGACAGCAGGGAAACCACACGTCAGGTGTTTTGTCAAAGAGTGCAGCTCTAGATAGTGACCTGACATGTGGTCTGACACTGTGGGGATAAAGCTCTAGTTCTGGTGGCCCATTGGGGGAAACAACTCTAGTGGACTGACAGGGGATACAACTCAAGTGGCCTGACAGGGGATACAACTCTAGTGACCTGACAGGGTATACAACTCTAATGACCTTTCAGAGGGTAAAGCTTTAGTGGCCTGACAGTTCTGGCTGTCAGTCCAAGGATACAACTCTAGTGGCCTGACAGGGGATACGATTCTAGGGGCCTGACAGAGGGTTTAACTCCTGTGGCCTGACAGTTCTGCTGGTCTGTCAGGTGATAAAACTCTAGTGGCCTGACAGGGTTGAAGCCCTAGTAGTCGGTTCTTGTGGTCTGTCAGGGGATACGGCTCTAGTGACCTAACAGGAGATACAGCTCTAATGGTCTGACAGTTCAGGTGGTCTGTCGGGGGATACAGCTCTAGCAGCCTGACAGGTGATAAAGCTCTAATGGTCTAACAGTTCAGGTGGTCTGTCTGGGGATACAGCTCTAGCAGCCTGACAGGTGATAAAGCTCTAATGGTCTGACAGTTCAGGTGGTCTGTCGGGGGATACAGCTCTAGCAGCCTGACAGGTGATAAAGCTCTAATGGTCTGACAGTTCAGGTGGTCTTTTGGGGGATACAGCTCTAGCAGCCTGACAGGTGATAAAGCTGTAATGGTCTAACAGTTCAGGTGGTCTGTCTGGGGATACAGCTCTAGCAGCCTGACAGGTGATAAAGCTCTAATGGTCCGACAGTTCAGGTGGTCTGTCGGGGGATACAGCTCTAGAGATCTGACAGGTGATAAAGCTCTAATGGTCTGACAGTTCAGGTGGTCTGTCGGGGGATACAGCTGTAGCAGCCTGACAGGTGATAAAGCTCTAATGGTCTAACAGTTCAGGTGGTCTTTTGGGGGATACAGCTCTAGCAGCCTGACAGGTGATAAAGCTCTAATGGTCTGAGAGTTCAGGTGGTCTGTCGGGGGATACAGCTCTAGCAGCCTGACAGGTGATAAAGCTCTAATGGTCTGACAGTTCAGGTGGTCTGTCGGGGGATACAGCTCTAGAGATCTGACAGGGAATACAATTCTAGTGACCTGAAAGGGTACGAAGCTCACCTGACAAGGGATAAAGCTCTAATGGCAGTTCAGGTGGTTCGACCTGAACTTACTTCCTATTACCTTAGAAAGATGAGGTTTGCCGTTTGAAGAACTTTTCAGTGTGTTTTCAATTTTTCAGCGATATTTTGTTAATGATACATTCTACCAACCTGGTGGCCCCATTTTTCTAATGATTGGCGGTGAGGGTCCAGCAATCCTGTGTGGATGGTAGAAGGAGCATGGATTGTGTTCGCTCAGAGATTTGGTGCCATTTGTGTCATGTTGGAACACAGATATTATGGGAAAAGTTATCCTGTAAAGTATGTTGCTCAAACGTAGATAATTTCTTTCACATGAACTCATTTTTGAGGTGATCATGAGGTGGTGTTTTTATGGAATGGGATGTCAGCTGCTTGGCCTAGAGGCTGCTGATTTAAATTGCATTTTAGGTTAGTAATTACCACATCAGTTCTATCCAGAATGCTACAATACTGTTATATTCAGGGAAGCACATTTGATAAGGACCAGAAAGATTTATAGTTTGTGTTGCTCATCAGTCTGTTAAAAATTAAGCTACAATGTAGCATAAGTTAGTATAAACTAAACATATTCTTAACTTATACCTAATGAATCATATGTCCCCCACCTCGGGGGCTTTGTTTTTGCCCTGTCCCCCCCCCCCCCCCCCCCCCCCCCCCCCCCCCCCCCCCCCCCCCCCCCCCCCCCCCCAGCCCGTCCGTCCGCCCGCCCGCCCGCCCGCCCCCCCCCCCCCCCTCCCCCCCCCCCAAAAACTAGAGTTCCTTTTGACCTACAGCCTCAAACTTCATAGGATGAATGGTCTTTTGAGCGATGATCCCTATTGTTTTTGGGGTCAGTAGTTCAAAGGTCAAGGTCACAGTGACCGTTGGTCAATTTCCCCCCCCCCGATGATAACTAGAGTTCCCTAATTCCCCCCTTGACCTACAGCCCTCAACTTCATAGGATGATTGGTCTTATAGAGCCTGATGACCCCTATTGTTTTTGGGGTCGTAGGTCAAGGTCAGGTCACACGACCGTTGGTCATTTCTCGTTTCCGGATGATAACTAGAGTTCCTTTAGACCTACAGACCTCAAACTTCAAGGATGTTGGTCTTATAGAGCAGAGACCCTATTGTTTTGAAATGGGGTCAGAGGTCAAGGTCGAGGTCACAGTGACCGTTGGTCAATTTCTCATTTCCGGATGATAACTAGAGTTCCTTTTGACCTACAACCCTCAAACTGGGGAAGCCCCCCCCCCCCCCCCCTCCATTCTCCATTTCACGACGATAACTAGAGTTCCTTTTGACCTACAGCTCTAAACTTCATAGGATGAATGGTCTTATTGAGCAGATGATCCTCTATTGTTTTTGGGGTCAGTAGTTCAAAGGTCAAGGTCACGGACCGTTGGTCAATTTCTCTTTCCCGGAAAAAAAATAAACCCCCTTTTGACCTACGCCTCACTTCATAGGAATTGGTCTTATAGAGCTGATGATCCCTATTGTTTTTGGGGACAGGAGGTCAAAGGTCAAGGCCAACTGACCGCTTGTCAATTTCTCGCTTTCCCCGGATGATAACTAGAGTTCCTTTTAGACCTACACCTCAACTTCATAGGATGATTGGTCTTTGAGCAGATGATCCCTATTTTTTGGGTCAGTAGTTCAAAGGTAAGGTCACAGTGACCGTTGGTCAATTTCTCGTTATAATTTGGGGTCACTAACTCAAGGTCAAGGCATAAGGGGGTGGGGAAAAAAATTTTTTTGAAAAAAAATCTTAGTTTGTATTTAATATCACGTATATAACAGGTGTAACAGAAATGTATGGATTGTCTGTTTTTTTAGAGATTTGTCTTTAGCAAACCTACGATACCTGAACAGTCGTCAAGCACTTGCAGATCTTGCCAACTTCATTGTCTGGTTCCGGCTCAATAGTTACCCAGATAATAAACTCATCACATTTGGAGGATCTTACCCAGGTATCATATTCAGTTATGAAATACATAGTTAAGTATGTGCCAAATAATGCATAAATGAATGCAGTCTTACACAAACATATTTTTTCTGAATTCTGTTCTGGTTTAGAGTAAGTAGATCTATTCTCTCCAACAATGTGCTACTTAAGTAGAGCGAAATAAGGCTTTGAAAAGAAAATTGGCAAATAAAGAATTATATTATTGGCAGAATGTGCACTTTAGCCTAGGTAAAGGTCCAGTCAGCTGAAGGCCAAATGAGTAAAGGCAAAATGACTGAGTAGAATCACTTACCTTTTTACATACTAAGCTGGATAACTATCTCAGATTAAAGGATTATATGAACCTGGTAATATTAAAAACCTGTGATTTTGTTGGGCCATGTGATTCAATGACTCACCATCTGGCCACAGAAGCCCTCGTTACCGGCTTTTTTGAGACATAATTATGATTCTGATTATGACTTTGTCAATGCTTAAATATAGTGTTGTAACTTAAGCAGCCAGTCTAGGTGATTACTAATAATGGCTAACAGTTGACCACTTAATACTGAAGTATATTTATCTTTAGCTTGAAGTGAACAATTTTAAATGCAAAAAGAACTTACTAATTAAATGTTTAATTAGGGGCGCAATTACACTAGCTAAACTGTAGCTGTAAATATACCGTACTTTTAGCATTGCTTGAAAAAAATGCATCATTTAATGTTTTGCAGGCTCACTGTCAGCTTGGTTCAGGTCAAAGTACCCTAACATGGTTGATGGAGCTGTAGCTACAAGTGCACCTATATATGCTCAGTTGGACTTCAGAGGTTTGTTACTAGTAATGAAATACCAGAAAGCATGCTTTTATAAACAGTATGCCACATAAATGAGCAGCTTGTTTTCAGATTTAGGACATTGTTTTGTTGTGAAAATGTTTAGTCTCTGCATATGGCATTGAAATAGGGTTTAGATGAAGAACTGAGATGTACAGGTAAGAGCATAAGATTAAAACAATGTTAGAGCAATTGTTTTTTGAATGATATGCACAGATTTCAGTTGTGCATTATATTTAATAGTGTTGAAATTTCAAAGACTTTTTTATGCCCCCGAAGGGTGGCATATTAAAATTGCACCGTCCTTCTGTCCGTCCGTCCGTCCATCCGTCCGTCTGTGCGTCCCCACTTACAATTCGTGTCCGGACTGTAACTCTGTCATGCATTGAAGGATTTTAAAATAACTTGGCACACATGTCTAGCACATCAAGACGACGTGTCGCATGCAAGACCCACGTCCCTACTTCAAAGGTCAAGGTCACACTTTGAGTATGAAGGTTATGGAATCCTGTATATATGCACACATTCGTGTCCGGACTGTAACTTTGTCATGCATTGAAGGATTTTAACATAATTTGGCACAAATGTCTAGCACATCAAGATGACGTGTCACATACAAGACCCACGTCCCTAGCTCAAAGGTCAAAGTCAAACTTAGAGTTTGAAGGTAATGGATTCCTCTATATATGCATATATGCACACATTCGTGTCCGGACTGTAACTTTGTCATGCATTGAAGGATTTTAACATAATTTGGCACAAATGTCTAGCACATTAACATGACGTGTCGCGTGCAAGACCCACATCCCTACCACAAAGGTCAAGGTCACACTTAGAGTTTATAGGTAATGGAATCCTGTATATATGCATACATTTGTGTCCGGACTATAACTTTTTCATGCTTTGAAGGATTTTAAAATAACTTGGCACAAATGTCTAGCACATCAAGCGGATGTGTCGCGTGCAAGACCCAAGTCCCTAGCTCAAAAGTCAAGGTCACACTTAGTGTTTAAAGTAATGGAAAACTGTATGCATGGTTACTCTGTCATGCATGGAAGGATTTTAAAATTACATAGCACATTTATTGAGCACATGGAGAGGACACAGACTGTGAGGCACCTCTTTCGGGGGCATTCGTCACTTGTGAGGGACAGCTCTTGTTTCACTCTGTACTTTATGTTAGCCGTATTAATTGATAAGTACACAATCTTCACTCTTTGAGTCAACTTTAAGAGAAAAAGGAGTTCTATCATGAACCTTATGGGATTTAAATCTTGCCTCTTGTTTAAACAGCCCGCAGGTTTTGTATACACTGTCTTTGATTGTTTGTTCTCTTAATGCAGGTGGCTACTCCAAACAGGTATACATTGTATTTATTATAAAACATGTTATTTTATGTATGTCGATCAGTACTGGCTTTATAAGATATATGACTGCTTCATCAAGGTGACTGCTTAGCCAGATTATACAAAAACGTATAAGTTTACATTGATGTTCCCCACAAGTACAGTCAATTCTTTTATTTCCAGAGTATCTGGATGTGGTAACTGATTCTTTGGATACAACAGGAACACAGTGTAACAAGGAGATCCTAAAGGCCACACAAACCATGTATGCATGGTGGGGACAGCCTGACAAAAGAATGGAAATGCAGAAAATGTTCCAGTAAGTTGCAGTTCATTTTCCAGGTGTATTCAAAATGTGATACAGACTTAATGTGAAATCATACAGAAATCTAGAGGAAGTTGTGGTAGCTCTTTGGAAAGTTTTAGTGTCTATGAGTTTTTGAGAAGTCATAAGTAATTTATTTTGAGCACAAAATGAATTACTTAATATGACTTCTCAAAAACTCATGGACAAATGGTCAGGGTCACTTCAAGTTTACAAACCTATATGCCACATTTTTTCATTCGAAGTTTTGAGTAGCGAACTTTTTGAATGAGTTACAGGAATTGAGATTTGCCATATTTAGGTCAGTTTTATATGCAAATTAGTTCTATCTGTAAGTTACATCAATGCATGATAAGATGGAAACAACAATAATTTCAAATCTCAATATCCCTCTAAAAAAGAAATGCGGGTAATTGATGTTACACCTACATCCTTCTTTTATTTTTCTACATGCATAAATAACTACGCTATAAAAAATTCTAATATGCCTATGGTCTATTTCTGTAGACAATTCGAGTGCATTAATATGATAAAAGCACTCAGAAAAGAAGGCAGACATGGAAGTAGCTCCTTCCGACTTTTCTAATTTACTGCCGCGCAGAAAATAAAATATAGAAATAGAAATCGCATGAAATAGTTGTGTTTAAGAGCCTAAATATTTTTGATTGCGTCAAGTAAGCCTAAGAATACCTTCACCTTGTTTTCCTTTAAAAAGGCCAAGAATATTCAGGATTAACGTCATACAATGTTTTGATTCCGGGAGACAAAACAATGAATGAAAACGTTGACGTCATCACACTGACGTCATTACTCCACGTTAAAACGTTGTACAGTTCAGATTAACGGTTCGCTTTTAAATCGATTGTCTGCTTTGTTAGGTTCTGAATCTGACATCTTCTGCATAATGTCACAGTCGGGTATTTTTTTTATATTTTATGTATTAGATGATTAAACTAAAATAAATTTGTATAATATAGTTATGTATGATATCTTGACTGGTTGCCCGAATACGGGAATGAATTCCAACAGCCACTATTTATGCTATTTTACAAATTACCGCTGAACTGAAAAAAGGTCCGTAGCAGTTAAGATAGTTTTCATAAATTCGGCCTATAAGAATCAAAATAATCTATAGCTTGGAGTGCTTTATTGAAATTGAAGCATTTCCTGTCGGTAATGTGCCTTTGTAATAATTCACTCGGGCTTCGCCCTCGTGAATGATTCTGCCAGGCACATCACCTCCAGGGAATGCTTCAATTTCGATAAAGCACTCCAAGCCATAGATTATTTCTTAAATAAAAGTGGATGGAAGCATGAAAGATGCTGCACACTGTTGCTTGTCTTCAAATCCTTTTGCATGTTTGGAAGGTGTCAAATCCTGATCTAGTCCTAAACAGTGACTGTAGTGCTAATTGTGGAATATACTGAGAATAACTGCTTGCACATTCAGTGTGTTGGACTAATCTGGTTATAAAGTGAAAACTTAACAGGTAACAGAATCCAGCACAAATTACGATCAGCCTACAAATCAGCCTTCAGTCCTGTTGCAAAGGCATTATATAATTACATTGTATCTGCTTCCAGGCAAGTATGGGAGTATGGCTGCCACTGTATACTATAGTTGTAGTAATGTGTGCATAAAATGCAAATAGATAATTTCACAAAACTGTAATTTATCTCTCTCATAGGTTGTGTGACAAGATAGACCATGACAATATTCTAGACATGGCTGGCTTCTTCAGTAACTTAGCTGGAAACTTTGAAGGTGTTGTCCAGTATAATAAAGATAATAGAGCTTTTGAAGTAAGTGTTCAAACAGTTTACTGTTATTATACAAGTTAACCATGCACCTTTAAACTAAGCTTCAGAGGTTGATCTTTCAGTGAATGTGTAGTTAATGCTATTCTTTTTCTCCCAGGTGCTGTAAATTCGAATCATCATTTTTCAATTCAATGTGATACTTCTGATTACCCTGTTGCATGTGGTAAAAGTAATTTCAGTCTGGTACTTGTAATGATAATCGTAGTATTTCAATTCAAAGTAATTATTAAAAAATAGAGGTTGAAAAAAACAATGTTAGGACTTGCAAATGACTATGAGATTTGCAGGAATTTATTAATAGACTCCAAGGTAATCAGAGTTCACTGTCTATAAAATGACCACCTTTACAGAAAATTATTTTTTAGCATGCAGTATGAATGGACACGTTTTTGAGTTTCAACACATAATTCTTTACCTACCAACTGGGCTGCATTGTAAGATTTGTCCTTCTATGTAAGGGTCAGTTTGCATATGGATGCTGTGCTTAATGGCATTTAGGGATTATTTTTATCCGTTTTCACTCTTGTGAGTGTTAATGACTGTATACACTATATTTTATGTCAGATGTGTTGAAGATTGAAGAACAGATTTTTGCATGATTTTTTAAGTAATAACTTTAAATTTTTCAGGGAGCCATAGGCACTGATATTACTATAGACACACTGTGTGGCATAATGACTGATTTCACACGGGGTTCACCAATACAGAGATATGCAAATGTCAACACACTTCTGCTGAAAACATACTCTCAGTCTTGTCTCGACTTCAAGTACACAAAGATGGTGGATGATATGAAAAAAACAGACTGGAACAGTAGTGCAGGAGAAGGAGGTTAGTTACTGCATGAGTCTTTTATTCACATTCTATTCTATTATTGTACTTTTTTAACGCTTTTCAACATATTTTGCAAATTAATGTGTGCCATTAAGATGTGCTCTTTCGTGTGTTTGATTTGCAATCTTTACTTCATGCTTCAGGTCGTCAGTGGATGTATCAGACTTGTGCAGAGTTTGGCTGGTTCCAGTCCTCAGACAGTATGAAACAAGCCTTTAGCCATCAGTTCCCAGTGAAGTAAATTTATTTGAAAATAAAATCTAGTTTCCACCATTTTTAAACTTAGGCAAACTTATCCATTTAATACATGGTCATGTGTACTTTCATTGTGTCGCAGGGTGAGAAAAATGTGTTGCCTGACCATTTCTGAATCCTGGGATCTTCACTTACGTGGCAAATGCTCTACTGACTGAACTGTCTGACCACCTACACACCCTCTCCCCTATTCATGATTAAGTCTGTAACTGCAATATTAGTGTCATGGTGATGGACTCAATCATGGACCTGGCAGAAAATGTGTAGGTGGCCAGGTAGCAAAAGCAGTACTTACTGAAATGTGAGGACACATTTAAACACAATGTAGAAGAATGTCACTAAGACAAACTAAATTATGAATAGGGGAGAAAATGTGTATGCAGCCTGATATAGCTCAGTCAGTAGAGCTTTCCCTCTGTAAGCAAAGAGCCCTGGGTTCAAGTCCCCATCAGATTCCACATTTTTCTCACCCTGTGACAATTACAAGTCAAAATTTAAAACAGTATTTTCAGACAAAAAAGTAAATGTGATAGTGCTTTCTGTATATATTTTTAGTCTTCATTATTCATTTTTTTAAGCAGATTGCCAAGATTCTTGAATAGTTCTTTTTTATCTGTATGTTTAGTATACAAATAACCAATTTCTTGGTTGCCTGAATCACCTTAATTTTGGTAGTTCTCGGCATCAGGCAATCAGCATTCTATAGTGTGACTCTTCATTTTAGTAATTTAGTTTGTTATCTATTATTTCTTTTTTTATGCCCCCTAAGGGTGGCATATTAAAATCGCACCGTCCATCTGTCCGTCTGTCTGTGCATCCCCACTTACACATTCGTGTCCAGACTGTAAATTTGTCATGTATTGAAAGATTTTAAAATAACTTGGCACAAATGTCTAGCACATCAAGACGACGTGTCGTGTGCAAGACCCACGTTGCTACCTCAAACGTCAAGTTCACACTAGACTTTTTAGGTAATGGAATCCTGTATATATGCATACATTTGTGTCCGGACTATAACTTTGTCATACATTGAAAGATTTTAAAATAACTTGGCACAAATGTTCACACTTAGAGTTTGAAGGTAATGAATTCCTCTATATAATTATGCATACATTCGTGTCCGGACTGTAACTTTGTCATGCATTGAAGGATTTTAAAATAACTTGGCACAAATGTCTAGCACATCAAGACGACCTGTTGCGTGCAAGACCCATGTCCCTAGCTCAAAGTTCAAGGTCACACTTAGAGTTTGAAGGTAATGGAATCTTCTATATTTGCATATATGCTCACATTTGTGTCCAGACTGTAACTTTGTCATGCATTGAAGGATTTTAAAATAACTTGGCACAAATGTCTAGCACATCAAGACGACGTGTCGTGTGCAAGACCCACGTTGCTACCTCAAAGGTCAAGGTCACACTTGGACTTTTTAGGTAATGGAATCCTGTATATATGCATACATTCGTGTCCGGACTATAACTTTGTCATACATTGAAGGATTTTAAATTAACTTGGCACAAATGTTCAGCACATTAAGCTGATGTGTCGCATGCAAGACCCATGTCCCTACCTTAAAGGTCAAGGTCACACTTAGTGTTTAAAATACTGTATGCATGGTAACTCATACATGAAGGATTTCAAAATTGCATAGCACATTTATTGAGCACATGGAGAGGACACAGACTGTGAGACACCTCTTTCGGGGGCATTCGTCACTTGTGAGGGACAGCTCTTGTTTACATAACTATTCAGGGCTAACTTTTAAATATTGTTTCAGCTTTTCATGCATACAATGTATGGACATATTTGAAAAGAATATGGACTGTATATTCATTGATGATAACATCAAAGATACAAACCAATACTATGGTGGTCGTAATATCTCTGTTACCAAAGTTGTGTTCCCTAATGGTTCCATAGATCCATGGCATGCTATGGGAGTCACTGAAGACATATCACCTGATGCAACTGCTGTATATATTGAAGGTAATACATAAATTAGTGTTTTTACACCACTATATAATGAAACAGTCACATCTTTCTGTAACTATTGGCTTACTGTTGCATAACAATAATTCAGTCTGTGTAAGCAATCATAAGGATGAAAAGGTACACAGTCTTGTATTTTTAACAGTTACTTTCCAAATATGAGTATTTTGTATTCAGCACTTTATGTGTATCCCTAAGCTGAACATTTGACCCATCAGTATTTGGAAATGGTCCTGTCCAATATTCAGTTTGTGTAGTACCATTAATTGCTCTTAGGGGTGCTTTCTGCTCTTTTGTGTGCTAATTGATCAGACTGCATGGATGATAAGGCTGATCATGATCTGCTTTGGTGAAAATGGCAGAAACAGTTACTACCAGTAGAGTGAAAGTTAATACAGGTTGGGCTGTACATGTACTAGCAATATTTCTACAGAAAAAGATTCATTGTGACCATTACTGTCAGTTGTCTATATATATATAGAGAGGAGTTTTATTTTCAATCTTTCTGATGACAGTTGGTAGGTTTTTTTAAATCGCAGTCACAGTAAGTTGTTTCAACTTTTCACTGTAGTTTGATTTTTCCAACAATATTTCAGTGCATTGTCAATTTCTAAACCATCAGTTTCTTCTGATGCCAAGGGTCTGTGTGATTTTTAATTGATATATATACTTTAAACAAATCATTTGATGTCCTCTAGTTTACTTTATGCCAAATATGCTGACTTGATTATGAAGAAAGGTAAAACAACCAGTATGTGTGTCATAGTTATGAAATTGAAGACATCCATGGTTAAGCAACTTGAAATATTATTTCTAAAGAAAAACAATAATACTATTTTTAATGAACTTTTTCATATGAAATAATCTTGCTTGGCATAAAGATTGTGTATAATTAATGCTGATGTATGACTTTGTATGCAGGAACAGCCCACTGTGCCAACATGTACCCAGCTACTGACACAGATCCCCAACAGCTGACTGCAGCCAGACAACATATAGCAGATCTCATTCAGAAATGGATTCAGTAAAAATGTGGGGGTCTTTTGAAAGAAAAAGAATATTTATGTTATAGACATACCATTGTGATTTGAAAAGATTGATAAACCAATTAACATTCACCAGAAAAAAATTGTAGAAATATCGAGCAAGCAATGAATGAAAATGGAAGTGGCAGACCAAAAACCAGTAACCTTGACGACTGTGAAGTTCTCAAAAGTACAGATAAAGAAGTGTTATTAATGAAAAATATCTATGTACATGAATATAGCACTTTGTTGTGTTAGTCTTTTTCACCGAGACGGGTAAGCAAAATACAGTATGGATATCTGTTAAACTAGCCACATATACTTATAGCTTCTTTGTATAGCACAGGCCACATGACATTGTATACAATGTATTTAAGCTTTAAATTTTCTTGATTCAAATATGCTTAAAGACAATCAAAAAGTGAAAGTGACATTTTCTAGTAATTTCTAGATACAATGTACCAAGTTTCAATTTCAAATTAAGTGTATTTGCCACTATTCACAGGAAAAAATTCAAAAAATGAAAATATATAAAGGTAGATGTTCAATAGTTTTAGATAATTTTATATGCTTGATATTACATTAATGGATCTTAAGAGATACTAGTGTTATCACATTTAAAGTCACAAACCAGTTTCTGTGATACTTTCTGTAATTGATTTTAAATTACTGCAGTTTTGAATGTTTTTGATATTTAATTAAATTATATATATTATATCTTCATAAATCATCTGTCATTCATGTGTTTAACCCTGACTTTGCTTAAATAGACTTGTCCAGTTTAGAATGTGCCATTCATTGTTTACGGGGTGCTTCCTGAAAATTTCTAAATCATAATCTGCCCTTGTAGATTTGCAGGTTAAATACGGATTGTGCAAAGTCTTGGTAGATGAAACTTTCAACAGAAATAGGAAGTTTGTCAGTTCAACACGAGACGTGTAAATGTCTTCTTGTTGCGATCACAAGATTCTTCGTGCAGAAATGTTTTTCAGTCAAAATATGTTGTTATACAACAGATTATTAAATTTCTAGAGATATTAGTAGTCTTACTCTGGTAAATACAATATGTCTATGATTGCAGCTTGCATGCAATACTTCAACTAAAATGTCAGCAACAAGGGCCATAATTTGAAATAAATTCAGTTAAACACGAGAGTTATCTAACATGGATGTCTAATGGTTCTAATTTCAAATCAGTCCATTAATAGTAAATGAGATATGAGCAAGATTCATTGTAGTTGCTTGCATGTAGTTACTTGCATGCACAACTTGCTTTCAATGGGAGATAACTCGCAAAAGTCTGCAGTGTTGAATTACTATAATCAAGTTCAAAATGCTTGAAATATTCTGTAGGCATTGACAAAATCACATGTCCTACATACTGTAGATTATTGCTTGCTACAAGAACAACAAATTTGGGTATCAGCAATTTTTGTTTTATTTAGTACTGACTTAGAAATTCATGGAATAATGAAATTTAAAGAAACAGTTTAAGTTTTTATTTTCAATATGTTAATTCCATTGTTTTTATCTCATGTCATGCCATTCTATCCCACAGCTCCAATTGTCTGTTTCTCATAGAGCAACGTTCCTGTAAAGGAGGTAATTCTTTCATCATCGGTTGAGTAAAGGTTATTACCTCCCTTGAATTCATGGACTGTCCAGACCCTATCTCCCTCCAGGACAAACAAGATGGCTGTTGTACTGCCCTGCTCATCATCATCTGGGGCGGTACTCTCTGCTGTAGCAGAAACCTGAAAAAATGAATGAGCTTCTTTTTGACCTGTTGACTGGACTTGTGGACTGGTAATACATGCAATTACAATTATAACATGACAGAAATTAGGAATATTGATACTGAAGACCCAAAGTTCAAATCTTGTTGACAAAAGAAGTTTTCACAATCCCAATCACAATCTTAGATTAATTGACTGATAAGTCAATTTATTAGCTGATAGATTGACTGATTTTTTTCCTGGCTTGAATGATCAATATTATGAGTAAGATAATGTTACCTGGTGTACACCATTTACAACAAGCCTTGTGAAGACGTCATACTGAGAGAGATTAACACCAGGGACTGCTTTGGAACCAACTGAGTATGAGAATAGATACACACCAGATACTGGTGCTGTAAACATCCCCGTGCCACTGTTGTATGCATTCCCATCATTCAAAAGCACCTGAAAATATGAATGTTTGCCATAATTAACCAGTGGTCATACATTTTTTCATGAAATGCTTACATGGTTTAGCACTGCATCTGATATGGCAATGTGGTCTTTACAATAAATTTTATACTCTATTAACCTAAGTTAACTGCACAAATTTTACTTTTATTCAAAATAATCTTTTTCTTAAGATGGTGTTGTATTAATTTTTATCATCAAATGGAAATTTATATGAAGTATAAGATAAAGCGTGTTTTGTCTCGTATATCTCTGTAACTGTCAATAAGTTAAGTGAACTTAAATCTTACTTACTCAAAATAAAATCATTATTAGCAAACAATGCAGAGTGATAACCATACGTCAAAGATGTGCAAGCTGATCATGATCTGCACTGTTTCCAAAGACAAGACAAATTGCCACCAGCATGGTAAGATTAAAGAATCTGAAAAGTCTACTCACATGGTCATAGACAATAGGTTGTGACTTTGTGATGTGGTGTATATGCTGGGCACGGTAAGCTGTGAAAGCAACAAGGCTTCTCGACTGTCTCCTTTCCCTCTGGTACACCCGTTTTTCTTCCTTCAGCTGACCTATTTCTTCCTCTAGACTCTGAATTTTTGTTCCCTGTTCCAGATTTTCCTTTTCAAGAGCAGTAATTTTATTACTGAAATATTCCTCATTTTCTTTTATTTGTTTAAACTCTTCTGTTACAAAGTTTCTCAGATCTGTACAGCTATCCGAGTCACCTTGTACAACAAAACCAAAATTGAGAAATATTAGAAGAGAGAAGACAAAGTTCTTCATCATGGCTGTTCTATTTAACCAGTACTTGACAGGACATTTTAGTACAGTTCTTTAAGTGTATTACCATACTTGCCATTGTCCAACTGCCATAAC
Source organism: Saxidomus purpurata (assembly GCA_022818135.1). NCBI lineage: Eukaryota > Metazoa > Mollusca > Bivalvia > Venerida > Veneridae > Saxidomus > Saxidomus purpurata. The sequence goes on along the minus strand of JAFMSR010000012.1, from coordinate 42,869,287 downwards.
TTTTAAGTCCATCTTTTACTTAACAAATTTAAATTTCATGATCAGCAACTTCTTGTTTTTTGCAAATTACAAATACTGCTATTTACTGGAAAAAAGTAGCAAAAAAAAGGAGCAAATGTTAAAAAAATTATGATCATTAAAATATGAATTTTTATTTTTTGCAAGATTTACAAATACTGAATTTTTGTAATAACCAGAATTTTGAGCAAACAGTTTAATCTATGATGACTAAGATGACTGCAATATTCTAGTAGCACTATCAGCACATATCCTACCTTAATGACTGCTGCCTTGGTATTTCTACAGGTTTTCCCATATATCACAAACATCAAGACATTCAAGTTGTGAAATGAAAGGGAATAGGTGTGATACTCTAGTAATAGCCTACATCTCATCTCAACCCTTGCCCCTCTGAATGTCTGAAATGGACTTGTCCATATTACAATTTGGACAGTACATGTTTCTTCAAAGGGCTGCTTGGTAAAAATTTACTGACTTAAAAACAAACAGTGCAGATCATTATCAGATTACAGATGTGCACACTGGTCATGATCTGCACTTACCATAAAGGCAAAATGACTTACGGGCAACAGTTAATCAATGCAAGGATAATTATCATAATAAACTTACGTGTGTATTGGTAAAAGAGAAAAAATGTTCATAGATCATTCAAGTTATTGGAATATTAGTGGTAAAAATGGTAAAGATAAGACCATATCTGTCCTAACACAAGATAAATTTCATTAACTGTAAATTGATAAGATTTAACATCATTTTTATTTTGTGATATAATGTCCAACCTACTCCTGGTGTATAGGTTGTGTGACCAGGAACCAAGAGAAAGAAACTCTTATTCCAGAAATAAAGGAGTAAATGTTTACAATATTCATGAAATGCGATATTTCCTAATTGCAAAATTAAACAATAAATTATTGAATAATTTAAAATTAAAGTTGTGCAGACAGCAATAGACAGAATTTACAATTTTACTAAAGACACCTGTATGTACAGTACAATGTTTTGCTTGTTTCTGTAATTCATGCTTTTTATGATTCAATATTAGAATGCTTTGCATTTCAAGCATTTTTTTTCATTCATGTTTTCACATCATCTACCTACATTATATAAAGCTGTTACAGAGGTATGGTGTGGGAACTTTCACACTGTTAGCAGGAAGGGGTTTAGACCGATTCTCTTAGTGATCATCAAGGTATGCTACGGAGACTGTTTAGTTACAACATATAATGGTGTTCAGCTTACTCAGCTGTAAGAGAGGTATATTGTTTGGGCAAGATCCTAGCATCACTGTGCCAGATCTATGTTAAATTACAGCTGAACCTGAGTGAGTAGTCCCTGTGGTTCATGTAGTCCCTGGTATTAGGCAGACAGTCTAGGCGTGTCCCAAAACTAACAAATTCTACCAACTGCGGAGTTGACAGCTAAAGCATCCTGGAGGCCATAAAGAAATCAGAATGAAGGTAGACAATTTTTTTCCATAATCATAGTAAACTGTTTGATCTTATTACATTTTATCAGAGATATGTTTGGATGTGTCCAGTAAAGGGGTTCCAAAAACAACTAAATATTATTTACTTTAAATAATTTATTTTCTATCAAAAACTTGAAAGGTAAAAAATGCGACGGAAACAAAATGCAAACCCTGTAATGCTCACTACTAATATGAACAAATTACCAGGTTCAATAATATTAAGCAGACAAATACAAAGTCATGTTAATTTTTTATTCCTCCCTGTGAACTCTTCTTTTTGAAGGCATCACAGATTCAACATATGAAAACCTAAATCCTGGTGGGTTTGATGAATTTTCAAAAAGGATTTTCTCTTTACTTGATGCAACTTGTTACATGTATTAAGTAATTTGATACAAATTGTTAAATGAATTACTTCAGTTTAACCATTTGAACTAGCCACACCAACAATGCTTTGACAATATATAAATCAAGCATCAAAGGGGCTATTGTATATTTTGTGATCGGTTTTTGGCATTTTGACAAAACTCCTTTCATGCTGATATTGACTCTTACTCATTTTAACATTCAAACTTCCCATGCTATGGAAAAAAATCGCCCTTTACCAAAAGGTCGAGTGAGTTAAAAATGTTTAACTAACAGAGAAACTTAACATACCAAAAAATCACACAAACAAACAGACCATAATTTCTCCTATGTTTTAAACCATGAATTCTAAAATCTGTTCTTATAACAGCTGAAACAACAACACCAAGTCTTTGAGACAGTTTAGCAATATGTTAATCATTAATTGTAGAAAATTCTTACCAATGTAAGCCAAATAGTAACAATAACCCAAATTTGTACAAGATAATTATCTCTATGCAGCAACAGTACTGATGTATGACAATTGTATATAGTTCTTGGACATGTTTTAGCAAACAGAAAGGCAAGCATTAAATCACTTGTAAAAGACACAATGGTACATGCGTTTTACAATCCTTGATTAATTTCTTTTATGCAATATAATATACCTCTACAGTTTAACTGATACACATTTAATGGAAACACATATTATTTCAAGACATTTAAGTCAGTTCATACCTACAAGTTACAAAAATTATTTCAAATCTAAAAGTGTATTATTAGTCATGATGTAAAAAATGACAGACACATGAAAAAAACAAAATTCTGCTGCTGTACTGTAACAGTTGATGTATATAGTCTGGGTCTATGACAATACGTCCACACAACAGATCACTTTCAAGACAATGCATCGACACAAGAGATTATCGAAAGACAACTCATCAAAATGTTGCGTTGATCTATTGTCGCACTGCATTACGGTAATTATAAGTTAATGTAAAATATACTTGCGGCTATATAAATATAGGTGATACTATTGTCATCCACTAAAAATCAGGTTTCATTTAAAGTAAAGATAAGCACAGAGTAACAAAAACCTTCTTTTCTTTAAAAATGATAATAACAATAGAAATGTTAACAAAAATGAAACTACCATTAAGTCGGATTGAGTAATTACCAATAAATTTGTATCCAACGCTTGACAAGTTATTTGTGTACAATTTCTAAGCTGCAGATTTTTGGTGGTTGTTGGGCAATCACATCCAGATATTTTCAAGCTTATAGGTGTCCTTTTGGGAAAACCTTAAAATACAATGACAATAATATCTGCATTGTATGTTTATAATAAATGTTGTTGATGTTTTGCTGATGTTATTTTCAATGAGTTGTTGTGCTGATGTAGTGTCGCGTTGGCGTGTGGATGAGCTGTGTGTTGATGTACTGACACATAGTGAATAGTACAGGTTAAATATAAATTTATTCTTAAACTCCCTTTAAATACTTTACATGGATACACATCAAAGATCAGCTGCAGATTATGTATTTTTTCTCATTGATATCTGAAGTACTATCTGAATTTATTTTAAACCTTTTATCTGCAAAAAAATGATAACTTATCTGGTAGCACTACTGTAAAGTGTGAAAAGTTCGAAATTGGATCAATTTCATTTAATTTTCATTATAAGAAGATACCATAAACTAAATAAGATGTAAACAATCCAGCCTTAGTGAAGCCTATAACACTTATTGTATGACTCACTATATTCATGCATTGTGATAGGTCTATCACTAGCCAAATGATGTGGTATTGCAAGAGATAAACACCACAGTCATGCAGATATTCTTGTCAACAAAAGCTCATGACACTAGCAATTCAACAGTTGTATGGTAACAATTACCTTAAGCAGAATGGATGTATGCAGTACATCTCCTGCTGTTGATGAAAAAAAATGGTTTGCTCATTACCAATACATGTATTGTAAATAAAGATGTCGAAATTAGCTTTACACTGTTGTTGCATAAAAAATGTAATAACCGCATACTTAATGGAATTTTCATCTCTTAATGAATTTGTCAAAGTATAAATTTGATGGCTATTTGTTGCAGATATAAAGATATTAACCATGGCCAAACAATATAAAATGGACCCGAGGTATGCGATACTCACCTTGACCTTTGGTCTCTGAAAAATACTGCATAACTCAGGACCATAAATGTGCATATTCACTTCATCATCAGTCCATATTTGTATAAATATTCTTTCAACTTCCTCTTGCAAAGTCTTGACAGTGGAAAAAATATCTTGTTAACAAGAATTCACGTAAAAAAATGAAAGCAAGAACATTTTCCCAGATACAAAATTCAGATGCATGAATTACAGTTGATGTTTTTTTTATATATACATGCAGGCTACAATTTCATTCATCAGTTTGAAGTGTTTCTGTTCTCAATCTTTTCAAGGTCGCAACTTCATCATCTTCATCCTCAATACTGTCACCAGATCTCTTTCCTAACCTGAAATATGCATAACAAATCTAAGAATGATTTCTTTTACACCTGAACTACATTTTTAGAATGGTAAATTTATAACAGGTGTTACAGCATATTTTATGAAATGAATCCAGGGCCCACACTGGGCTGAAAAAAGTTGGAGCCACTTTTTTTCGGAGTGATAGGAATGGTTCACTCATGCGGCGCGCGTTCCCCCCCGCCAAAATTTTTACTTTCCAAAGGCAAATGGTGATTTCTAGCTATACTTTTGGGGCCTTTGAAAGACAGTGTGTATAACTTTGAAGCAAGTTTTGTATTTTAAAATGTAGTCCTGTGTTCTTTAATTTCAAAATCTACAGGATTACTTTCAAATCTTTACTTTTAACACATATAAACAATTCTTTTTAAAGATGTTGCCTGGTTTAATGAAAGCTTGTATACCTTGAAGGCCTTGAAAGCAGAAGTGTTTTAATGTTGTCCCATGTTGATAAGTTTTCTACTATTGAAATAAACTTAATTGTCCAAAGTTTGCCTCATTAACCATTTCTCAGTGAAAATATTTTTTTATCTTCTTTTGTAAGTTTGAGTTTTTCTTTTTTTTGTAAAAGTCTTAAAAAAAATTTCGGCAGCACTTTACTATACTGCAGAAACCAGATAAGACAGCGGCGACAATGTTTGCAAAATCATCAAAGCGTTCATTTTTCGCCGATTTGTTTTTAATTGAATGCTCTCCGATATATATCAATATATCCCCGTATTCACTTGGGATCACGTTTGAGTCGCTCTATTTTTCGTAAACACGACAATGTTTTCGAGTGTCTCTCGATACCGCACCCCTACCGCTACCATTTGTTACATCAGCTTTCTTGGTCAATAAAAACTTTAAGCCAATCAAAAGCGGCGGACAACACAGCGTTTAAAGGTTGACATGTGCGTTTTGACATGTGTTGTTTTTGTCAATTTTAGTTGGTAAACTCGATTAAGCGGTTTTTGGTTGCTAGTTGCAAATTGCTTCCGCGTGTCTAGTGTTTTTGAATGCAGGCTAGGTTCTTTGAACACATGGCGGTCTAAAAGGGTTTTTTCTTTTCCCCCCGTTTCCCCCTTTGTCATCCCAGCCACACACCCCCTGGAATCATATTTACTTGATGTGAGCTGAGCAAAGTATACCTAGCACAGCCTGAGATCATGTACTATAGGGGAAAATATGTAAATAACTTCATGAATATTAACTGAACCGTGTATTTTTCACACTAAAAGACAATTTAAATGGAACGTGATATATGTGGCCTCTGGGGCTTGATACATCTGTGTAGTCACAATTTTACAGTACTGCAGTCTTGACCAGTGTTAGACTAGCTAGAATATTTTAACAATGAAAATGTGTACTAGCTAGGAAATTACAGAAATCGTTAATTCTGAGACTGCATTAATATCAGAGGTAGAAAAAATTACAATGTACATTACTCACCGATTTTCATCAGATGAGAGCATTGATACAACAATCTGTGGAACGTTTCCTACCACAGTATGTACTGGCTGGTCTACCTGGATTATCTGGTATCCACCCTCCTCGAAACAGTCTCGCAAATCTGTAAATAGACACACAATTATACACTTGTACCTGTGGTCAACAGTAGCAACAGTCAGCCAAGAGATACAACAAAACTAGCTTACTTTAGGTCAGGTTGTTGTCTTTTACCGGTGTATTAAGGTCAAGTGGTTGGCTTTAAATACAGGTGTATTTAGGCAGGTGCTTGTCTTATTCTGGTAAATTTTACATAAATTGACTGAAAGGATGTAAACATAGACTCACTGACTGGGGTAAGTAGCTGTTTAAGCTTGGAAACTTCTTACACAAATTTACATTCACATGTACATCTAATTATGTGCAAATAAAATAAATAACACTCTGAATGCTGATAAGAATGTCAATTAAGGTCTGGCTAATTAATATTCTGTGCACTGCTACACTTTCATTGACTTCAAAGTCACAATTCTGGCTTACACTGCCACATCATATTTTACCCTGACCCACATAACTTTTAAAATGTAATTGCCCATCTTTCAATTTGGACAGGTTGTTTGCCTAGAATTGCCTGACAGGCAAACTATGCAGACTAAGTTTAGGCTGCATAGGGGAGCTGGCTGGTCATGATATTCACTGGTAACAAAGGCAAAATAATTTGTTGCCAGTAGAGTAAGAGTTAAAGAACCCCAGCAAAATGTCACTATTTATCAATAAGTGCAAGACATATACAAGACATGTAAGTCACTTACATCTTTGTTCAATTTTTTCATTACAATAGAAGATTGTCAAAAATAAAATTTACCATTAGTTGCTGTGCCTTGAGTGAGGCTCAAAAACTGTTCTTGAGACAGTACTTTCACCTTTTTGTCGTCTTCATCAGAATCGAAACTTGCCTGGGTACCCTCTTCTTTTGTATGGTCAATGTCAAGTCCAGCAACTATGGTACCTTCAGGATAACTGCCAGGATCAAGATCTTCATTCTCTTCACTGCCTTCTGTAAATAGATCTACCTTGATTTTTAAAACTGTTAAAAATGTATTCTTTCATCTTTCAATCGAGACCATTTTATTTTACTGCTTTCAGGGGAACATTACAGACTAAATACTCTTCTACTCATTCCAGTTTTAAAAGAACAAAAGAATACCCTTAAAAAAGATGACAGTAAAGATAAAGACAAACAAGACCTACCTGTATTATCATTAGATTGCACATATTTGGGATGATTGTCCAAGGTGTTCTCAACTTTTACTGAAACCAGACTGCTAACTTCCGTCACATTGACCTCTGATGGTAAACTGGACACCTGATCTGTAATATTTAATTTCATATGTGTGATCAAAAGACCTTGTACACAACAACATTACAGACTAAATACTCTTCTACTTTAATAATTGTACTTCATATCCTCTTGTAATCAGCAAAAAATGGGTGTAAGGCAACCTTTATAATGATCCAATGTGTTTCAGAACGACAGATAAATACATGTATACCGGGTATACAAACTAACATTGCAAACAATACAGAACATTAGTATTATTGAGTGTACAACATATAAGTTTATCTAGTATACTCGAACTCCATATTTTCGGCGCAATCCTATTATCGGCGTAATCCTACTTTCGGGTATTTCAGAGTAATCGCGCCCTCTATTGGTGAATATCATATGCAAATTTGTGACCGGAAGTTCACGCTTGATCAAGCACCTCACTTTTTCTAGAAATGTTACATTTACTTGAAAGTTTGTGTTCATTTGCAAAAGCTACTTACTTTTACACCTTTCCAGGTGTTATTCAACGATATATCTTCCAAAGTACTGTTTATTTATTGAATAATAACTACAGGATAAGTTTATTAGCATTTTGTCGTCTGCTATGACGTCACTCTGGCCGATTTTTTTATGGTATGGAAAGGCGGTTCTGTCTGTTTTTGCTTGTGAAATACTAATCAAAGTCAGTTAGAAATAATGATTTTTTCAAAGAATATCAATTATTTCAATATTTCTCAATGTACATCTTTAATTCCTAGTATGGGATTAAGCCATTAATTATGAAAAAGAAACACATAATGACTGTCAATGTGTTTATTTCTGTTCTTGGTAGTTGATTTATGGTTGGATTTAATGTTTTAATTTGGATATTTTATAAACTTATAAAGACTTTGACTAGAATTTTGTGAACAGTTTGAACTTGTTGCACACTTGCACACTTCAAGTTGGAATATATTCTGTAAATTGAGTTTTATATTTCTTAATTCTTTGGATATTGGGAGTGTTTGAACCATAGCAGATAATTTTACAAGGCAAATCATTGCCGTCCGTATCTTTGGCGGATAAGGTGATCCATAGTTCGATTACACCGATAATATAGAGTGCTTTCCCTTTGATGAAATCTAAATCACTCAGGTGTATGGGTAGTTTGTTTTGTTTGACCTACTTTGTAAAACTTATGTATTTTGGACGTAACACATGTCTTTGATGTTGCTGCATGTTGAGTAAATTGTTTTTTTTTATAAAAAAATGACGTAAGAAAACTGGTGTTGAGTAAAACACAAATGCGCCGATAATACAGCGTTACGGGCTACTTTGATTTCAATTATAATGTTTCACTTTGTACATGCTATGACAATATTGTTTATGACTATATGAGATATTTTTTACCATGTTATGAAATACATATCAACAAGTTCCTTGCCGAAGCCTATTTTTATATATCCCTCACACAAATTTTGAAAAGATAATTTTCATTGAGATTTCCATTGTTATATAAAATATTTTCCATATATTAAGCTAAAATGTGAAATTATTCTTATTCACACAATAGAACTGAAGAAATGCTTAAACTTATAAATTTAAACATATAACTGATATTTACCAAAATGTGAGTCTCCAGAAACACCTAGAGACACTAGGAAGTCATCCATTGGCTTTGACTGACTAAGACTTTGTAATTTTGCTGTAACTTCCTCTACCCTTCCATCAGGATGTACAACAACAACCTTGGGGGATGTACCTAGCTTTCCTTCTTTCATATCTGCTAACAGACTGTTCTCAATTAACTGATCTGCAGTCAGTGGAGTGATACTATCAACCAATGACTTTGGACATCCCCCACATGTATGGATATTGTTCAGATCTGCCTCTGTCTCGCCTGTGTCAACTTCCTGCACGGTCAAATGTACATCTGTATTTTGCACATGTCCCACTGACTTGTTTGCGAATGACTTTTCACAAGCTTTACACTCCTGTCCTTTCTCTTTAATGTCTTGTTGAACATAATTAGGATTATGGTACATATTACGATGACGCTTGAGGAGCGCTTTTTGGCGGAATGCCAAATCACATTCTTCACATTCAAAAGGCTTAAGTCCAGAATGAACAAGCATATGTGTGTCTACATGACGCTGAGATATTGCAGAGTAATCACATTCGGTACATTTAAAACATTTCTCTCCCTCATGCGACTTGAAATGTACCTTAAAGGTATACCTGTCTGGAAACGTCTCACCGCATTTTTTGCACAGTAATGGTTGATCAGTACTATGTAATTTCTGCATATGTATTTTCAGATCTGTTTTACGTCCACATGTTGTTGGACAGAGGGCACACTGGAACACTGGCTTATTACCACTGTGAATCAGCCTATGTGCTGTAATTAGAGGAAAACATTAGACTGGTATAAAATTAGAAAATGAAAACTTATGCTAAGAATTTTACATTAATCCCAGTAAATAATGATACTATTTCACACAAATTAGCCTGAATAGGAGGAACACCCTGAATCTGTTAACAAATGTACCTAAAAATAGCAGTGGCATGTAAAATGGTTAAGATACTATATTTCACAACTTGTATATTTCATCTGTGTATTTTAATAAGCTTAAAGACCTTTGCCAACTAAAGCTCTTTAAATACTTTCTAGTTTTGTATACATTTTGTAAAACACACTGTAAGGTATTGTGAGGCGGTACAAGGACACTGACAGAAAAGAGGATATAAATTTACTGTCTCAGATGCCACTGACTTTTTTACATTTAACTAAATAATCATTTCAATGTACAAACCTTTCAAGTGAACTTAACCTGACATGTATTTGTTCTAAATAAAGTGTACGCAACATTCATTTATAAGACTGTCGGTGTGAATCTGGAATGAAAGTTTTCGCATTGAATGTAAAACTAGAGCTATCACTAAATGTGATTAATAACCCCAAAAGACTTGCTTTATAAACTGAGAAAGTCCGTAGTAACAGAATACCTTGCAAACAAACTAAAAAGAGATATTGTTCTTGGCAATAACTTTGTCATTTGTCAAGATAGAGTTATGGTTCTTGTACACTGCACTTCCTCTCATTGTGCTTCATCATTGTATGAAGTTGTATTGAATTCCAACCAGAAGTTTTCGAATAATGCTTCGGACAAGAAAAAGTAACAATGGGCAATAACTCTGTAATTAGTCAAGATTGAGTTATGGTTCCTGTGCACTGCACTTCCTCTCATTGTGCTTCATCATTGTATGAAGTTGTATTGAATTCCAACTGGTACTTTTCGAATTATGCTCTGGACAAGGAAAAGTAACGAAGGGCAATAACTCTGTAATGAGTCAAGATAGAGTTATGGTTCCTGTGCACTGCACTTCCTCTCAATGTACTTGACCATTGTATGAGGTTGTATTGAATTCCAACCAGTAGTTTTCAAGTAATGCTCCGGACAAGAAAAAATAACAAAGGGCAATAACTCTGTAAATACTCTAGATAGAGTTATGGTTCTTGTACACTGCACTTCCTCTCATTGTGCTTCATCATTATATGAAATTGTATTGAATTCTAACCAGTAGTTTTCAAGTTATGCTTCGGACAAGGAAAAGTAACAAAGGGCAATAACTCTGTAATTAGTCAAGATGGAGTTATGGTTCTTGTGCACTGCACTTCCTCTCAATGTGCTTGACCATTGTATGAAGTTGTATTGAATTCCAACCAGTAGTTTTCAAGTTATGCTCCGGACAAGGGAAAGTAACAAAGGGCAATAACTCTGCAATTATTCAAGATGGAGTTATGGTTCTTGTGCACTGCACTTCCTCTTAATGTGCTTGACCATTGTATGAAGTTGTATTGAATTCCAATGACTAGTTTTCAAGTTATGCTCCGGACAAGGAAAATGCAACAGACCGCCCGATCAACCGACCAACCACCGGGTGACTCCTATATACCCCCCTAAACTTCGTTTTTGGGGTATAAATAGTTTACTTAGAATTTTCTTCATAAAATATACGAACCTTTAAGACTGTTACTTTGTGTGAACTTGGCATGGCAAACATCACACTCATACGGTTTCTCGCCAGTATGTATTCTCATATGTCTCTTCAGCTTGTAGGTGTCAGGTGATGCATAGTTACAGTAATGACAGGCATACGGTCGTTCACCCGTGTGAGAACGCATGTGACGTTTCAGTTTACTAAGTTCTACACTGGCATACTCACACTCTGTACATTTGTGAGGTTTCTCAAAGGTGTGTTTATATCTGAAAATACAGTCAGTTCAACACTATATAATTATATATATAAAACTTCATGACACACAAACTTTAATTAGCACTATGTGACCATTTAAAGCAATTGGTCTGACATAACAATATCGTTTAAACTTTTAAGTGGTAATAGAAAATGGTGCTACAGATATTAAATGACAAACACTGGTAGTGCATTCTGAAATAGAAATCTCATTACAATGTAAAAAGGGACCCGACCCAATATGACACTTGACTAAACTCTTTAGCCATAACAGCCCCTGATTCAGATTAACCAGAACAACCACTTTGGAATATAGTCTATACATATAACTGTTAATGTCAGTCAGTTTGCCCTAGAAAGATTAGCAACCACAATGGATTCAAATCAAACTGTACACCCATGTATAAGCTGGTCTGAATATATACAGGTGTTATGACTCCAGGCCTTAATTTCTAAATTTTCAAAATGAGTACAAACTGTATGAAGTGCAAATCCAAAGATCACATTTTCAGGAGATTACATGTCTGATTAACTTCAATGATGAGTTGAATTTTGAAAATGTGCACCACCTTTACAGATTGTGAAAACCTAAAATCTTATCTTATCTTAAACAATGAACCAAACCTATGCGCTACACACCAGTTGTCTATGAGTTTGCATATGAATGAGTTACTTTTCTTAAGACAACTGAGGTCATGAAGACAGTTTGATAATTGAAGATTTATGAAAACAAAGGTAAAATGTATACAGGTGTAGCCATGACAACCATACCTTATGTGACGAATTAGCTCCCCTGATGTAGTAAATGCAGACTCACACATCTTACATTTATGAGGTCGTACCCCGGCGTGAGTATTAATATGATTCTGAAGAGATGACACTGTCTTGAAACCACGGCTACACAATCCACATTTATGAGGCCTGTCATCACAGTGTGACTTCATATGACGAGATAACAGATATCTGAAGAATGTAATAAAGAATATGAAGAAAATTCTACAAAGACATAATGTAAATACAAAGACTTTCAAAGTCAAAACTGTTAACATGACATAGCAAAAAGTGATTCTGCACCAACCTTTGCTATAATTTAAAAAACAGATTCTACAGCAAAATAAGTAAGTGATAATAGTTGAAAAGTAATGCAGTACTTCATCCTGTATCAAAGATTCTAAAGTGATTCCAAGCACAAAACTGTAACAAAAGTTACATATCTTTAATACAAGAGGGGCCAAGACTGCCCTGTATTGCTCACCTGACTACCACTGGCTATCATACAGTTTCTAAACTTGCATCACAGGGTCAATTTTCATGATTTGAACAATATTTGTAGAAGTCTACTAGGCAATGCTACTTCAAATATCTAAGCTCTCTGGGCCAATAAGATTTAAACCAGAAGGTTTTTGAAGACCCATGGATCATGATTAAGACAGTCTTGGTAGAGGTTACCTAGACAATGCTACATGCTATCTAAGCTCCAAGCCTTGTAGTTTCAGTGAAAAGCTTTTGATAGATTTCTTAAGTCAAGTGACATCGACCAGGGTCAATTTGTATCCTAATGTCACAATCTGAAAAATCTTGGTAAAGGTCAACACAGCAAATGCTACATGCCAAATATCTAAGCTCTAGGCCTTGTGGTTTCAGAGAAGAAGATTTTAAAAAGTTTTCCCGATATCCCTATGTAAAATCAAGCGACCCCCACATCCCAGGATGGGGTCAATTTTGATCCAGGAGTCATAATATGAACAATCTTGGTAGATGTTACCTAGACAATGCTACATGCCAAATATCTAAGCTCTGGACCTTCTGGTTTGAGAAAAAGATTTTTTAAGTTTTTCTTATGTGTTGCCATAGCAACCAGAGTTCTTCATGGATTAAAATTCTTTGAACATCTTTGGCAGAGCTTTATGCAAGGATCATCCCTGGTAAGTTTCATCAACATTGGCTAAGTGGTTTCAAAGGAGATGTTGTTTAAAGGTTATTGTGGGTGGATATACCATCCATGATGTATGGTGAGCAATCCTTATAGCTCATTGTGGCACTGTGTGCCAGATCAGCTAAAAAAGGGTGTTACCTTCTTGAAGTAGACATCTGCTTTACACAACCTGACACAAAGTCATCATATGAAATCCATAAAAATGATTGCAAAAACAGGATACAAGTGTATCTTAAAATGTTTGATGACCAATGTAAATTCTATGTACCCATTGAGTCTCATTATACAGGTGTTTTGATTGTCTAATGACCACATCATTGTCACTGAACATCTAGTCAGAACCTAGGTTTATAAAACCTTTACCTTCTACCAGTGAAAAATCAATGTCTTTTGACTTGTTATTAGTTTATACTATTTATACTGTATTTATTTTAGCTCGATTGTGAAGAAAGCTTGTAGCTTATCGAGTCATTCTCAAGTCCGCTTCCTTGAAAAACCAGTACTGGTGTCATATGAGGAGGTACAGTTGTGAGCCCAGTAGGGCTCGAACCCGCAACCTCCGGGATGAGCGGCAGACACATTAACCTCTACACCACCAACTTGTTATTACATACTAGTCGTTGCATGGAGTTCTATACCCTTTGGCCAACTGAGTAAATTACTCATGAAAGTGGTGTGTTAGTAACCTTGTTTAAAGTAGAACTTACTTTTTGGGACTTGTGTAATCACAGTGTGTACATGACAACTGATCACCAGTTACATCTCTAATGTTTAACTGATTACTTCTGGCAACTAGTTGATTTATTTTCACCAGTCTTTTTGTGGTTCCATCTTCATCTGTCACTTCTTCTACTACCTCACCAGTGATGTTATCTCCAAAGTCATAGGTTGGTGTTTGTGCATTGTCTTTATCTCCCGCAGGGTTGACAATTAGTACATAGTTTACCTCCCCTTGACTGGCATCCCCAGACGGCAAAATTGCAACCGACTGGTACCCTGAAATGGTTATCAAGATTACAGTGGAATGGTACCTAGAGTACCAATATTTTGAGAATTGAACAAAACTGTGTATTTACATTATCCTGCCAGATACTAAATATTTCACTAATATAACAAGAGGGCCAAGATGGCCCTATATCGCTCACCTTGGTACAAGTCCACTTGCCTGGTGGAAGATCACTAGATAATGTTATATACCAAATAAGTTTTCCTATATACGCCTTTGTAAAACAAATGATCCCCCCCCCCGGGCAACGTCAATTTTGACCCCAGGGGCATAATTTGAACAAACTTTGAAGAGGTCTACTAGGCAATGCTACATGCCAAATATCTAAGCTCTAGGCCTTGTGGTTTCAGAGAAAAAGATTTTTAAAGTTTTCCCTATATAAGCCTATGTAAAACTAAGTGACCCCCCGTGCGGGGTCAATTTTGACCTGGGGGTCATAATTTGAACAATCTTGGTAGAGGTCCACTAGCCAATGCTACATGCCAAATATCTAAGCTCTAGGCCTTGTGGTTTCAAAGAAGAAGATTTTTGAAGTTTTTACTATATAAGCCTATGTAAAACTAAGTGACCCCCGGTGTGGGGTCAATTTTGACCATGGGGTCATAATTTGAACAATATTGGTAGAGGTCCACTAGCCAATGCTACATGCCAAATATCTAAGCTCTAGGCCTTGTGGTTTCAAAGAAGAAGATTTTTGAAGTTTTTACTATATAAGCCTATGTAAAACTAAGTGACCCCCCGTGCGGGGTCAATTTTGACCATGGGGTCATAATTTGAACAATATTGGTAGAGGTCCACTAGCCAATGCTACATGCCAAATATCTAAGCTCTAGGCCTTGTGGTTTCAAAGAAGAAGAGTTTTGAAGTTTTTATTATATAAGCCTATGTAAAACTAAGTGAACCCCCGTGCGGGGTCAATTTTGATCCGAGGGGCATAATTTGAACAATATTGGTAGAGGTCCACTAGCCAATGCTACATGCCAAATATCTTAGCTCTAGGCCTTGTGGTTTCAAAGAAGAAGATTTTTTAAGTTTTTCCTATATATTCCTATGCAAAATTATCGACCGATGTCAATTCTTAGTATTGTATCAAAAATATTTGAAAAATTGTATATGATCAACTTGAAAAGTATCTGGTTGAAAAAAAATTATTATATAGTTTTCAGTCTGGGTTCAGGCGCGGGTTTTCGACAGATACATGTCTTGTACACTTATCTGACTATATAAGATTCCAAATGGATAAGGGTCATATGGTAGGGATGGTACTGCTTGATCTCCAGAAGGCCTTTGACACTGTTGATCACAGTATTCTATTGATGAAACTTGGAGCCCTTGGGCTAAGTGAAGATGCCCTCAGATGGTTTAGGTCATACTTATGTGATAGACATCAACTGGTTGCTGTATCTGGTATATCATCTTCCTTCTCTAATATCACATGTGGTGTCCCCCAAGGGTCCATACTTGGTCCTCTTTTATTTTTAATCTACGTCAATGACATGTCGGCAGTGGTAAAAAATAAATTACTTTTATATGCTGATGATTCTGGCATATTGGTTACAGGTAAAAGTAAAAACCAGATTGAAACTGTGTTAACCAGTGAACTAGAAACAGTCAGTGAATGGCTTATTTGTAACAAGTTATCTTTGCATCTAGGCAAAACAGAGTCCATTTTGTTTGGCTCAAAACCTAAAATAAGGTCTCATTCCGGTATGGAAATTTCATGTAATGGCAAGATTATTGATGCTGTCCATTCAGTTAAATATCTTGGCGCCACTTTGGACCAAAGCCTGTCTGGTGAGCCTATGGCAAGGTCAGTAATTAGTAAAGCCAATGCTAGGTTAAAGTTCCTATATAGAAAGCGTGATTTTCTAACACAACATACAAGAAAGCTATTGGTTACATCCCTCATCCAGTGCCTGTTCTTTCTGGTACCAAAGTTTGACACAGTTGTTGAAAAATAGACTTCAAACGACCCAAAATAAATTAGTGAGATTCGTCTTGAATATGGATTCTATGTCTCATGTTGGTCCAGGCCAGTTTAGGTATTTAGAAGTGGTTACCAGTTGAAAAAAAACGGTTAGAACCAAATTAATTTTGGGTCATAAGAAATTTTCAAAGTTAAGTCAGACATAGCTCCAGATTACCTGGGTGAACATTTTAACTATTACACCCCTTGTACTAAACTCCCTTACACACTCATCGTCTAAGGGTTAAGTAACCCATAATTTAAATAAAATCCTTAAATACCCCTCCGTTTACAACTCGTGTCCCAAAAATACCCTGATGACCCATCCATGTTAAATTTTAATGACAGTGGTTGTTTTTGTATTCCCAAGGTGAAGGGATTTGGTAAAAAGTCTTTAAAAATTAAACTTATTTTTTTTTTGCTTATCAGGGGTGTGTCCTTTGGAATAACTTGCCACAGTTGATACGCCCCCCCCCCCCCCCCCCCCCCCCCCCCCCCCCCCCCCCCCCCCCCCCCCCCCCCCCCCCCCCCCCCCAACCATATTACAGTGTGGTAAACAATATGCATTTCATAAGCATTCCAAGTGAAGGCGTCAAACATCTCATTTTTTGTCCTAGTTTTAACATTATGTCTTATCATTCTTAACGATCTCTTTGTATTTTTGTTTTAGTGTCTTATCATTCATAAATCTTGCAATTTTTAAGTTTAATGCTTGAATAGGTATATTTGGTATATTACTTTTTAATCTAGTCTGTGCTTTTAGTGTCATAATACTGATTGATGCTCATATAACTGATTTTTTTTTATACAATACTTTGATCTCATCCATATATTGATGTTGTAATAACCTAGGTCTGTGATATAATACAAATGTGATGCCATTTAATTCATTTGAAGGTAAATAATCTTGCTTATCCGGGGTGTGCCATCAATGACTTGGACCACAGTGGAAATACGTTTTAGCTTCAAAGCCACCACCTGTCACACCCCCAACCTCTTTGTATTTTTTTTTTATTTTTTTTCCCATACCTTTTTTACCTTACACATATGGACAATCACTGATTTTTTTATAAAACACTTTTTTCCCCCCCATATTTTTGTTTTTTTAAAACCCAGGTCTTTATTATGTGTTAATTCTTTGGTATTGATGTGCTCCCCCATATCATGGTTTATAAACTTGTGTATACATCATGATTATCTGTATATGTATGCATCATGTTTGTTTTAACCATGTTTGTACATCTGTGATATACTAAAATAAATCTATCTATCTATCTATCTAATCATGCCCATATCTTCTTTCAGTAACTTACAAATTCATTTTTTCTTGACTTGTTTTGAATAAATTATGGCAGTCTCTATACAGTGTGATTTTGTTTCCACATTCCTCAAACCATATCACTAACATATTAACATTTACAAACTAACCTGTACTTTTCTTTAGTAGACTGGTTCCCTGTTGTTGTTCCTGGGATATAGTGACACCAGTTGAACCTTGCTCTACATCATTGTAAGACAGTGCTAATACCTGAGGTTGCGTGCTGTCTGAGTCATCTCTCACGGCAACCAACTGTGTCTCCTGAAAGTTCCACATGTATCTCTTGAGTAAACCATGCATATAATATTTTACTGGCACTCAGACAAAACTAAATTTTCTATCAAAGGAAATAGGAAAATACGAATGGTCGAAATGTAAACTAAGTTTTTCTTGAGGTGATTAAGATGTTAACTGTTATGTGTCATTAGCTACATTTCGAAAGGATATATCCCAATTGAACCACAAGCAATTTCAGGACAGCCAGGGCCAAAGTAAAGCATCGTTTTAATTCTAGTAACAGAGGCATCTACCCTTGACTTGAGTGATCCTAAAACCAAACTCAATGCACATCTTCTGATAAGCTAACCACCTATCAAGCTTTGTGATAATATGACAAACCATGTTTGATGACACCTGCTTACCCAATGACATACCCAATCTTTTCAACAGATAACAGAGTTTTCATTGCAAAAGTGGTAAATATTGGAAAAAATATTTTGTCTAAAAAACCATACCTGTGGTTGAATTTGAATGTTTTGTAATTGTCCAGCTTGTAGTTGGTTAACAGAGTTTGTGTTTGCAGCTACTGAGGCTAGAACTGCAACTGGGTTTGTTGTGTCAACAGACGCCAGGACAGCTACAGAGTTAGTTGAGTCTATTAGAGAGTGTATAGATGAGTTTGGTACAATACTGGCTATTGCTGGATGTTCTGAGGTTGCAATTGGTGCTGAAATATGGAACAATTCTCATAGAAACTCTTCATTCTCAGTAGTCAATATGTATAAAACCATAACTTTCAACAAACTAAAAATTTCCCATCTTTCTCTAATATCTGAACTATATTATGTCACATTTCTTCAATTATTTTATTTCATGAAAAGTTATTCTCCTTCAACTGAAGTAGATTGAAGACTTTTGTCCCACTCTTGAGTCGGCTTCCTAGTAAAGCAAGCACTGGTGTTTCCGGAGGAGGTATAGGTGTGGACTTTGTGGTTCAAACTCACAACTTCTATGTCAAACAGCCACAACTTTTAACTTCTGTCCAACAATTGTTCCCTTTTCTGGATTTCAGACCGTAAGTGGTCCAGTCCTACTATAGAAAAGTTTTAAACCCAAGACCTGTTGGTCAACAACTCCTGCTATATCTATTGCAAGCATTCTCATATGCGTCAATGTATCACTCTGTTACACAAATCCACCTTTATTTATTGAATGTTATCTTGATATTACCATCTGCATCTAGACATTATTTTACAGTGTGCATCTATAAGATTCATTTTCTTACCTGCATTATTAAATGGTTGTTGTAGGATGCTTGAGTCACCCACAAGCTGCAATGTTGGCTGACCATTGATATTTACAATCTGAACCTGAGCAATTTTGTGCTCAGATGTTTGTCCTAGGATACCACATGCATCACCCATTGGTAACATCAGCATTCCTGCAAACAGAAGTTTCTTTAGCAACACTATGTATCAACACAAACACCAAGTGCAGACAAACCAGTGCTTATATCATTCAAAGTGCTATCATGGACACACCCCAACCTTTTTCAAATTCTGGCTTTGTTCACTTACCAGTGGCCATGAACAATGGCTCCCTGAGAGACTTTTAGTACAACTAATGCTATGGCAGTTTTTAATCAGTTAAAATATGAAAAGGATTTAACGCAAAATTCTACAAAAAAAATAGTGACCTGTCAAATTAACCATTCACAAAGTAATCATTTTATTTCCTGTCTGATTTCACTTACCATCTGACATGGCAATGCCATGATGTTGTAACCCAAACTGTTCCAGGTTCAACTCCTGCAGCTGAACCCTTCCTGGCTCCATGCCTTCAATCTGAGAATCAACAACAACTTGACCTGCAACATTAGCGTATCTTTAAAATATATATCACACTTAGCCACCAACTAAAAAGAATTACAAAATCTGCACTTGCCATACTGTAGACCGAACTCTTAAATACAATCTCATCTCTGTCTATTACAAGTTAGTGCATATAATGATATATGAATCAATCTGAGTTAACCGACAGACTGGCTGCCAGGGTCTAATACTGTGCTACACACATAACAAATTAAACAGTGTAGAAAATATTTAGATTTTCTCACAAAATGTCTACACTTTCATTTTAAGAAGCTTCTAATCTATTTGCTAATATTAATAACTTCATAATGAATATATGAAGTCAGTACGTTTTACAATTTAATTCAACATACTTAGCACTAAAATACTGCTAAAATTAACTGAATTACACTGGATTGGTCGTGATGTCAATTATTTTTCTGTGCAATCAGTACTCTGCCTTCACAATGTTGAATTTGAGGGACATAAAAATAAAAAAAATATTTGCAATTGGGCCATACCCTTGCAATAAAAATAAACTTTCAACGAAAAAGAAAGTTTTGGGTTATTTACTTCCAATTATCGTATATCAGTACCTTACTTTCATTTTATAATGTTACTACCAACAATTTTTCACACCTAAACATGTATATGAAATACCTAAAGGTGACTGTTTTGGAGTAATGTCATGATAGATCATGTTATCATCTGTCGCTCCTGTACTACTGAGAGTATCTTCCCCTGTTGTCATGGAGCCATCTATTCCTTCATTCATATCAGGAGATTTCCCATCTTTCATTCCAGAAATAACAGGCAACTGTTCCTCATCTGGCGTTGTTGTTTCAGAGGATACTGAAAAAGTTTTTTTAATAATTTTATCTTATTTGAAAAATTAGCAGTATAACATTTGTTTGGTCACATCATAAAGACATAATTATTACTTTACTTAAATCACTACCAAGTATTAAAAGACTTTCCCCAAAACTTGACAAGTTGGTCTCTCTCCCACAAAATACAAATATTTGCATATCTTCTTTCCAGAACTCTTCATCTCCATCTGCACTGTAATGCTCCCCTTTTTTCTAAATCATCTTTCCTTGTACACCCCCTTTTCCTCTACACCCACTTCTCCCCTCTTTTCTTCTTCTTCTCTTCATCAACAACCTGTCCCTCCCACTTCCCCAGCTCTTTGTCTCCCTACACTTCACTACTCTACCTTTCTCAACTCCTCTATCTCTTCACCATGTTACTACCTTTCCTCCAAGACTCCTTACTCAATACACCTCAACTCACTACACCTCACTTGTCTCCCTTCTGCCACTCCATCTATAGATAAACTTTGCTAGCACTCTCGACTCTGTAGAGAATGATCATTAATAAAAACTTTTAGTATATAAACTACCTGGTACAGTTACAAACACTGGCTGTGCTGATTGGCTGATGATCTGGGAGACGCTATGCTGGAATGCCGACCCCTCGCCATGAACTCCTATTTCTTTGTTGAAATTCACTAGGTAACTTTGCAGATCATTAAGGTTTTGTTGCCCTGTGTCTCCCAGGGTACCAGGCTGCACCTCGTCCTCCATTGCAATTCAACAAATTACATGTCGTCTTTGCTACCTGAAAAAGTTGAATAACATGCTAATTATTACAGTTTCTATAGAAAATATAGAACAAAAAATATGACCTGTTAAAGAATTTTTTTAACAAAATCTTATTTTCATTACTTCCTTGAAAAAACACTTTCAGAATTTAGGGACATGGGCTCAGCAGCATGGGGTATAGTCAGACAGACCTCTTTGACTTAATGGTCCGCTAAAAGCCCTAGACTAATTTAATTTGAACGATCAAAGTAAAAACTTCACTACTGGAATCCTTGTTTGTTTATGTATGCTTTCACTTAAAAGTAAAGGAAAACTGTGCTTATATGGAATCATACGCCCAGGAGAGAATTTGCACTAAGCAGTAAGCCTGCAAATATGCGGACTAATACTTGTACAGACTGAGATTATACCTTCAGTTCCTTTCACCGCATTGACTTCTAAATGCTGAGAGTCAAACAAGAGGGTTGTCAGTTTCAGTCCAGAAATGCCCACTTCCAAAATGACCCAGCACGGTCAAAACTGTCCTTTTTTTATACCGCAAGAGCATGTTCTAATTCTATACATTTTCCAGACAAATTTAAGTATTTCTTTTCATATTCCCAAATAAAACAAATTTCTGTGTGTTTACTGCTTAATAATTACCCACCAAGAAAATAAGTCAGCTACACTGATATGTTTACTATTTGAAACAAAACACTCTGAAAAGCGTTCATACAGTAATTCATAGTACGCACTTCTAAAAGCCGGTCTTGGGTGTGCCATTCAGCAGTCTTTTCTCATATGAGGATGATAATGTACAAATAGTGTATACACATGTATGGCCATAATAGTCAGTTATGACTAGTTATGACAGTATGACTGGTTGCAAATTTAACTTACCATAAATTTAAAGAGTTGAACCAATGTTAGTGACATTCTATGTTATTTATTAACACAATAAATTTTCTGGCCTGTCCTTATTTACTGATTTTGGTTGTAAAATGCAGCAGAAGTAGGTAAAAACTAAAATTGTTAAGATCTGTTTAAAATTGCCATTACTTTGAATCATAACATACATATTTAGACCACCCAAAGAAGAAACAGAACTACAATTACAGATGTCAATAAATCTTCAATGGGTAGATCATAAATGGTAATTTGGCACTGAACAGAATTTTATAACTCTGCATTCACATTGCGTTCAGCATCAGCAACTTAGATATAAAATCCCTGAGAATACAAGAAAGAGCTCCGCTTATGCAAATCATGATGACATGATGGTTATTATAGTAAAATCTGTACACATGTTTACTAACATGTCATGTTACCTTTGCCTTATTCATTTGGCTTATCGGTTTGACCAGCTTTTTCGGATTAGATTTTCAATTATAGTCAATCTGCAGAGTCGTAGAAGAAAGAAGCCATCGAAAAAATATAATGCTGGCTTCAACATCGAATTAATTAGACTAAGTGTTACCTTTACATTGTTTGATTGTAAGGCTCATTTGGAGGGTTTGCATATCTTTATACGTAAAAAGAAAATATCTATCAATTTAGTTGAAACTGCTTGCAGACAGTTTGTCCTTATAAATCCCTGAGAATATGAGAAAACATGCTTATTTTGTGCAACACAACTTCGACCACTTTAACGCATTTCATCTTTGTAGTCTGTTGCAAAACTAAATAGATATAAATTTAATGTATAAACTTTTGAACTAATTCAAGTCACTTATAACTGAAATAAAACAAAATTCATATCTGCATTGAATTGTTTACCTGTTTACTGATGTTCTAAATTTTGCCCAAATACAGTCTACATGTTAAGCAGTTAAGATATATGGATCCATTCCATATGTACTTGTTGCACTGTGCTGGGATTTAAATGAACTGCAGTAGCCGTTGGTATTTAAATGAAGTTTAAATTTACAGTATCTAGCTAGATGCCTAAAAAGGTGAGTGCGACTGCGAATTATTTCCGCTTAAAATCTTGTCACGTCATTATCAATGTTGGTCATAACAGCTGAGATACAATACCAGTGTATATGTAACGGTGTTCATGAGTTGGGAGGTCGCCATGTCCCGGTGCTAAATGTTACCATAACTGGATGATAATGTGCCGGATTGTTTACATATTTTTAATTTCAAACCGAAAGTAGACTAGGTGGCGTGCATGAAAGGGGGAGGTTCCAGGTAAAAGCGCCCTCGTGGGGGCTAAACTCAGCGCCCCCTGCCCAACAAAAATTGGGCAACTCCCGGAAAATATAAGCTTGCTAGGAGCAATTACAAATTTACTAAGCTAAGAAGCGATTGTTTTCACCAAGCTATGTTAGATGCACCAAATTTTTCTGATATGACACACAATTTACCTTTTAGCCGACAATTTATTGCCAGCGGCAGGTTCCCTGACTAACATTCCAAAATGGCGGCGAAAGTGATAATTGACCTACTTTCGGCTTCAGCGAGAAATAGACCTTAGGCCTTTCAAAACAAATTTCCAGAATTTACAGATTCGTTGTATATAAAGCTGCAATGAGTTTTAATACTGTTAATACAGAGATTTTCTCAAGCTGAAATACGAATACACTGCATGGGATTTTTTTTTGTACTGATCACGTGATAACTGACGTAATTGACCGGAAGTTTCTTCAGCAAGAGAGCAGTAAAAATTAGGCAAAATCGCTAACCTAAGATCATCCGGGATAGGAATAAATCTTGTCTTTTCGTTTTTTAGAAATTATAACATACACATAAGTGGCCAGGTAACAAAATATGATATTTATTGTCATCGTGTCTTAACTTGAATCGATCTATTTCGTCTTCATCTTTATAATGCACAATTTTTGCTATCAGTCTGGGAACTTTGAATTTTTATTTGAAAAGCATTTATCAATTTTACCTCCGAAGTAGACCTACCTGATCAACTGAAAAAAAAGTTTCTTTTTCTTTAGTCTAGCTTGTAATTCGATGATCAGTGAAACCAGAGAAACATAGAAGGGACGATAATGACTGCGAGTATGTCACTGTAATGTGATAGACATTTAAACTATATGTACAGCATGTTACCTCTTCTCAATGCAAATTAAAAAGAAAGAGAAATGTATCTGTGCTTTACTAGTTCACAGGAAATATTATTCATCTAGCTATATAGCTTTTGTATTAATCATTTTTACAGATTTTGAACTTTTACAACTACAACTACAACTACACGAGTCTTACACTTATATTCAAACAAAATGTTCAAAGTCAAAAACTCATTTGTGCCGAGATCGGTCAGCAAATGGTCGCACACATGACAGACACACACGCTTGTGTTTTTGTAAAACATTGCATATGGTATTATGCGACAATATTTACCTGGCACTCATTAATCTTCACCCAACTTTCGTTATTTCAGTTGATTACCGGTATCGAACAAATACATTTCACCAACTTATACTCGCACCGCAGATACAGTGGCGTAGTGATAAGATGCCTAACTTGT
Source organism: Saxidomus purpurata (assembly GCA_022818135.1). Classification (NCBI taxonomy): domain Eukaryota; kingdom Metazoa; phylum Mollusca; class Bivalvia; order Venerida; family Veneridae; genus Saxidomus; species Saxidomus purpurata. The sequence continues at coordinate 42,844,573 of JAFMSR010000012.1, read as the reverse complement.
ACGCAAGGTTCCGTGGGTTCGAATCCTGTACAGATAATTTTAATTTTTAAAAAGTTATTTATGAGAGGATGGCCTTTTTTGTTCGGGGGAGGGGGGTTAACTTTGCTTTGTGTTAATAGTTGTTATTATTGTTTTTATGCCCCCGAAGGGCGGCATATTAAAATCGCACCGTCTGTCCGTCTGTCCGTCCGTCCGTGCGTCCCCACTTACAAATTCGTGTCCGGACTGTAACTCTGTCATGCATTGAAGGATTTTAAAATAACTTGGCACACATGTCTAGCACATCAAGACGACGTGTCGCGTGCAAGACCCACGTCCCTACCTCAAAGGTCAAGGTCATACTTAGAGTTTGAAGGTAATGGATTCCTCTATATATGCATATATGCACACATTCGTGTCGGCTGTAACTTTGAAGCTTGAAGGATTTAAAAAACGCAAAATGAGAAAAGCGAAGCCAAGCCCACGTCCCTAGCTCAAAGGTCAAGGTCATACTTAGAGTTTGAAGGTAATGGATTCCTCTATATATGCATATATGCACACATTCGTGTCCGGACTGTAACTTTGTCATGCATTGAAGGATTTTAAAATAACTTGGCACAAATGTCTAGCACATCAAGACGACGTGTCGCGTGCAAGACCCACGTCCCTACCTCAAAGGTCAAGGTCACACTTAGAGTTTGAAGGTAATGGATTCCTCTATATATGCACACATTCGTGTCCGGACTGTAACTTTGTCATGCCTTGAAGGATTTTAAAATAATAATAAGGTCAAGGTCACACTTACAGTTTATAGGTAATGGAATCCTGTATATATGCATACATTTGTGTCCGGACTATAACTTTATTATGCTTTGAAGGATTTTAAAATAACTTGGCACAAATGTCCAGCACATCAAGCGGATGTGTCGCGTGCAAGACCCAAGTCCCTACCTCAAAGGTCAAGGTCACACTTAGTGTTTAAAGTAATGGAATACTGTATGCATGATTACTCTGTCATGCATGGAAGGATTTTAAAATTACATAGCACATTTATTGAGCACATGGAGAGGACACAGACTGTGAGGCACCTCTTTCGGGGGCATTCGTCACTTGTGAGGGACAGCTCTTGTTTTTTATAGTCATGGCATTTGAGGAAATTACATCGTCCGTTGAAAGAATCTTTCGCCATCTGTCTCAGGGATATTTTCAAATACTTCGAAATATTAACCAAGGCAATCTTATTCTTAGAGCGTAGCTGTTTTGATGATTTGCTCGTCGGCATTTTCAGTTATATATGCAGGACGACGGAGATAAGAATGCTCAAATAGTCATTATAAAATCTTGAAAACCCGTGCTGAACGAGGACAATAGTGAATACACATAATGCAACGAAACGATTAAAAAAGTTTTTAAAAAATCAAACTATACTCAAACCTGCATACGCTCGATTGGTAGTGAAATGCCTGATCCACTGCGCCGTTGCGTAATGCGATACCTGGTATTTTATATCAATCTCTTGATATATTTTCAACCGATGACAACCGACCGCATACGAAATATTTTTGAGTGTCAATATTGTCGCACAATATATGCTTCTTTCGGTTTCACCGGATGTCACGACTGTAAACGAAAGTAAAAAGAGACTGAGCTTTAACACGAAAGAATGAATTCATGTTATTGGTCCACCTGCAGACGTCACACGCATGGGTCATTCTGCCTAAACCATTTGCACGTTTTTCCTGCAAATGAGTGGTTAATTTTAAGCCTTCTCTTTATACAGATGACATGCAGTATAACTGGGTTTGTGCACATCATGTCTGTTAATTGTCAATGAAATAATCATCCCATCTGGTCAGTGATCTTACATACATACTATAACCAGTCATGAACTTGGTCGGCCAAAACACAAGCCCCACAGGGAAAACCGAAAATTTACACGCGTTAAAAATGTGTAAAATGTCCACACATGTCTGATTTTTCAGTGTTCAAGAGGTGTAGGCCTTTTTTAATTCATACAGAAAAACGAGTTCAGTATAGAATAGCTGTTGATTCTGTGGAAGGCCAAACATGTATTGACCGCCATAAATATATTTTAAGTTACAAATATAATCATAGAAGTGCAGTGCACAAGAATAATGATTCATTTCATGGTTAATGAAAATCGTGGAATAGACCTATAGTAAGATAGGTCATTTGTTAGAAGAGCCAACGTTCCGCACTGCAAAGTAATGGCGGCCCTTTTATTTGTAAGGTGGGTTCTATTTTTCATAACTTTTATGAAGCGATGCTATTGGACACTGTAGTTTTTAGCTCACCTGAGCTGGCTCAGGGTGAGCTATTAGGATCGATGAATGTCCGTCGCCTTCGTCCGTCGTCCGTCCACACTTAGTTCGTTAACACTCTAGTGGTCACATTTTTGCCTCAATTGTCACGAAACTTGGTCAGGATGTTTGTCCCAGTAATTACTCGGACGAGTTCGAATATGGGTCATCTCGGATGAAAAACTAGGTCACATGACCCAAAAATAGAAAAATCTTGTTAAGGCTCTAGAGGCTACTGTTTCAGTCCAAATATCCTGGCAATTTGTCAGAAAGGTTGTTTGGTTGATTTCTAGCTCAAGTTTTAATATGGGTCACCTGGGGTCAAAAACTAGGTCACACAGCCCAAATATGGAAAAACCTTGTTAACACTCTAGAGGTAACATTTTCAGCCCAAATATCCTGGAAATTTGTCAGAAAGGTTGTTTCGATGATTTCTAGCTCAAGTTCGAACATGGGTCATCTGGGGTCAAAAACTAGGTCACACAGCCTGAATATGGAAAAACCTTGTTAACACTCTAGAGGTAACATTTTCAGCCCAAATATCCTGGAAATATGTCAGAAAGGTTGTTTCGATGATTTCTATTCCAAGTTCGAATATGGGTCATCTGGGGTCAAAAACTAGGTCACAGAGCCCAAATATGGAAAAATCTTGTTAACACTATAGACGTTACATTTTCAGCCCAGATATCCTTGAAATTTGTCAGAAAGGTTGTTTCGATGATTTCTAGCTCAAGTTCGAATATGGGTCATCTTGGGCAAAATCAAAAACTAGGTCACACAGCCCAAATATGGAAAAACCTTGTTAACACTCTAGAGGTAACATTTTCAGCCCAAATATCCTGGAAATTTGTCAGAAAGGTTGTTTCGATGATTTCTAGCAACTTTGTTAAAAGCAGTTGTACTCGGGTGAGCGATAAAGGGCCATCATGGTCCTCTTGTTGTGTAACTTCTTTGGAAGGGAGAGGATGTTATTTGTGACAAACGCCCTCCTGTCCACATTTGAATTGTTTTCTAACATTATTTTCCATTAGGGTAAAACAATTGTGTGTTTCTAATTCAGAATCATGGCGAATACCTGGCACACCCAAACACAATGAGCGTTGGTAACGATACTCTAGGAGACAGCCTTGGACTGCTGAAGGACAGCGAGAATGAAACCGTTTCAAAAACAGTAACTGTGCAGTTAGACCGTCAACCTAAACTATCATTATTTCAAACATGTTCTATCACGATCTCTTCGGTTGGTGGAGTAGGATTATTCGTTGCCATGTCAACAATGATGAAGACGACTGGTTCCATTGGTGTTCTGTTAATCGTTGTACTGGTTTCCGGGCTTCTTAATTATTCACTTGCTAAATGTTTTTCAGAAGTAGCAATTATTCTCCCTAAGGCAGGAGGGCCGTACTTCTTCATCCTCGATGTGTTCGGAGAATTTCCTGCATTTTTGTTCATATGGGGATTCATGTTCATGATAATTACACCAGCTTGGGCATATCTTGCATACGCGTCGTCTCTCTACATAGTTCAACTGTTTTTCCCGGGTTGTCGGCCACCGGATACAGCGGTCAAACTTCTAGGAGCATGTATTTTAGGTGAGTCATTGACTTCCAATCTTATGCTTTTGTTTCTTGAAGAAAACTGAAGTTGTTCTTGTAATCGTGGAAAATTCTTAGTCTCGGCACCTTCAGTTCGTGAAGCCACAGATGCTATTGCTAGCTGGTAGTGTCTGTGTTATAACGCACATTTCTCGCTACCATTGCTAGCTGGTAGTGTCTGTGTTATAACGCACATTTCTCGCTACCATTCGTTCCGGGACGTTCTGTGGATGCTATCACATATGAGCATACGTTAGGTGCCATTGGTAACCGTTTTGCAGTTTGATAACAGACATGACAAAAACTGCACACACCTTGCATCTAAATACAAATGCATTGTCCCGCATTTCACAGCTGACTATTACACTTTAAAATAATAATTTAAACAAAAAGGTATAAATAATCTTCGAAATCACAATGCACAGTGACCTGCAAGACTATGGATTTTGGTCTTCCTGTTAAATTAAGACAGTAATTACTAAACGGGAAAAGATGACTTATATCTGAAATTTCAAACAAGAATCAATGTTGTCATACGTAGAGTTTCATAACCCATTTTTCTTGCTAATAAAAATGAAATATGGGAAAGCAGAATAGAAAGATCCATTATACTACTTTATTTACCCTCTTCTTACAACTTATGTTAATGGCTCTCGAGACTCACTCCAGATGGAATCAACATCGAAGAAAGAGCAAGGTGATGTGGAACTATTTGTGTTTTGCCTAAGGACACTACCACTACTTTGGCACTGATGTGGATTGAACCCGGGCCCTGAGACGAACGAGCTATCACTGCACCAAGACGTCTACTGGAGTTTGAAAAGGACCCGATCTTGGAATTGGTTATCTGTACCACCACAATTTCTGTTTCAGTGTTTGCTGTTCTTATCAACTGCATGTATATGAAATACGTGACAAAAATCCAGGCTTTACTAACCAGTACAAAACTTATAGCTAGCGTGTTCATAGTCATTTGTGGAATATTCTCGGCAGTCCAAGGTATTTGTAAACCTCTGTAATTGTCATTTAAACTCATTATGAGTGATAAGGTATGATTATATACAGACATATTTCAATTTCATGCTTCCTTCAGTCAATATAAAATAGGATATCTTTATTGTTCCTATCTTTATAACTTAACAAGAACTACCTTTAAAAAAGATATTTGGGGCAATTTTTAGTATATGAAAGCGATTATTAGCTAAATTTTTATTGTAAAAATTAATCTTATTCAGTCTGAAGCCAATTGTCACAAGGTGAGGAAAAAAACAGAACTTTGACCGGGATTCGAACCCATGTACCTTCCCTTGCAGAATTGTTAAACCTGATGCTCTCCCGACTGAGCTAACCGTCCACTTGTCAAATCATTAATTTAATTTTCCCAAGTTTTGAGTCTTCATCTAACAAATCATTTTCTTTCAATTTCCAGGAGACTTAGATAATTACAACAATATATTTGAAGGATCGACGACACAACCTGGTGATATAGCTATTAGTATATTGTCAGGAATGTTCCTGTACGGAGGCTGGTACGTTAGTTTGCATAGTAGAAATAGGAAATGTTGATTGGCTATACAGCTCATCAATACTTTGTAATAAAAAGGACATTTCCCACCGACTTTAACCATTTACTTCAACGCTTCAAAGCTTTTAAGAAGAAAATGTTCAAAAAGATGAATTCCTTCGTGCTTTAAGAGCAAAAAAGTACACAATAAACGCAACTGCCGGCCGACCGACCTTAATATATTCTTTTGGCTAGTATGCAAAATGGAAGAACCTTTGGGAACGGAAACGATACACCCTCTAACCACCCATTGTCATTGGCAGTGATAGAAATTAATGAAAGTTGCTTTGGAAAATAAAGTAATGCGCATTTTTATGTTCGTTCGACTTGCGGTTTATGTCGTTCACTATGAAGTAGACCTGACCAAATGGATGGTTTAACTTTTTTTCATACACTGTTATTTACAATTACATGACACGATTATTAAAAAAACACTATACGGGGAGCTTTGTTTTCAGGCAGATGATAACCTTCTTGTTAGAAGAAATGGATTCTCCAGAAAAGTAAGACATACACATACACTTTGATTATATAGTTTCTTGCACGCGTTTATACAACAAATAACTGTTAAGGTACGGGGACCACTGCAGTATAAATGTATGACTTATCTCCGAACATAAGCCAGCAAGATAGCTTGTGAAAACGCCATGGAGGTTAATAAAATTATTATATTTTCAATGGTACTACAAGAGTAAAATAGATAAAAATGACCATTGCCCATATAAGTCAATCACATTTCTAGATCCCATTGGTAGAAAAGCCTTGTGTATGCAGTAGAGGTTACATTCTTCATTGGATCTTCATGAAACTTGGTCTGTATGATTTCCTTGATGAAATCTACGTTCGAGTTCGAATAAAGGTCATCTGTGGCCAAAAAATAAGTCACCCAGTCAAATCATAGAAAATCCTTGTTTATGCAATAAAGGTGGTTGCATTTTTCACTGGATCTTCATAAAACTTGGTCAGAATGACTGCCTTGATAAAATCTAGGTCGACTTTGAATGGTCGACTTTGAATATGGTTTATCTGGGGTTTAAAACTAGGCCAAGGGTCAAATGATAGAAAAACCTTGTGTATGTAGTAGATGTTGCATTTTTCATTATATCTTGATGAAACGTGGCCAGAATGATCGCCTTGATGAAATCTAGGTCGAGTACGAATATGGGTCATCTAGGGTCAAAAACTAGGTTACCCGGTCAAATAATAGAAAACCCTTGAGTATGCTACAGAGGTTGCATTTTTCATTGGATCTTCATGCAACTTGGTCAGAATGATTGCCTTGATAACCAGTTCGAGTTTCAATATGGGTCATCTCAGGCCAAAAAGTAGGTCACCTGGTTAAACACTTTGGGTATGCCATACAGGTAAACATTTACAACCCAATCATCATGACACTTGGTCAGGGTATTTGTGTGGATCACCTGGGATTTAAAACTAGGTCACCAGGTCAATTCCGAATGCTCTAGAAGTTACATTTTATAGATAATCATCATGTAAATTGGTCAGAAGCTTTGTCTTGTCAAGGTCCAACAGAATGTCTGTATTTATGATATGGCTGAAGTTTGGTCACATATGGCTATAAGTAGCTCTCAGATGAGCGATTTAAGGCCATCTTGGTCCTGTTGTTTAGGTATGCGGGGTCTCACTTTTGTGTCAGTTTTACGACCAGTGCCTTCTCTGCCGACTGGACCGCTATAAAGTCAAATAATATCAAACCAAACATTGCTCATGTTTACATACCTTAATTATGGGGATTTTACACAATGAGCATTGACAATGCAAAATAGTCACACAAGTTGTTTTTTTCTCGTAGTCATGTGGATCTCATTATGTCAGGATCACGTATGTTAAATTCAAAACCACTTGTAGTAATAGCTGCGTGATCCAGGTAAGAAATGGTCTCGATCTGTTATGCTTTTACTCACAATAGATAATTGTTAAAGCAGCATTTTTTCATGAACCAGCGAATGAAATCCCATCAAACTTGTTCTGTTCGATTCTCTCATTGATCTCTAAAACACGGGGGAGGGGCGTGGGGAATGGTCCCAGTACATATACATAGGGACCGCTGATACTATCAACATACATTTGTTATTTATTAGCTCGCCTGGCTACGCCAGGGTGAGCTTTTTTGATTGATGATTGTCCGTCGTCCGTCGAACGTCGTCCGACGTCCGTCAACATTTTGATCCATATTCTCTCTGAAACCACTAGGCCAATATTGATAAAATTATGCAGGAATGTTCATTGCATGAAGCTCTACCAACATTGTTAAAAGAATTCCATTCCATGCAGAACTCTATGGCAACAAATAGGAACAACTTTTAAAATCTTCTACTCTGAAACCACAAGGCCTAGAGCTTAGATATTTGGCATGTAGCATTGTCTAGTGGACCTCTACCAAGATTATTCAAATTATGACCCCCAGGTTAAAATTGACCCCGTGGGGGTGGTCACTTAGTTTTGCATAGGCTTATATAGAAAAAATTTAAAAATCTTCTTCTCTAAAACCACAGAGCCTAGAGCTTAGATATTTGGCATGTAGCATTATCTAGTGGACCTCTACCAAGATTTTTCAAATTATGACCCCCGGGATCAAAATTGACCCCCGCACGGGCGGTCACTTATTTTTACATAGGCTTATATAGGAAAAACTTTAAAAATCTTCTACCCTGAAACCACAGGGCCTAGAGCTTAGATATTTGGCATTTAGCATTGCCTAGTAGACCTCTTCAAAGTTTGTTCAAATTATGACCCTGGGGTCAAAATTTACCTTGCCCAGGGGCGGTCACATAGATTGAAAGGGTAAAAAAGAAAAAACAAAAAAACCCCCAAAAAAAACACGGCGCCGAGAGAGGAAATATGGGGGGGGGGGCCCCCCCCAGCCCCCCCCCACATTTTTTTTAAAAAACCCCCCCCCCGGGCCAAACCCCCCCCCCCGGGGGGGGGGTATATAGGAAAACCTATTTGGTATATAACATTATCTAGTGATCTTCCACCAGGCAAGTGGACTTGTACCAAGGTGAGCGATATAGGGCCATCTTGGCCCTCTTGTTAAACACTTGATACAATATACGACATTTCAGTGTCGTAAGTTTAGGAAAAAGTCTTTGAACTTTGTTGAAATAAGGCATTAACTAATACCGGTATGTCGATGAAGAACTGGACACATGTGAAGGTATGCAGGGGAAAATATTGAATCTTTTCCTGTATTCTAAACATAATATTTTTCAAATGAAAACTAAATAAATCAGCTTCGTGGTGCGAATTGTACTCTAACATAACGTGTGAAAAACTGTGACGAAGGGCGTTTCATCTATGACCATACCATACACTGTTTATTTACAGAAATCTACCAAGAACGCTGGGTATATCGTTTGCCATAGTGATCACTCTAAGTGAATTGATAGTGGCCTCGTACTTTGTGTTGATCTCTCCCATAGAAATGATCGACGCAGACGCTGTCGCTATGGTAAGACCATAAAAGGGGTATCCCGATCTTTACAGTCTGCTGTACTTTTCAATACTATCACATACTCAAAGTTCATTCAAAAAGGCAATACATATACATGTACAACTTTACATTGTGTTCACTTAGTTTTTCAATGTTGTTCAGATGTTGATTAAATGCAATTGTTCACTTTAAGATCTCACTGTCAATTAATTGCAGCTGTTGTTAATAGGTAAATGCATATGCTTCAAATTGATTTAATTTTTTTATGCAACTATATAGCTCACAGACAGCATACATGTTTACATCAGTGTTTAAAAATGGTAAAACAATTTGTCAGAAAGGTTGTTTGGTTGATATTTAGCTCAAGTTTTAATATGGGTCACCTGGGGTCAAAAGCTAGGTCACACAGCCCAAATATGGAAAAACCTTGTTAACACTAGAGATAACATTTTCACCCCAAATATCATGGAAATTTGTCAGAAAGGTTGTTAAGATGATTTCTAGCTCAAGTTCGATATGAATCATCTGGGGTCAAAAACTAGGTCACAGAGCCCAAATGTGGAAAAACCTTGTTAACACTCTCGAGGTTACATTTTCATCCCAAATATCCTGGAAATTTGTCAGAAAGGTTGTTTCAATGATTTCTAGCTCAAGTTCGAATATGGGTCATTGGGGTAAAAACTTCACACAGATTGTGATAACCTTAGTTAATCTTTCAAGGTTACATGTTCAGAATGTCCTGGAAATTAAATGCAATTGTTCATTTTAAGAATTCTCACTGTCAAGTTCGAATATGCATCTGGTGTTAAAAACTAGATAAATGCCCAAATATGAAAACCTTGTCAACACTCTTGATTTAACTTTTTTATCCCATTTATCATGAAATTTGACAGACAGGCTTTCATGTTTTACATCAGTGTTAAAAGCGAATGGGAAAACATTCCATTTTCCATCTTTTTAATTATAAACAGTACATGAATGTAATCAAATGTAGGGGGCGCCGGTCAGTAAAACTGACACAAAACAAATTTTCATATTTTTAATAATAAACAGTACATGAATGTAATCAAATGTAATCAATTACATTTCAAAAGTAATCGTAAATTAATCAATTACATTGAAAACATAAACTAATCGTAAGTAATCAATTACAATTTTTAAGGCATTGTTATTGTAATTTAATCGATTACATTCAAAGTAATAATGCCCAGGTCTGCATCATCATCATCATCATCATCATCATCATCATAATCATCATCATCGTAATCGTAATCGTTATTGTTAATATTTTTCTACAATTTCATTTTTTCTCAATTCCGAAACAAGTTTCTACTACTTATGTTAAGTCCAAATACATGTACTCCGATTTTATAAAAATAAAATATGTTGATTGGTTAATGAAAATGCTCGGATTTCATACCATGGGCATACGAAAGGGAATTGTAATTAAATTATGAGGATTAAATACTCATGACTGATTTTATTCGGGTGCAAGTTTTCAAAGTTTTTTTTATATATCGATTGGGAATCTATCAGTCAAGCGCTATTTGAAACCCATGGCGTTTTATTGACAAGTAGATTCTATATATGTTTTTTTTTCTCTAGGAAGCTGTTAAAGCCAAAAATGTAGTTATGCCTATTGAGCTTTGTTAAAACAACATTTTATTTCTTTCTTTTTCTTGTATATCCCGAAAATGAAAATAATCTAAAGTATATAGTGACCCAGCTTTTTTTGGCCGTTTACTGCACGCAAAGAAAAAGAAATCGGGGTACTTACGAGTTTCGTTTAGTGAAATAGAGTAGAAGACAAGTTTCTGTTGTTTCGTAATCGCTTCCAATGTTGAATTTCAGCTGTTTATGGAAAGAGTGCATCCGGCCTTTGGTCCTGTGATAGCAGTATTTGTAACCACCTCATCTCTTGCTGCTCTTAACGCATCCATCCTTGCTCAATCTCGAATGGTGAGCGCCGCCGCTAAAAGACATCATTTACCAGCGCTCCTGGCGACCTACAGCGATATATACAAAATGCCGTGGGCAGCAATAATATATTTGGTGAGTTGCCCATTCGTTTCTTAGAATGTAGAATTAAATACACGGACATATAAATGCTGATCATTTATAGGTTAGTTTTTGGGGTTTTATTGATGTGAAAGTTATACTTACAGTTGATGTATGACAATCATGATTATTATAGTAAGGTTGAAACCTTCTGTGTATTTAGTAATGCAACCAAGTTTAGTATGTTTTGTTATGTCACTGTTCGTCATAATATCCTCATGGGCTTTTAAGCGTAAACGAATTTTCAGAAATAATACTTGAAACTTCTTATAAAAAGTTATAATTGATCTCTCTATGTACCTCTCTGTCAAAAGTTAAGTAAGAAATGGAATAAGTCGACGTGTAGCCCAAAACATGTTTGAGGGACTTGTGTAGGGTAGAAGAAAACGTTTTATACGCCCGAAGATACGTATTATTGGAACATCTGCGGCGGGCAGGCGGGCGGTCAATCTCTAAGTCAAACATTTTTCATCTGATTTTCACCAAACTTGCTGAAAATGTTTATGGGCAATCTCTAGACCAAGTTCGATTACTAGCAAAATCGCCCAAGGCACGTTTGGATTATGGCCATTGAATTATCGAAAAATGATGAAACTTGCTTGAATTGCCTTGTCAGCTCTATAGTTGAAACAGGTGAATTAGCCTTGTCCACGCAATAGTTCAAACAGGTTTTACAAAACTATGAAGTGCCATTTACAGAGTTATGCTTCTCTGACGGGCGTATTTTGCCACAGTTTGGCACACTTGTTATCACTTTAACAGAATAAACGTATAACGGAGACCATGCAAATTGCGTTTGTTCTTTATTTAGTGTCTGCTATAGTAATCTTACATCAGATTTTTACTGATCATCTCCCGTATTTGAAATGATACAGCTACATGTACATCAGCACGAGGGCCCGTGCTTAGCGGAATAACACAACCAACTGATACTATCGACTAGTATGATACCGGTGTTATACATGTATTGCAGTGTCTTGAACTGTCTTCACATTACTACATTGTTATTCGTTTAGAAAAGTGTTATAACTTATAGTATATAAATTTTATATTTCAGAGTATCGTTACATTATGTATCCTGTTTTTCGGCAAACTATCGCGTCTTATCATCATGATGAGTTTTTATGCGACTGTGATGGGCTTATCAGTACTGCTGTGTTTCTTCGCCCTTAGAATAAAAAGACCAAATGTTAGGAGACCAATTAAGGTAGGTGAAAAACGCTTTTAATAATTGCCGTGTATCTTTTAATTGCATTTGCCATATATTACATATTTCGCACGTATTTGTCACGCATGTTTAGTGCATTTGTTATCGTAAGATTATTTTAGATGTGCATTTGTTCAACAACATGTTGAAGAGATTTCCAAAATATGCATTTCATATATTTTCTCGAAAAGTCCTTCACAAATAAAACGGTCCTATAAAAGACCTAAAATACCTGCCATGGTTTTGGCTCGCCTAGATGCCAAGTGAGACACATCTGTGGTATTTAAAATCTGATTTCAAATGAAAATTCATTACTTTCCATCTACCGTTAGTTTCGATCAGTCTTATTTGTATATTTCACACTTTTCCGAAAAGAACCCAATTTAGTGAAATGTACTTCTCTACTAAATGGATTAACATAATAGATTTTCTAACACACTGTCTGCAGGTTTGGTTTGGTACTGCTGTTGTACAGTTGTTGATCAATGCAACCACACTGATTATGAGCATCTACCAGCAACCAGAAGAGATTGGAATGCTCGCTTTATTTGTTTTATGCGGAATACCTGTCTATATTGTCTTTATACAATGGAAATCAAGGCCAAAAATAATCGGACATAGCATTGGTATGTGTATAAGATATATTATTTTAAGGCCCTAGCATGTAAAGTTTTTAAAATACGATCATAAATTTCATGTTTCGGTTCTTTGCGTTTTTATTTATTATACCCCCATAGACAAAGTTTGGAGTAGGGAGAATATTGGAGTCAGCTGGTCGGTCGGTCAGCAGGTCAGTTGGTTTTCGTGTCCGCTCCATATCCTAAACCTAAATTATTTTCACGAAACTTGGGTTAAAATGTTCATCTTATGGAGACGACGTGCAGAATACATGTTCAAACTTTGTCACATCAAGGTCAATGTCACATTTAAGTGTTCCATGTCCGCTCTATATCTCTGTCACATCAAGGTCAATGTCACATTTAAGTTTTCCGTGTCCGCTCCATATCTCTGTCACATTAAGGTCAATGTCACATTTAAGTTTTCCGTGTCCGCTCCATATCTCTGTCACATCAAGGTCAATGTCACATTTAAGTTTTCCGTGTCCGCTCCATATCTCTGTCACATCAAATTCAATGTCACATTTAAGTTTTCCGTGTCCGCTCCATATCTCTGTCACATCAAGGTCAATGTCACAATTTAAGTTTTCCGTGTCCGCTTTATATCTCTGTCACATCAAGGTCAATGTCACATTTAAGTTTTCCGTGTCCGCTCAATATCTCTGTCACATCAATTACAATGTCACCTTTAAGTTTTCCGTGTCCGCTCCATATCTCTGTCACATCAAGTTCAATGTCACATTTAAGTTTTCTTAGTCCGCTCCATATCTCTGTCACATCAAGGTCAATGTCACATTTAAGTTTTCCGTGTCCGCTCCATATCTCTGTCACATCACGGTCAATGTCACATTTAAGTTGTCCGTGTCCGCTCTATATCTCTGTCACATCAAGGTCAATATCACATTTAAGTTTTCCGTGTCCGCTCCATATCTCTTGAACCCTTTGATGGATTGTTCATGAAGGAATCATTTTTTCGTGTTCGCTTCATCGTGACAAACGTTTATCTAGACGATGTGCAGAACCGGCGTTCCAACCGTGCAGCTCAAGGTCAAGGTTGTACTTAGGGGTCAGCAGCCATGGGATTTCCTAAACCTTTTGAAGGATTTTCTTTAAATTCGGATCGATGATGAGACGATGATCAAGGTCCAGGTCACATTTAGAGGTCAAATGTCATTAGACTATTCCTCCTGAACCCTTTGAAAGATTCTCAAATGTTCAAATTATTAATATGACGTGCTCTACTCGTGGCATCTTAAGGTCAAGGTTATAATTAAGGGTCAGAGGTTATCAGACTGTATCTCCCAAGCCCTTTGAATGATTTTCATAAAACTTGGACCAACTGTTAACCATATGAAGATGATGAGCATGATGTTTGTCTCAGCTATCTTGGTTAATCATTTAGTTATTAAGGTTAGAGATATGAGAGACGCCGGGCGCGTTTGTACGGTACAGTGATTGCTTTAGTTTGATTTAACAAATTCATAAGTAATTTAATAGAGAATCTACAGAATAATGGTTGCAAATGTATAGAATAAGAAATTAAAAAGATGAACTAATCACACATAAACATGTAATTACTGATATAGTTTATATAGGAAAGAAAATTTCATCTTGTCTACATTTATTTTTATATGTTAATATGCCAATATCTGAATGTAATAGTTTGGTTACATATCTTTTTTAATTCCAGATCGAGTGACGACCTTCCTACAGAAATTACTTCTTCTGAAGCATGTTTGACATGAATATAATAATTACAGCAATAATGTGCTATGCATATTTTAGCATCATGATAGTGTTCATAGCATCATGTCAGGATAATTCATTACCATTTTCAACAAACATGTACATGTACTATGATTACAGGTTGTAATTGTTGTAATTGTATGGGAATGTTTCAATGTGACACTGGCACACCATTTCTAAGTTTGAGAGTATGGGAGCACACCATGTCTGAATGTAAAAGTTTCGGTGCACATCTTCTTTAAATGTTAGATTATGGGAGCACATCTTGTCTGAATGTAAGATTATGGGAGCACATCTTGTCTGAATGTTAGAATATGGGAGTACTGCTTGTCTGAATGTAAGATTATGGGAGCACATCTTGCCTGAATATAAGCATGTAGGAGGACATTTTGTCTGAATGTAAGAATATGGGAGTACATCTTTTCTGAATGTAAGAATATGGGAGCACATCTTGCCTGAATATAAGAATATGGGAGTGCATCTTGTCAGAATGTAAGAATATTGGAGCACATCTTGTCTGAATGTAAGAATATGGGAGCAAATCTTGTGTAAATGTAAGAATATGGGAGTACTGCTTATCTGAATGTTAGAATATCGGATCACATCTTGTCTGAATGTAAGATTATGGGAGCACATCTTGTCTAAATGTAAGAATATTGGAGCACTACTTGTCTGAATGTAAGATTATAGGAGCACATCTTGTCTAAATGCAAGAATATGGGACCACTGCTTGTCTGAATGTTAGAATATCAGATCATAATTTGTCTGTATGTCTGAATATTGGAACACATCTTGCCTGAATGTAAGAATATGGGAGCAAATCTTGTGTAAATGTAAGAATATGGGAGCACTGCTTATCTGAATGTTAGAATATCGGATCACATCTTGTCTGAATGTAAGATTATGGGAGCACATCTTGTCTAAATGTAAGAATATTGGAGCACTACTTGTCTGAATGTAAGATTATGGGAGCACATCTTGTCTAAATGTAAGAATATGGGACCACTGCTTGTCTGAATGTTAGAATATGGAAGCACATCTTGTCTAAATGTTAGAGTATGGGTGTACATCTTGTCTAAATGTAAGAATATGGGAGCCCTGTGTATGTTAGAATATCAGATCATAATTTGTCTGTATGTCTGAATATTGGAACACATCTTGCCTGAATGTAAGAATATGGGAACACTTCTTGTCTTAATGTAATAATATGGGAGTACATCTTGTCTTAGTGTAAGAATATGGGAAAACTTCTTGTCTGGATGTAGGGGCACATCTTGACTGAATAAATGAAGCTTGAAAGAATATTTTGCACATTGACCATGCCTTCTGTGCATGGTTTAGGGAGCACATTATGTCAAAACATTATCAGGATATCATGGTCAGAATACATATATAAACTTTGGGAATAAGAAGATAACTTTATGGGATAATAGGATAGAGGAAACATTTATTTTGTATATCACTATTTCAGAATATTTGACTTTGTTTAGTACAATATACATACTTACATATTCATTATAACTTATAAAATTGTGTTCAAGAATAACGGAGCACCACATGGCAATATTCATGTACAATTATGTCGGGGATTTGTTTAAAATAATCTGTAAAGAAAACTTTACACAGGGTTTGACAACCGCTGAACACATTGTCGATACATGACATGACAAAACATGACATTGACGTTTTAAATTCATCTTTATATACAATAGTTTTAATGGTACATCGCAGGGATTTGAGAGCCACACCATGGTAGTCATTTAAGTAACATGCTAAAGTGAAGCAGAACAATTTGAGCCCGCCGTGTCAGTATAGTTAAAATGATATATTGCACTGTAGCACGAAAATGGGAGCACACCCTGTCAGTATAGTTAAAGTGATATATTGCACTGTAGCACGAAAATGGGAGCACCCACTGTCAGTTTAGTTAAAGTGATATATTGCACTGTAGCACGACAATTGGGGCACACCATGTCAGTATAGTTAAAGTGATATATTGCACTGTAGCACGAAAATAGGAGCACCCACTGTCAGTATAGTTAAAATGATATATTGCACTGTAGCACGAAAATGGGAGCACACCCTGTCAGTATAGTTAAAGTGATATATTGCACTGTAGCACGAAAATGGGAGCACACCACTGTCAGTTTAGTTAAAGTGATATATTGCACTGTAGCACGACAATTGGGGCACACCATGTCAGTTTAGTTAAAGTGATATATTGCACTGTAGCAGAAAATTAGAGCACACCATGTCAGTTTAGTTAAAGTGATATATTGCACTGTAGCACGACAATTGGGGCACACCATGTCAGTTTAGTTAAAGTGATATATTGCACTGTAGCACGAAAGTGGGAGCACACCATGTCAGTATAGTTAAAGTGATATATTGCACTGTAGCACGAAAATGGGAGCACACCCACTGTCAGTTTAGTTAAAGTGATATATTGCACTGTAGCACGACAATTGGGGCACACCATGTCAGTATAGTTAAAGTGATATATTGCACTGTAGCACGACAATTGGGGCACACCATGTCAGTTTAGTTAAAGTGATATTTTGCACTGTAGCACGACAATTGGGGCACACCATGTCAGTATAGTTAAAGGTATATTGCACTGTAGCCGACATTGGGGCACACCAGTGTTTAGTTAAAGTGATATATTGCACTGTAGCACAAAATGGAGCCCCACTGTCAGTATAGTTAAAGTATATACAATGTATTCCTGACCGAAAATTGGAGCACACCATGTCAGTTGTAGTAAAGTGTAAGCGACATCAAGAAACTTCTTTGAGTATTTTCATTGCAAGAACTACTGTTTCTTTTTTAAACCATTGCATACTTTTTTCAGGATATAATTAGTGAATACCCTATGTTGTATATCTAGAAATATTTAAAAATTCTCCTGAAATCAGCTAAGTCTCTACTAGGTTTGTTAAAGATAGGCCGTAGGCTGAATCGTCAAATCACTACTAGAAGGTTGTCAAGGTTTGAGCTTGCCAGTCAAGTTCCCTTATACGTATATAGATAGAAAATTTTAAAGGTTTAATATTAATTTTATTCTTGGTAACATTACTTCCTAAAATAGCGCTTTACAAATACCTCAATTGAAACATATCGGAAATTATGACTTCCTTGTGAATTACAAAGTAACCTGGAGATGCAAGTTTAATCCGAGGATACAGGGTCATTATGGCCCTCATGCATATTGTTGATACCGAAATGATGCATAAATGCAGATAACATTCATATATACAGAAATTTCATTTAAAAGATTTTAAATATTATACATTATAACCAGAGAATTTATACGATGGTATTGGCGGGTTTGACCGTATGTCATTAATATAGTAGAAATTCTTATGTATTATTGAACACCATGTTTTTAATTAATACTTCATTATTGTTGCAAAATAACGATGTGATTTGACATTTAACACGGTCCAAAATATTTTCACTTAAAAGATTATTTTGAATATCAAACAATTTTTTTAAAAATATTCAAACAGTATTTCACATACGAAAGCAGGACATCTTATTTTGAATATTAAACGTGAAATAGAAATAGTATTGGAACAGGTGTATTATTTCTAATATTAAATACGTTTAATGAATATAGTAGATAATTGTGTCACTATGTTATATAGGCAGAGTGATATACTGAATATGTGTAATTTTGTCGTCATAAAGTAACAAAAGAGCAAGGCATAACAAATCGTTGAAACTGTAGATACAGGAGAAAGCTACTAAAGCCTTAGTAATAAGGTGTCGTAAAAAAGAGAAAATTGTTGTTTATATGCACACTTACATGTTTTCTACTCGTAACAATTGTTATGTAGCGTTTAGCGCTTCTTCTTGTTCGGCGTCTCAGGAAAGAAAGTTGTCACCGCTATGTACGACCTTTAGGGAACTTTAAGCGAAATCAGCCATTGACCAAAGCCATGGAAATAAAAGGTCGTAAGTTAATAGACAAGTATAATGGTATCTCGTATGTGCAATACTAAATCATAGCGAACTATTCTATTAAAAGATTAACACATTTGTGCCATATAAGGTCATTCGAGTCAATATACACTAAAAGTTATTTTCGAATGTGCCATAAACTGCTGAAATCTATGATAGGCTACGTATACACAACGTTAGCTTCTCAGGAAAATTACTGAATAATCCCAACAAGAATATATTATTTAGGTTCTCAGGAAAATTGTTGATCAAGACAATGTCATTACTTTTTGCATGCGTTATTATACTGTACATGTATAATGTAAATGTATTAAGAGGCTATAAATTTGCTTTGTGCTGTTTTATGCTAATAATGCTACATTATGCTATGCTATGTTATGTTGAAGGTGTTAAGTGCATGTAGGCACATGTAATTGTGTTCATTTATTGAATATGTACAAACCGAATATATTCCATTCCGCAAAATGTTGATGATGACATCACTCGAGGGAGTGCCGGCAGCCAAGCCACGCTGGTAGAAAGCTGCACACGGCACGAAGTTGTGTGATGGAAGTTGGTGCTATTTAATTGCCGTATATTTTTAAGCAGCATAGCATATTTACATAAACCTTAATTTTATTAGATGGCATCAGGAATACTCTATGTAGACATTAATTTACATGTCACAATATAGGTCGATTATATACACTGGTGCTCATTATAATAAATTTCTATTGTGTTATGTTTTGTCTCATTTTTAGTTCATCTTAACACGAAGTGCTCACTTTGAGCTTTCAGGCACCATGTCCGTCACCTGTCTGAAACTGTTCTGGACAGGCATCCAAATTCTGCAGCTATCTCAAACATGGAAACGTTTATAGTCAGAATTGTTCAGTCAAGTTCGATTATAGACCAAATGCAAGCATAAATTGAAAGGTTATTACTACTGCCATTGATTCAGGATCATCAATGCCCTCTTGTTTTATTTTGCCGTTTTTGCTTTAAAGTGCTTGAAAATTGGTCTTTTTGATCATTTTTATATACGAAAAAGTTTGAGTTAAACGCCAAGGTCGACACATAAAATAAATTAAAAAATTTTGGGGGGAGGGCGGGGCTTAGTAGAAATGAATGACATTTTGCTTCATGTTACATAATTTAAAAGCCTGTTCAAGAATACGGGAACTTACCATTTTAACATTGTATATTATATATATATTATATAGCCAGATTAAAACATCTTAAAACTATTTGCAGTTTTGCGTGATTTAAGTTTGAACATTTAATCAGAAATCTGGGACGGTGCTGTATCTGTATACTTATTACGCAGATGCAATATTATGTTTACCGATGATTTTTTTAACTCACTAGCATAAATGACTAAGAAGCCGGTTTTGTAGGCACCATTTCCACAATAATGCCGCTTAAATAGATAACAATTACTACACCATCACAGATTCTCCATTTAGTTTTTTAAACTCACAATAGGATAAGGAAAATTAAAGCTCTCGATATAATTATATAGTCCCTTATTTGGTCAAGACACACACAAAACTGCCGAAAATTATATGCCAAGTGGACGGAGCAATACCTACACATAGTCGGATTTATGTAATAGATCTAGCCTCAGAAATTTGGTCTGTAAAAGTACCACACTCTCAGCGACGCATAAATTGACCGCAGTGGCCATACCATCATTAGAAACATATTTGAAGTTACAACGATTTCAATACAATACAAACATTTAATGCCCCGAAAAAGAATAGTTCGAAGCGGAGTACATACCCCCATACAGTAATGTTAAATATTAATAGCACAATGACTATACATCTAAGAAGGTTAATAGGACAGTTCGCACATAGATCCGTAGTTAAATTACACTCTCAGCGACGCATCAAAATTGATCGCAATGTTGCCTACGTACAAAAATTCAGAATTATAAAGCAAGAAGAAACAACCGCCATTTCAAACAGCGACTAATAGTTTCCGAAATTTTTACCATTTTTATGCCCTCGGATAATTCTCACACATTACGGGTATGTTGTATTTTCATTGCACAACCGTCACTGCGGACATACTAAAGAAGACTCAGATAAAACTACAGTAGTAGTTATATAATAAACTTATTTTCCATATTTTTCCCCTGGGTATGTCTAAGGTTTAAACCAGCTTTTCATTATCGTATTTCCCGGCTGCATGTATTGTTTACATAATATATCGACGAGGTAATACAATATACTGTTTTCAATGATGTCGCTTTTTTAACCTGGAACGCTTTACATATTTATCAATGGTTTATACTTATTGCGTCGGTGTGTAATATCCTTATTACTCAAGGAAAACACTTATCTATCTATCTTGTTTTTCCGGGCTGAATTCAGTGTTACAAATGTGTGGGCTTGGGTCTGACAACTAAAAAAACGCGAAATTATCAGGCGCTATTCAAAACTTTGCTTCTGGGCCTTGAAAATAACTTTAAATGAAATGATAAATATAATTTATATGCAATATGTTTTAATAAATATGCTTTATTCTAGATGAAGTAATTAAGGCTGAAATGTCACATGTTGCCGTAGCAACGAAATAATTATTTTGACTTACATAGAAGAATCACGTAGAGTGCAAACATCTCAATGACTGTAGTTCATGGAAAACATTACTTCTTGGAAAATCCTTAAAGTTAAACAAAAAGAAAATTTAGCTGCTATGGAAACATAGTTTAGAATGTAACAAGAGCTGTCTCATGACAGCACACTCGACTATTCGGTATATTTTGAAATTGTGTAAGAATTAAACAAATAAAAAAAATAGAGGATCGCCTGCGGGTGCTGGACGCACGACTGATTTTATCCTTTTATGTTTTATTTATTAACAATTTTTAGTTACAGTGTCCTTGACCTTGACCACGAAACACAGTCCTACAATTACTAGGCACTAAGTTTTACTGATGATCAAAATAATTCAACTGAAACTTTTCAAAGTCTTTATTTATATTTATTATATACTTTCAAAATTGCCCGTTCACTTTGCCTTAGAGAGTTTGTCCAGTTTTCTGCACGTTGGCAAGGAATGATACTGAACGTTGGCAAGAGAGGGCGGTCCTAGTGATCAGCTGTACGGACTATTTTATTTGTTTGCAAACATCGTTGAAATGATGTTTATATGTGGAAGTTTGACAGTTTTTTACAATTAAATAAAATATGGTCTTAAAATAAAAAAAATAAACTTTAATCATTTTCAAATAGATTTTAAAGAGTTTCATGGTTCGAATTTTTTAGGGCACGCAATACAAGGTCTGGTTACGAAAGTTACTGGGGCCCGTTTTATCAACATTGGCGTAACTTACGCCAGCTTTCTGACGTAACGTAAACTTACGCATTTTTTCACGTTTTGCACAGTGTTTTATGAAACACATTTTAAATTAGCGTAAATCGCAGTAGCGTAACTTTGGCGTAAATTGTAAAGAAATGCGTGACATAGTCAACAGTACCTGTTTCCGGTGACGTCATTTTACCGCAAAAGTGTCAACTTACATGGCCGGTCAAATATAAAAATCGCCAACTGGTAAAGAACAGAAAACATCTTTGTCATTGGGATATCCTTTCTTTTAATAGTATTCATCAACACAAGTTAACTTAATTAACAGAATTAGTTACCTAAACAAGTAAAATGTCTGTATTTTATCGACCTTGAATTGTACTGCATTTTCGGACAAGATTACATCTTAATATAGATGTATTGTATGAGTGGGAGGAATTTGTGGGTTTACAATTAGACTGCGTCATATCAAAGTCATGTGAAGGATAGTGGCGACCGTGGCTAAGTATTAAAGGTAAATTAAAAATAAAAGAAAATAACTTGGCAATACATTATACAGTTTTTGTGGAATTTGCTGCATTTCTTTCAGGCTACTTACACACTGACATTTTCAATATAATACATGTATTTACATTTGTAGTTTGGTACTGAGTAAACATCTTGCTTGTTTCAGTTTTCTTTACCTTTCTTCGTGTATTTTTATCACTTATACACAGCAAATATTGTAATAAGAAATGAATGTATTCAAATATGGAAGAAAATCACCGCCATAAGTCTATGGGTCTAGATGACATTCTTATTTATGAACATTACATGCTCATTTGTCTTCTTTCTTACACCTTACATGCATGTGACATCTCATGTGTCATTCTTACGAGTGCATGTTGTATGATGCTAATTTCATGTTTCTTTCTTCCACGTGCATGTTATATACTTGTTATTTAGTAGTGTATGCTTGTGTTGATTACTTCTATGTTGACTTCTTTCATGATAATAGTATGTGAAACTATGGCAGAATGCATTTGTGGTCAAAAATTAAGACGAACCAAGTATGCACTAACAAGAATGGCATTAACACGAATACGGTAGGTCATATTATGATACCAGATGGCGCTTTAAAAAGTCTTGGTCTAAATTCGAAAAGAGCTGTTTTCGCAAAAAGAGAATTTCACATATACGAAAAGAGATTATTATTCTGTTACTGGTGAATAAAATGGATAAATAAACACATATTAACGTGTGACGTTAACGTTAAAATGACGTCATGGTTGCGATGATTTCTGATGACGCTTCCTGCGGTTTTCGACATTTCATTGAAATAAACTCAACAAAAGTAGAGTTTGAGACATAAAATAAACAGAAAAATTGTTGGTATCGATGTAATATCACGATAATTTCACTCGTGAACACCAAAAGTAGTTATTTTCACTCGTGGCTGAGCCACTCTTGAAAATATCACTTTTGGTGCACACTCGGTGAAATTATAACGCGATCTTACACCGAAACCAACAATTATCCTCTATATCATGCAGGTCAGTGAAGTTAGCTAGAAGATGGAATTGGTTATTGGGTATTCAATACAAACTAGATTTGAATATCCAGCTAGCCATTAGTTGCGTTTTTGCGTAAGTTAAGACCATCACCGAGTAAGCTTCGAATAACCAGCTAACTGGGAGCTGGGTATTCACAAAGAGTAAAGCCAATATCCAGCTAGATTCGAATACCCAGCCAGCTGGTAGTTGGGTATTCGCAGAGTAAAGCGAATACCCAGCTAGATTCGAATACCCAGTCGGCTGGGAGTCGGGTATTCGCTACACGTAAGGTTAATACCCAGCTTACTTCGAATACCCAGCCAGCTGGGAGTTGGGTATTCGAAAATTCAAAAACGAATACCTAGCTACTTCGAATAACCAGCCAGCTGGGAGTTGGGCATTCCTGGGAAAATCCTCTTTTCGTACCATGTAAAACTGCTTTCGCTCCCGGTTGAATGACATTTGAGGTAGTAGGAAAACATACAAACTTCCATTACAAGGTCATGCGTTTAAAGAGTGTCGTCATATTAGGTTATACTAACCTACAACTTCAATTGATTGACTTTTTTATTAAATTGCGAAAAGAGCTCTTTCCGGATTTCAGCTACACCGGGATATGGGATATTTTTCGTTCGTACGCGGTTATCTCCCTGGAATAAGAATTTAATTACTAAAATGACAAGTTTGTTATTTTGTACTACGTGTATCTGCTACTTTTTCAAGTCGGAGACTTTCAATAACAGAGTAGTCAGTAGTACAAATGAAACATGTATTTGGAAGAAAGTAACATGCTTTTAGCAACATACAGCATTCACTTGGAAGAACGACACATGCGATGACGCATAACTGAGTAATCAGAAGTACAAATGCATCATTACTAAGTAATCAGCACACGCACAATAGAAAAAATAGCAAACATATAACAGGCATGTGTAATAAAGATGCATGCAAGTTGAAGAAGAAACAAGCATGTGGAAGAAAGAAACATGAAATTAGCATCATACAACATGCACTCGTAAGAATGACACATGAGATGTCACATGCATGTAAGATGTAAGAAAGAAGACAAATGAGCATGTAATGTTCATAAATAAGAATGTCATCTAGACCTATAGACTTATGGCGGTGATTCCCTTTCATATTCAAAAAGCATACACAAATATAATGTCAATTAGGGAATATAGGAAGACTATTTCTTCATTCAGTGAATCGGGGCCTGCATTGTGGTCGGCAACATGCATCAGTAATTTACAACATGGTCTTTCAAATAGTACTATTTGAAAGACTTTGTTTACAACTACAATCACTTGTCAGTCTATACTTTAAAAGTTCCAGAAAACTACTTTGGTCTGGGCAGTATTTGGTAATCATACTTTACCTTTATAAATTGTTTTATCCTGGAATGCAGCACACTCCAAAATGAAGAGCATTGTCATTAGAAATTACAGGAGTTTTCCAATGCATAGATGCTAGCAAACATGTTGTCTATCTACTTATATCTAAATTATCAAGATATAAACAAGCCAATGAAATATTTCAAATGGAAAGTAATGAATAATTCAGGTAGAATGATGCTTCTTGCACCGGAGTATTTCTAGGTAAATGTCAAGTTGGCCATTAACCGCTGACCAAATATTCTAGGTAAGAATTTGGTTCTAGTATATATACTTCAAATACAGACTAGGTCTTGGTTCGGTTTATGTCTGCATGAAACTTTACTTCAAAATATGGGAGTGGGGTTAAGAAAAGTTAAAACTTTACTGTTGCAAAGTACATTGTAGCCCCACATTTTGTTATGCTGAATACAAATTATGAAGTAAAGGTACAAGCACAGATTGCAATAGGCCCTTTTTCCCATTACTTGCAGTGTCATCAATTTGAATGTTGTTACTCATTTATAGATAAATGAATTAAATAACTTTCGACTGAACCATTTATGGTTTCTAGCAGACCTTTATCTAAAAGTTGAAACTTTTAGTGCCAATGAACATGACTGTTACAGGGTGAATGTATTTCACAGAAGCTATTTTTGTATTAACTGTATAACAACAGTCATATAAAATAAGTCAATAATTATGAGGCTAGAGCAAATAAGTAATTTTCAGTATAATATTGTACAGCTGAAAGTGTGTGAGTGATCACCTAAATAAAGTACCAGTTTCTTTACACTAAATCAGCCTTTTGCACATGCTGAAGAGCTAGCAAAGCATTAGACAGAATATTTATTGCGATGTAGCTTAACACAGGTTTCACTGTACTTTAAACCACCATGTGTGTCTTTTTCTATTTTGCATGTCCTTTTAGGTTGGATCTTTGAACTTGGGATCTACTTTACTGAATATTCAAGGAGTAAACACATTTCAGAGACTTTGTTAAAACAAAGTTATTAATTTAGTTCTGCTGAAATTATAATGTATACATAATTTGTGTGCAAAAGATTGCCTTAAAAGATTTCTTACGATGTTGGTACACAGGTGGTGAACAAAAAATGTCACGTGACCACAACGTCGGTAGCAAATCTCGAGGAATTTACACCCACTCAGGTATGTTTTTTCCCGATATTTTCGTTATACTTAAGAGTTGGTTAAAGAGACCTAGCGCAAAAAAGAA
Organism: Saxidomus purpurata; assembly: GCA_022818135.1. NCBI lineage: Eukaryota > Metazoa > Mollusca > Bivalvia > Venerida > Veneridae > Saxidomus > Saxidomus purpurata. The sequence goes on along the minus strand of JAFMSR010000012.1, from coordinate 42,818,633 downwards.
TGCATAAAATTGTCTCTCTGTCGATGTATTGATCACCATGCACATATGTATGGTTTCCGAGAACACTTCGAAAACAATTTTGTACAGAGATGCAAACATACGTAGCTAACTCATAAAATGTAAGTGATCGAGATCAAAAGCCATCCGTTTTTCACATTTATGTATTTCGATTGTTCATCAATGTTTCTAATGTGTTATAGGGCCATTGTTTGCGATTTATTTTATATAAAAGTGGACTTCATTAAGAATTTCATATTTGGCAAACGCTGGTTGGCGTTTTTATGATGCAAACGTACGTAGGCTTACTAAAATGACGAACGCACTTAGGCCACGTATGTATCGTTTATTAAAAAACTGAAATATGCTTAATTGACGAAGTAAACTATAAGTCATCGACATTAAGATTGCCCTTGTCTTTTTCAGATGTCACTTGAACCATATTATGATATTTACCAAACAGACTAGCTATTAAAAGCATTGACTCTAATGAAACTAAGACTTAACCTGTCCAATATGTTCTTTAGCAGATGAATTTGATACAACACAGCCAACTTTATCAAAACTGTTCACTGCAACTATTGCAGATGTATAAGAGAATGCGGAAGCTCATTAGATGACCAGAACATGAAACATTCTGAAAAACTATGCTAATGGAATTTCACGAATACTTAGTCAACTAATTTGCAATAATTTTTGACTGTTTCGAGATGTTTATTGAAAAGCCATCTGGACTTGATGTCTAAAGCCACGCTTGGACAAAATAATTTATGTTTATATGTTGAGTTTACCCTTTGAGGTAGAATTATAAACAGCCAATTTACTAAGTTACTGTGTCATTGTCGTCACGGTAAAAAAATTAACTCATTCTTATTCAGCAAATAAATATGATAAATGACAGGGAAATTGCAGTTTTATATTAAGATAAAGATAAAGAAGCCTTATTTAACGTCGCATATGATCAACAGACAACATTAGCTACAAAGCTATTGTGCGACAAACAGGGTATCCAGTAACAAGTACTTACATTTTCCCAGAAGCCACTACCCTTTTATAATGCTGAGCGCCAAGCAAGGGAGCTGTCAGTACCATTTTTTTCTCATCTTTGATATGACGCGGCCGAGAATCGAACCCATGATCTCCCGCACACTAACTGGACGCTCTAACCACTAGGCTATCGCGGTGGTACAGGTCACTCAAGGTACAGAGTGAAACAATATCCGTATAATCTGGCGGATTCACGTCACTACCTTAATAACCCTATGAAATTGTTGTAAAAGTTTTCAATTAGTAGTCTAGTAGATATGAATAGGGTTTTCACATGCTTGAGGAATAGCTTATGCCCTTGGTTATGTTGAGGAGGAGAGTTTATTTATTTGACTTATTTATTTAATCATAATTATTTATTCATTCTACAGGTATAGGGATTTAATGCCTTGTTTAATGGCCGTTAAGTGTATGCATGTGCGTCTGTACATCTGAGTTCAGCTTGTCCGAGCTGTTACTATCCATGTATTGAGGTATTCTTAAATAACTTGGCACAATTGTTCACCATCACGAGACGGAGTGTCATGCCCAAGAACCAGGTCCCTATAGTTCTAAGGTCAGTGTCACTCTCTTAAAGGTTAAAGGTCAAATTCAAGAATGACTTTGTTCGGAGCATATCTTCTTCATGCTTAAGGGATTTTGATGTTACTTGGCACATGTGTTCAACACCATGAAACGAAGGATCATGTGCATGAACAAGGTCTAGGGTCATAGAGGTTCATTTTTAAATCCAATAATATCTTGGTCCGGAGAATTTCTGCATGGAGGGATTTTGATTTAACATGGCATAAATGTTCACCACCATGAGCTACCCTTGTTTTTAGAATTACTTCCCTTTGAAGTTATTGTAAATAGCTTACTTTTTAACTTTTTTATTACTGGCTGTTGAGAAAAATCGAGACCACTTTTCGGTGGTACAATATGCATGTTACATCTAATATCTATACCCCCGAAACCAAGTTAAGGGGGATATATAGGAATCACCCGGTGGTTGGTCAGGCGGTCGGTCTGTTGCATTTTCCTTGTCCGGAGCATAACTTAAAAACTACAAGTTGGAATTCAATACAACTTCATACAATGGTCCTTAACAATGAGAGGAAGTGCAGTGTTTAAGAACCATAACTCTATCTTGACTAATTACAGAATTATTGCCCTTTGTTACTTTTCCTTGTCTGGAGCATAGCTTGAAAACTACTAGTTAGAATTCAATACAACTTCATACAATGCTCAAGCACATTGAGAGAAAGTGCAGTGTTTAAGAACCATAACTCCATCTTGAGTAATTACAGAGTTATTGCCCTTTGTTACTTTTCCTTGTCTGGAGCATAACTTGAAAAGTACTAGTTGGAATTCAATACAATTTCATACAATGGTCAAGCGCAATGAGAAGAAGTGCAGTGTTTAAGAACCATAACTCCATCTTGAGTAATTACAGAGTTATTGCCCTTTGTTACTTTTCCTTGTCCAGAGCATAACTTGAAAACTACTGGTTGGAATTCAATACAACTTCATACAATGGTCAAGTACATTGAGAGCAAGTGCAATGCATAGGAATATTAACTCTATCTTGAGTAATTACAGAGTTATTGCCCTTTGTTACTTTTCCTTGTCCGGGGCATAATTCAAAAACTATTGGTTAGAATTCAATAAAACTTGATACAATGCTCAAGTACAATGAGAGGAAATGCAGTGAAAAAGAACAATAACTCCATCTTGACTAATTACAGAGTTATTGCCCTTTGTTATGTTTCCTTGTCCGAAGCATAATTCGAAAACTACTGGTTGGAATTCAATACAACTTCATACAATGGTCAAGTACAGTGAGAGGAAGTGCAGTGTACAAGAACCATAACTCTATCTTGACAAATTACAGATTTGTGCCAAGAACGATATCTCTTTTTTATCGAACTTCCTCAGTTTATAAAGCAGTCTTTTGGGGGTATTAATTACATTTAGTGATAGGTCTAGTTAGGTATTATTTTACCTGTCTCTACTTGGTAAGGAGTTGGCCCTTTTTACAGTTGGCGGCTCAACACAGTTTTTGAGTTTATACAAGTGTACGTCAGTCCTATGCAGACTGTAATATGTCATAAGAAACTTAAGTATGATTCATATTTGGAGGAAATATTCAAGATAGATACATAAAAGATGTACAATATTATGTAAGCACCACTCAGCTAGGGCAGGATTTATAAATTTAGGGTGAAATGATGTTGCAGTAAAGACAGTTTGATTTACAGACCACTAGGGCCGTCGTGATTTGATACTTCATGCAATGATTGAAGACATTTAGGATATGGAGAACTGTAAATTTAGATAACTTAACTATTTAAAAAATCTCCCTTTCTATTAAAACCTTGTCAGTAAAAGTTGGATACTATTGAACACTAGGATTGAATTAATACGTGAATCCCACCATCAGGGAGTGCTGTGACCAAGAACCATAACTCTAGCTAATCCCATAATTGATGTATTTATTACCCTTCCATGAAATTGCCAGCTGTTTGATTGGTCAATGACACGGAAGTTCATATTGATATGAATATGCAAGCTGGTAATATACACTTGCCATATCCTGTCATTGTACCCCACACTAAACGTGGGTGTTCGCATTAAGTACATCAATGGAGCAATCATATTCAAACTAGAATGCAGCTCATCACTGTCCTCTTGTTACAATGTTACAATACCATTTAAGATCTGTATGCTTTGGGAAGTGGAAACCATTATCGTATAAAGGACACTTCAGCGCTTTGATTTTAATACTTCGTCATTTTAGTAAGCCTACGTACGTTTGCATCATAAACACGCCAACCGGCGTTTGCCAAATATGAAATTCTTAATGAAGTCCACTTTTTATATAAAATAAATCGCAAACAATTGCCCTATAACACATTAAAAACATTGATGAGCAATCGAAATACATAAATGTGAAAAACGGATGGCTTTTGATCTCGATCACTTACATTTTATGAGTTAGCTACGTATGTTTGCATCTCTGTACAAAATTGTTTTCAAAGTGTTCTCGGAAACCATACATATGTGTATGGTGATCAATACATCGACAGAGAGACAATTTTATGCATTCTTTTTTGCGCTAGGTCTCTTTAACCAACTCTTCAGTATAACGAAAATATGAGGGAAAAACATACCTGAGTCGGTGTCGAAATTTGCTACCGACGTTTGCATTTGTGGTCACATGACATTTTTTGTTCACCACCCGTGTGGTATGAAAGGGTAGTTTCTTCCAAACAATACTTCATGACATCAACATTATTAGTTTTTTATTTCTTTTTATTTAAACATTGTTGAAATACAAAACACAGTGCATGTATAACATGACAATATTCAAGTTCTTGTTTAATGTCTCACTAGTACTTTGGTCTAAATAGAAACAATATACACCATCACGTGTGTTAGACAGTCAAGAAAGATAACTCTTGTATGAATTTAGTGCAAATTATGGCCCTTGTTTGACTTATAAATGTTGGTTAATGTTTTGCATGCAATGTACTATCATGTACATATCTGAGTAACCACTCATAGGGTTGATTTTAAACTTTAATCTAGTCTTAAAAGGTATATAACAATCAGGTAGGATAACTCCTGACTGAATTTATTTTAAATTATGGCCCTTGGTAAACTTAGAAAATTTGGTTAAAGTTTGCATGCAAGCTGAATATGGTTAAAGTTTTATCTACATGCTACTATCAAGCACATATCTAAGTAACCATTGCTGATATTGATTTGAAACATCTCTAAAATGTTCAGGGGCCTCCAGCAATCAAGTTAGATAACTGTTTACTGATTTTTAATTACAAATTATGGCCCTTGTTGAACTTAGAATTTTTGGTTAAAGTTTTGCATGCAAGTTAATATAATATACATATTTCAGTAACCCCTTATGATATTGATTTGAAACATCATTAATGTCTTCAGGGGTGAATTTTATTCAAATTATGGCCATTGTTTGACTTAGAAAATGTGGTTAAAGTTTTGCATGCAATGTACTAACATGCACATACTTCAGTAACCACTTATGGGATTGATTTGAAACTAACCAATAGTGTCCAGGGGTATTAAACAATTAAGTTAGATAACTCCCGACTTAATTTACTACAAATTATAGCCCTTGTTGAACTTAGAAACTTTGGGTTTAAGTGTTACGTGCAAGGTACTACCATTCAAATACTTCAGTAACCACTTACAGGTGTTATTTGAAACTTAGCAATAGTGTTCAGGGGTGTCAAACAATTTAAGTTACTGTAGATAACTTTTGACATTTTTTTATGATTACAGTTTTTATCTCACCTGGCACAGAAACGACATCTCCCTTGAAACCAATGGGCCAATGTTTATGAAACTTGGCAGGGATGTTCCATGCATTAAGCCCTCTCATAGTTGTTCAAATTATTTCATTCCATGATGCAGAACTCTGGTTGCTATGGCAACAAATAGGAAAAACTTTTAAAATCTTCTTCTCAAGAACAGGAAGGCCTAGAGCTTAGATATTTGGCACGAGGTATTGCATGGTGGACCTCTACCAAGCTTCTTCAAATTATGAACCTCGGGTCAAAATTGACCCCGCCCACGGGGGTCTATTGTTTATAGGAAAACTTATTCTCTAAAACTACAAGGCCTATAGAGTTTAAATATCTAGCATGTAGCATCTCTGGATCATGCTGTCATTTACAAAGAACAGATATTAACTCAATATAAATACAAATAGGATTTATTGTATTGTATTGTATTGTAACTAAAACTTTCAAACTTTACCATGATTCTTTTGCTACACTAAATTTTGGCGGGTACATTCATACATACATTAATTATATTGCATCATCATCATCATCATCATCATCATCATCATCATCATCATCATCATCATCATCATCAATATTATTATTATCATTACTTGTTACGAAATACTACCAGAGTCTAACATATGTTAAATATGAAAGATAATAGCCTGCTATTAAAACATTCAGTTGTTGTTTTAGACAAGTTATGAAAATTTAAAACAGCATGGTAGAGAAGCTGGTAATGACTAGGGGTGCGCAATAGACCCGGTATATTGCAATTCGCAGTATTTTGGAAGCTATCACCGGGATAGTTAATGTAGGCTGCAAGTTCTTGTTCTATAATAGGTATATACTGAATCAATTTATAACAAAAGATTGATTTATCCATTTTTAGCCTTTCTATGAAAAACAGAAGAGCCATTGCCATAACCTTCTTGACGTCAGTCGGCACTGTCGTCTTAAATCTGGTTAAGCTTTCTTAAAATTCACTTTCTCGGTAACCATTAAAGCCTTGAAACTTCAGACAATTGCTTGGCATCATACAATGGCATCTGTGGCCGAGTGGTTAAGGTCACTGACTGATGATCACTTGTCCCTCACCGCTGTAGGTTCGTGCCCTACTTGGGTCGAATTCTTTTATGTCTGGAAGCTATCTAGGTTCTACCCAGGTGCCCGCTCGTGACTGAAATAATGCCCGAAGGCACCCAGGGTCTTCCTCCTCCATGAAAGCTGGAAGTTGCCATATGACCTTAGCTGTTGAGTGCGACGTTAAATCCGAATCAATCAATTGGCACAATACAATCAACCCTATGGGCATATCCCATAACTTTTGAATGACATTAAAAGTTGTTCAAACTATGAATTTTCAGTTCAGTTTTGTCAAAATCCACTTCTCATTTACCATTCACAGCTATGATACTTCATAGGGTAGTTGAGCATAGTCACTGAATGCAAAAGGTAAGCACATGGGTTCCTATCTCAAAAGTAAAGTTTACACAAATGGTTAAAGGTCAAAATTTGTGGACAGTTGTGTCTCCAGTTTATAACTTTACTCGTGCAAGGGTTGTCCTGATATTTACACATGTATGTGTACAGTCTGTGTTGTCCTGATATTTACACATGTATGTGTGCAGACTGTGTTGTTCAGAGACAATCGACCCTCCAGTACTTCCAGTCCTTTGATTTATAAACTGAAGCAGTCTCGAACTGTAAACTGTACAATTATCAAACTTTGGTAAGTTACTCTTTTTTTACACAAAGCTGCAAAGTAAGCAGCTACTTGAGGTAGCTGGTATAAAACGGGTGGTGTTCTGTTGTATATCCATGAGGTAACTGGTATAAAAAGTGGTGTTCTCTTGTAAATGTGTTTGAATGAATTAGAAATAAACTTAAACTTCATTGTGTTGTAAGCTAATTTGGATGGTTGCATCCAAACTGGTTAGTGTTTTTGCCAAAACTTGATAAATTCAGTTTATACATCAAAATTTGGATTATAGTATTTGCCTAATTCAACTCAAACCTCAAAAACAACCTCCAAACAGCTGCTGAAGCAAAAAGTGGTGAAATTCGACAGAAGCCAATGGTAGCCAGATGAGCGATAAAAGGCCATCCTGTAAAAATCCTTTTTGATTATCCTAGTCCAGAATTGAAAATCCACCCTATTTTAATAAATGTATATCTGTCAACAAGAGAAATAACTCGACATAGTTCATTTCTTACATGTTTTCGAAGTATCTGCTGCACTCTTGACCATTAATTGATACAGCCTTTTTGAAAGGTAATATAACTTTAGAACAGAAACGTTAAAAGTACAGTCAACCAATACAGTGTTTTGATTTCAAAATGAAACATAAATTGAATTAGGCACGACGAAGTAAATAGCATAAAACCGCATATTCTACGAGGTAGGTAACTCGAAACACTCGGTGCAGCTTTTTGCGCTTAACTGTGTCATTATGAGCAAATCAAATGCACTTTAATATAATGCTTATAATGAGTCTACAGTGTTAAGTATACTTGCTGTAACAGCAGATGTAAAAATATTGCAGATTTGGATTGATAACATAGCCAAATATCGTACAGATGTTTACTTATTTTTGAACAACATTATTATGAAATCAAAAATGGCACAGAAACAACATGTTGGCGTAATTTTAACAACGTCCTGGCATGTAACGTAGAAAAACAGCAGTCTGGCTACTTTATATTGAGGCACGATGAAGTAATTAAATAGCATAAAACCGCATATTCTATAAATAAAGGGAGGTACCTCGAAACACTCTGTGGAACTTTTTGCGTGAAGTATAGTTCTCATGTGAAACAGAGAATAATAGATACGATGTCATTTGCTTAGCTTTTATGTTTAATGGATGAAATAAAAGAATATACATATATACCATATCTACGTTTGGAGTTTTGACCCATGAATTTTTCTTTTTTCTATCAGATTAATCTCACGAACAAAAATGCTATTTATTATATGGGCATGACCAATCTAGCTTTCTTTGCAATGAGTCAGGTGAGATTTAGGGGTCTAAACCGCCTGAGTACACCTTTTAAAATTGCCTCCTGAAACTTTTTAGTGATACAGTATATTTTATGAAAGCAGTCCTAAATATCTCTTTAACGTACAGAAGATATACTGCATTTTATTTTTCAAGTAAGCATTTGTTTCATTTGTAAACACAACTTTTTCAACCAATCATGTCTTAATTAATCTTACGGGTTTTAGCCAATCCCATAGTTTTGCAGTAGCTTGTACCTGGCATATAGAGAATATTATTCAGGAAGAGTAAGGTATTTATGTCTTTCTCCTTTTGTATTTATCTCAGACCAAGATGTAACGACAGCTTATGGTCGTAGACTTGAGCATTTATGTACAAAATATATCGTTTGTAGAGATTTTATTTGTGTTTTAGTCGTATTACAGCATATCGTTTCAGGTTCATGTAGTGTTTGAAATGGCCCCCACATTAATTTATCCTATTATTTATGCCATATTAGTAGAACAGTGTACCAAAGTGTTCATCAGAAGCAGTAGAAACTTTCTGTGCTCAATGTTTGGTTAGGGAATGAAAAACAATAATAATAGTTCAATGCAAATATAGCAGCAAATTGCCAATTCATTTTTTGTGACAGTTCTACTTTCGCTTTCATGTTGAGTTGTTTTTTTTTCACGTACTTTTGAACATTCATTGTTTATTTCAATTTCACTACTCCAACTACCAAGATAAGCATAGTGTACACATAACAATGACTATTTTGAGAACGTTGTTTGTAACGGTGTGTGGTGCTTTATTCATATCAGGTCTTAAGTACACTGTACAAACTAAGTGATATCACAGGAGATTGAAATTTTATCCATATATTAGTCTAAGCTTGAAATCATTGTAGCACACAAGTATATATTTGTGTTTATACATATGTAAAGGATATGTCAGTATTTTGGACTAGGGATTTAAGAGTTTTGCTTCACAATTTCAAGTTTACTTGAAGCAAAGAAAACATTTATAAACCAAATATTCACTGTAGTAAACTATAACTGCATTTTCTGAACAATTTGGTATATGAAATAAGTAGCTTAAAGAGTAAACAAAGTTTGAATAGCAAACTTTATATTGGGGACCATTTCTAACACTTTACATATATAATTTATCCCCCCGCCGAAGGCGAAGGGGATATTAGAAATGGTCTTCGTCCGTCCGTCTGTCCGTCCGTCCGTCCGTCCGTGCGTCCGTCCCAATTTTGTCCGGAGCATAACTAAAAAAGTACATGAGGGATTTTCTTCAAACTTCATACACTGACAGAACACATTGGGAGGAAGTGCAGTGTGTAAGAACAATAACTCTACCTTGCCTACTTTTAGAGTTATTCCCCATTATCAGATTTACTTTAAAAACTTTGTCCGGACCATAACTCCAAAAGTACTTGAGGGATTTTCTTCAAACTTAATACACTGACATAGCACATTGGTAGGAAGTGCAGTGTGCAAGAACAATAACTCTACCTTGCCTACTTTTAGAGTTATTCCCCTTTATCAGATTTACTTGTCCGAAGCATAACTCCAAAAGTACTTGAGGGATTTTCTTCAAACTTAATACACTGACAGAGCACATTGGTAGGAAGTGCAGTGTGCAAGAACAATAACTCTACCTTGCCTACTTTTTAGAGTTATTCCCCTTTATCAGATTTACTTGTCCGAAGCATAACTCCAAAAGTACTTGAGGGATTTACTTCAAACTTAATACACTAACAGAGCACATTGGTAGGAAGTGCAGTGTGCAAGAACAATAACTCTACCTTGCCTACTTTTAGAGTTATTCCCCTTTATCAGATTTACTTTAAAATTTTTGTCCAGAGCATAACTCCAAAAGCACTTGAGGAATTTATTTCAAACTTAATACACTGACATAGCACATTGGTAGGAAGTGCAGTGTGCTAGAACAATAACTCTACCTTGCCTACTTTTAGAGTTATTCCCCTTTATCAGATTTACTTGTCCGAAGCATAACTCCAAAAGTACTTGAGGGATTTACTTCAAACTTAATACACTGACAGAGCACATTGGTAGGAAGTGCAGTGTGCAAGAACAATAACTCTACCTTGCCTACTTTTAGAGTTATTCCCCTTTATTAGATTTACTTTAAAAGTTTTGTCCAGAGCATAACTCCAAAAGTACTTGAGGGATTTTCTTCAAACTTAATACACTGACATAGCACATTGGTAGGAAGTGCAGTGTGCAAGAACAATAACTCTACCTTGCCTACTTTTAGTCAAATAGAAAAATATCATACCTATACTGATAATGAACATTAATATAATTTTGCAAACCTTCTCTTCATTGCCTTATTCTTTTTCCACTTACTTGAAAACTGTACTCAGCATGACCATAACTGTACAGCTTTTTAAGGATTTCCTCTCACCAAGTAAAATGTACGAAAGTACAACCTTCAGGTAACTTCTTCCCGGGCGGGGGGATTAACCATGTGTAACACGGCTCTTGTTGTAATTAATATGTTTCTGTCCAAATGTTACGAGTGTATTTGTACATAGAACAATAAAATAGTATTAATCTAAACTTTACATGAACCTTAAAATTTGCTAAAACGAAAGTAGACTTCGTTATCTGCATTTTTGTCTTTCAATACTGTATGTGATTGGTTCAGTTAATAATATAAAGTAAATATAGTGACAATTGTTTAACTCTTATGGCCAATTTCTTTTCTCTGGCTTGAGGCTTAATCTTGGTTTCAAGCCAACTGACGGATTTCTTTTCTACAATCTGGGATTGGTCTTAAGCCTTGGACAGTGTCCAAGCCAGCTTTCAATGACCGATTTCTTTTCTCTAATCCAGGATTGGAAACGCTCTCGTGGCCATTGTATTTTCAAACCACCTATAGGGTAGGCTTGAACGATTATTTATCTACTATGAAAACACAAATAACTGCACCGTTATGTGAACTATACAAAATTAAACAATCTTTGTATAAAGAGAACAATGGCCGCTAGATGTCGGGGTGTATTCATCACCTTCAGTGACAGTTCTAGTTTTGTTTTATAATTAGGATTATATAATAAATATTCTATTTCAAAGTTTACAATTTCGCAAAAAAAGTATTTAAAAAAATAATAAATTTGTAAAGACTACTTTGAAATCAGTATTGCATTTAATAAAAATAAATATGAAGAAAAAAGTCTTTCATTGTACGACCGCCTTTTCATAAACAGTTGTCTTCAGGATCAAATTATTTGTCCCTTATCTTTCACAACACACACTCATACTCCTCACCTACACCCGCACCAATCCCTGCCCTCCATCTCCCACACCCTGCGCTCTGTGTCCCGCTCTCTGTTTCGCAACTTCCTACTCTTACGAAAAAGGTGATGATAACATTTATTTTGAATAGTTACTTTTCTCTGTAGTTGTACAGTACACAAATGTCAGAACTGTCATGTTTGCTGCTTATTATTTCTGAAAAGGTTTGCAAAACAAGATCACTACTAGTTGTGATGAATTATACCAAAAAATAGTAATTTACATTTTAGGAACGTCACACACTGAACATGCAGAACTCATCATTGCATGCCTGTCAAATAATTACGTATTATCCATGTATATTTTGAAGAATAACTGTAAGAAATATCGAATGTTTCCATGAAAGCATATCAACAGTGATGTTGAGTTCTTTGCCAGACTCTTCTGACCAATATTACAGTTGGCAGTTGCCTGTTGCCAAATGTGTAAATATTTAACTTACGAAAGTTTCAAGTTTCAAAATTGAAGTAACAACGCACTACTATAGTAACGTCGATCCTAATTGGTTACGTCATGTAACTTTGCGACTATCAAATAAATAGTCAACTGATTTGTAATTTGGATATTTGCGACTGTCTTTACGGTTTTTAATGTTAACAAATATATTGAACGGCTACTTTCTTTTACAGGTAGTGTTCTAAAAATTTAGGAAAAACATTTACATAAAGAGCACTTTTTATCGAGTCTGGTTTTCTCGTGAAGCGGCATCTTTACACTAATTTGGTGGTGTTTTATATTTCATTATGATGGTGAAAAGGATAAAATAAGATATGTATTTTTCCTAAGTCACGCATTTTACGCACCCCTCTCTGTTACGCTCACAACTTATCAAAAAGAAGGCCAGTTATTCAGCCGTTCGTCTGTCCGTCAATCTTTATATATCATTTACACTTATGCATTGTTATGTATGTAGTGAGTTGGTTTGGAAAAATAAAAAGATAAGTGATACATTTGTTTGTGTAGTTCTGAATAAATTAAAAATTATGGAAACAATTTTTTTTTCCGAAACAATGTTACATTAATAGGAAACAAATCTCTGAGTTACGGGAAAATAACTTGTATGTACCTTTCCCCTATCTTTTCTCCACAACCTCTCATTTTCCTGCCTGTCTGCATCATTATACCTTCCTTATTCGCTCGTTCTTTCCATTTTCGTCCGTCCGCTCACTCACTGACACGTTATAACTTTTATCGTACTCTATAAATTCATTCATTATGTATTATGAGAGATCTAGCGCACTGGGTTTTAATTTGCCTACTTTTTGATAATTTTTTATTAATTGACTTTATTAATTGATATATATATTCCATGAGTCACTGCGGTTTTTAAATGAACGACTATCACAGTGCCGTTAATAGCATGTTTCACGTAATACCCGTGCAATTTCCCCCAAACTAGGATTGAAATCAGTACAAAAGAAACGGACAGTGGTTTGACCAAGACAGAGAAAAGAAATCCGCATTAGCTTGGATTCAATCCTGGATTGAAACTCGGCTTGTTCAATCTAGGTTTCAAACCAGGTTTCAAGCCACAGAAAAGAAATTGGCCATTACTGTGTTACTTTCTAAACCTTTGTGTCACATGCATTGTTATTAAAAATTAACTGTTTAGCTGTTCAAACACACTTATCAGTGCAAGTAATATAAAGCGATGATAACATTGACCTGTGTTTGAGGGACAAAACGAACACATTTCAAGGATATTTTAGCACTGTCAGTTTAATTTCATGTCATTGGTGGTAGTAGGCAGGTAAGTGATTGCTTTCTTTAATTATGTAAACTATTTTAAAAGATACTCTAAAAATCTAAGTTCGTTATTCGACCCGTATGGTATTTCAGCGTTTTCATGCGAAAACCTAAAATTGAAGAAGTGAGAAGAAAACTCCCGCACTCAACAAATGACGTAAACGAGCACACTTTTTTTAATTAATTGCCGTACATATCTTCTAGTAACGGCTGGAGTAGGCACATATATGAATCTTGTTGCTAGGCTGGCCCGGATTGTAATTCTTTGAAAATAGATCTGATTTTAAACACATTCTGATTTTAAATCGTATGGCCCAAACACTGTTGATGGAGGTTGTGCTTGACCAGTAAATGTTGTGCTGATAATAAAGATAATATAAAAACTACTTATTGTCAAATTTGTGTAAATGTTTCACTTTCAAAATTGTTAGCATAACATAATATCTTCGAACAATTACAATCAGGATCAGCTTAGCAACTTGGATACTTATAGTTGCCTACTCCAGAGCTTCCAAAGCAGTCGTCGCTATAAAGTATGTTTAAAAAGAAATAATGGTGCTCGTTTTCGCTAGAGTTTTCTTATCACTTCGTCAGTTTTGGTGTTTAACGCCGGCATTGTGCATGGGGACACCGAAATACCATACGAATCGAATAGCGAGCTAAGATTTTTAAAAGATCTTTTAAATTATTCTATGTTACTAAAGAAAGCAATCACTTACCTGCCTTAACACAATTTATCTCTGTTTTCGCATCTCATCCGGAAGTTAGCACAATATTTCACCCGCTTCATCAGTGCGTCTACGGGACGTGATAATGATGACACCGTTCGGTTGTTAATTTAAGTAAAATGAAATTTTTAAAATATATAAAAATGATGATTATTCGCTATTCTTGTCATTTCGTAACATACTATATTTACAGAGATGTCTCTGTACGTTATAAAGCTATCAGTTTAACACACATGTTTATGACAAAGAGATCTCTTTCAAATGTCAATACATAACTCTATATCATAAATAGATAGCACTTTAGTTTTAAGAGCTATAATGTAAAAGCTCGTTTATGAAGGTATCTCTTTACTTTAAAGTGATATATTTTTATGTCTGAAAGATAGCACTTTAATAAAGAAGTACAATATAAAGTCCCTGCTGATTTTTCTAATTTACTCCCGCGCAGAAAATAAAATATGAAATTAGAATGATAAAAATGGTAATTTATTTCCGTATGAATACACCCGTGTGATTTAGAAATTAAAAGTTACTAGGAGTTTGAATGTGACAGTTAAGCCATAGCATATCTTTAAACTTGTTTTCCTTGTCGATAATGTGCCTACCAAATACGCCCTCGTGAAACATCCCCTCCGTGAAATGCTTTAATTTCAATAAAACGTTCAAAACCATACATTATTTCTTAAAGAAAATGCACGTGTATTGAGTAAAACCACTTTAATCATGCATGATAACTGGCTGTTTATCACAGGCTCCATGTACAGTCAAAACTGTCTTAAGCAATCTAGCAGGGACGCATCAAAAGTGGCCCTTATAATAGTTTACTGTTAAATACAGGTGTCCTGCTGAGTATTATGTGATTTTCTTGTTCAGAAAATGGGACTGCCTATGGGTTGACTCATGAACTTATGTTCAAGTTTATATTCATATTTCTAACAGGATAAAAACAATGTATAGAAGAAACACGTCAGTGTCTCAGGCGTGATAATGGCAGAGGCAGGAAGCGTATCAGGGAAGCTCGGTTCTGACGCTGAGTTTGAGCTTACGTGCTCTCCATGTGGAGAAGACAACATAAGAGAGGAAGCTGTCAAATTCTGTCCAGAATGTGATGAGTATCTTTGTCAAACATGTACGAGACATCATGCTCGACTGAAAGCTACACGGTCACATAAGCTAGTGGACAAACACGAGGCTAGACCTGGTCCTTTGATTGCGACGGCTGCAAAGTGTCGATACCACCCGGACAGAGATATAGAGATGTACTGTGGGACACATGATATGGTTTACTGCTTGAAGTGCATTACCATGGAACACAGGTAGGCTATACATAACTGTACACTAAATTTCGTCAGATATTCTAAAGAATAAAATAATTATTCTATGAGTCAAAATTTTGTTCCCGAAAATGTATGTGTTTGTAACCATACCAATGCATTCAAAAATCAAAAATGTTCAGATTTTAAGTAAACATGTTGTATAAGTAAACGTTTCTTAAAAATCAATCTTTCTAATTTTTTTGCGGAATTTTGCTATATTTTCCGGCTTTATTATAGTAATTTTTATTTGTTCATTGGTATTTTTGAAAACCAAATGTCCATTACAACAGAAATGACTGAAAGCTATAAACATAACACAGATTAGCGAGTCCAGACAATTTGTTTATGTAAGGTGTATAAGTGTGTAAAATAGTATGTTTGTCTTCCTATGGTGAAAGGTAAATTCAGCAAATATCTTTTATATGAAAATGCAAAAACAAATGTACATGTAAATAATAATTATGTTTTTCGATACAGGAGCTCTTGTGATGTGAAATGCATAGATGACAACTTGTTCTCGTCAAGTCAAGAGGCTCAGTTGCAAGCATTACAAAGCGAGCTAAAAGAAACTAAAGCGCTACTGACAGCTGCGAAAGAAAGTAAAGAGAAACATATCAAGGTAGTTGAAAAGAAGAAGATTGACTGCATAACTGCAGTCCAGAAGATAGAACAAAAGTTGCTGGAGCATATACAGAAGTTGAGACGTGAGACTACAAAAGCTGTAGAAACAAAATATGCAGAGATAGAAAATGAACTTCAGTCAAATATCAGCAGTATCACCGATTCGATTACAGAAGTAGAGAAAATGAGCAACCAGCTTGAAGTGGAAAGAGTTATGAACGCTGAACAAGAATTTATTCAAATAAAGTTTGGCAAGAAAATTATTGAAGATGCTGAGAATATAAATAAGGGCATGAAGTCAAGTAATGCGAAGGAGCTTTACCTTGAAGAAAATGCAGACTTATGCACTACAGTTATGACGACGGGGGCGCTCGGAAATATCACTACTAAGAAGAAAACCATGACATCCAAACGAATGAGATCAATGAGAGAGGTTAATGTCAAAATGCAAGATGATGCTTCTGACTGCTATATTACCGATGTTTGTCAACTTCCAGACGGCACCATTATTTTGGCTGACTATAATAATCAGAAGTTAAAGAGGCTAGACGAAAATTATATTTCTAAAGATTATTATTCATTAGAAGCCAGATCATATGGAATCTGCTGTACAGCTCCGACTGAAGTTGCTGTGAAACTGACCAACAACAAAGTCCAGTTTCTGTCTATAGGTACTTCTATGTCAAAGCTTAGAGATATACCGATCAGTGGAGGAGGGTCATTAGGTATTGAATACGATAGTGATGGCGAGCTTTTGGAATCTTGTGAAGTTGGCGTCAATAGGTACGATATTTCTGGAACATTTATAAAATTGATCAATAAAACACCCTGCGGTCAAAAAGTGTTTGTATCACTTCCAGCTCATATGGTTGCACACAATGGATCGGTTGTCGTCACAGATCGACGTGATGGTGCTGTTGATGTAAAGAAGGATGGTACTGTGTTAAAAGAGTTCCGGAGTGAAAGATTAAAAGGTGTTCATGCTGTGTGCAAGTCTAATGACTGTACTTTTTTCCTTGCTGGAAATAGTTCGGGTAATATTGTTATGTTCGACGAGGATGGAAAATGTTTAGGAGAGTTGGTGTCGGCAGGATTAGGTCCTATTTCACTTTGTTACGACAACAGAAAAAACTGCATTATTGTAACACGTCAGGGTTCAAACAGTATATGTGTTATAGAGCTGGATGAATGAAGTTAGAAGATATCAGTGTTCTTTTATGTGTAATATGATGAATGAACTGCAGTTTCGGAGTGCGCACCGAAAATATATTAACACGCTAACGTAAGCACAGTAATGAACATAAAACCAGAATAATAGTTTCTGTCATGAGCACGAGGTTCAGATCGAAATATCCGTCACCGAGGGTAACTGTTTTGACGGGAACGAGGCTCTGCCGCAAAACAGTTCCCTCGGTGACGGATATTTTCATCTGAGCCAAGTGTCACATGATGGAAACTTTTTCTTGTATACCGTCTTGCACTGTAAAGTAGATTTCTAAATGCAAACTTATCAAAATGATGAATTGTCATGAAAAACAAACGATTTTCGGACGATGTGTTTAGGAAAGTGACGTCACAATGTTTATAACGTTACGTCATAATTGTTTCATGAGAGTCGTCTGGCATAGGAGGGGTGCCAGACCGGTTTTTCCAGCATGGGCAAAATCACCGGAAATGCCGATCCGATATGCAAGAAAATAATTTACTGTACGGATAAGTGAAAACATACAAATTGCCAAATAATAATGGCTGTTGTTGTTACTAGGGAGATAAATATTCGTCTGAAGTTACTGTGAATATGACCAAACACAGAGATCGATTTCCTGTCTGCTTCTTCTTTCGTGTCCGACATGGAAAGTGCGAGTTACCGAAGGAATAACACTACGAAGTGTCAAAAATATGAAAATTGTAACCTTCAGGGATTTTCCTCCAGCGAACATGTAAATATCTATATTACAGGTCGACATATGCAGTGTCGTCACCGGCAGTGTGAAGAAGTACGAAGTATGCGTGCGTCAGTTGCTAGTACCTGTAATGTGATGAGAACTTCTTGGCAATTTTTTTATTTATTTAGGTCTAAATAGAATCTACATTATTAACATCACGTACAAGATATGGACTATAGCTGTGTTTTTATTATTATTTTGATCAATTTTACATGAAGCACACATACATGTACCTTGAGAGCGCAAGTAACCAGAATTTGTTGTCAATAGTACATGTATATTGTTAAAATTTAATACGGTAGGTTAAAACACAGTTGTGGAGCATTGTTCAGTATAATGGTTAAGTTTAATAGTTTGTATTTCAAATTTTATCTTGTTTGCAGACAATTCTGAAACTTTGCTTACAAACATTGTTATTGGTATGTGTGTAGTTTGTCATAGAATGTGAATTGATATGTGCAGCTTATTACGTTGTTTTGCAAGTGTCCTTCTAAAATGTGTGCATGATAGGAACAGAAATATCAAACTTGAAATTGATGTAGAGTATCATGCCCTGACTTCTTGTCCTGGACTATCCCCAAGTATGAAATTACGTTTTAGGCACCGTGGCTCGGTAGCAATCAAATTATTAATAAATGATAATTAATATTTATTACAGTACATTATCAAAACACTGAAAGCAATTGATTCCTGTCCCTTTTCAAGGAATAAATAAAAGTTGTTTACTTCGGCTGATTGTGGCAACCAAGTGAAATATACGTTACTTTGGTTCTGCTGAACGCCAGTCTATACTGAACAAAGGTTGTGTTTAGCTAGCATTCAGTCTAAAATCTTGAACGAACAGTGGAGAGTTAGTTTACTGAAGTTCTGATCACAGATTCTGAAGTAGAATCCTGGGATGAATAAGGAGCGATACTATCTCAACATTTGCTTGTTTTAGCTTCAGCTTATTACAATATTATTTTCTTGATTTTCGGCTGTTTTATAATCTAATGTACATGAAGTATATATGAAAGACCATAATAAATTTAGGATACTACACCAACCTCATTAAAAAAAGTGAAATGAAGTAAATAAAAAAATGAGTTTTAATGTAGAAAATACAGTTTTATTCATGGAATGGAGGCTGATATTTGAGCAGAATGTCATTGGTAGGCAGTAGTCCCGTACCACGCATGTAATAAAATCCTTTCCCAACGGTCTCGATTCTCACGTGATATCGAACGAAAGATTTCAGTTTGTTTAGTCTGCCCCCGTAGATGGGTGAAGAAAGGACAGGTACCGATCGTTTAGTCTCCTGAAAAAGAGAAATACCATAGCATTATAATTTCAAATAAGACATCAACCATTGATTTATACTCCAAAGATAATGAGCATTGCCACAGTTATTACCAAAATATATTATAATGTTATTACTCAAGTGATTTCAATAAAAAACTATTGCTTTTAGTGGCGTTAAGCATGATAGTGTATACATGGAAAAACAACTGCACCATAGTTACGCAGTCGTAACTCTCATTCATGCACCCATATAAAATGCCACTACATACGTCAGACGTAGACTTAAGACCGTACACAGTACGACAGGTGAACTATCCGGCGTCCGCCGCACGTCTACTATTTCCTTTAAACGACATTTTCTCTGAAACCACCAGGTCAATGTTGATGAAACTTTCCAGGGATGTTACTTGCATAAAGCTCTACCAGACTTGTTAAAATTTTCTATTCTATGTAGAACTTTGGTTGCTATCGCAACACACAAGAAAAACTTTTAAAATCTTTTTCAAAACAGGAAGGCACAGAGCTTAGATATTTAGAGTGTGGCAGTGTCTAGTGTGCCTGTATCAAAATTGTTTGAGTCAAAATTGACTCACCCTGGGGGTCAAACATTTTACATAGAAATGAATACACTATTTTAAAACTTTAAAATATTCAGAAACTGTACGGCAATATAGCTTAGATATTTGGTGTTTTGCATTATTCAAATTACATGTATGTCCCTGATGCCAAAACTGGGCACATCCGGGGGAATTATTGTAAATGGACTTGTATATAAAGTTAATTGAAAATGTTCTCCCTAATTGCAAGGTCTAGGGCTTTGATATTTGACTTTTATTTCACGACATATGAACTATTCAACTAGAACAAATTGCCTTCTAGCAATTGTACCATGCGACAGTCTAATATATTTCTATATTGGACTCGCTGAGCTAAAGCTATATAGCTTCGTTGGAGGACAGACCTGTCCACAGTGTTTAGGTTGAAAACCAGAATGCCTTATAAAACAGTTGCATGGCATTATCGTTTTAGCGATAACGAAATCTTTCACGATATAGGGCCATGATGGACCTCTTGTTTTAATTCATATAATGGAAATTGCTCCTTTTTGTTGTGTATTTACCTAATGTCAGACATTGACTCCCCCAATAACTACATAAACTCAAATATTTGAAGAGTTCTACAAATAATCAGAGATATCTACAATTTATTTTAAGAGCTCTACAATTGATTGATGCCCTCATAAATTTATGATAGCATCAATTAAATTAGAGCTCTCTCCACATCATTCGGAGTCAATTCAATTACAGATATCTCCAAATCAAATCAATTGTAGAGCTCTTCAATTAATCGGGTTTGGTATCAGTATGATGCACGCGAGGACAAGTTTATTCTGCGAGCCTATCTGTGGGTCTGCGAGAACAGTGCTGAAAATGTTGATTGAACAAAACTTAAGCATAATTGTGAAAAGTTTTATGATTTACATTGTATATACGTTTTTCTTATCTATAAGTATTTAATGGCATTTTATTGCATAAAATAGCCAACATAATTGGAGGTGAATTAGGTTGCGGGTCTCGTAAGAAGGACATAAAATAATAACTAATTTGATTGAAGTGAGGCGGCAAATCATCAATATCTCTTCGTTTCAGTAAGTAAAAAGGTCAATATAAAAGTTTATTTCAAGTGGTGAATAAATAGCGGGACTGAATGATGACTTTAGTACCGGACAAAAGATCAGTAATATCTGGTACCACTATATATTATATAGAGGGGGTTGAGCATTAGATGGTAAGGAGTGTAAAGATATATCATTCAAAGACGAAAGCTATTTTTAAAACACCCGAGCTTACAACGCGTTGCAGTTGGGTTTGCCCGTACGCTATCTTGGCAATCAATACAGTTATAATCTTACGTCACACAAAGCGCGATTTTGAAACTATTATTAGAGCTAGTTTATGGGTTAACTCCTCCGCATTCAAGGACATATTCAGCTTCTTTCTCACGTCGTCAATTTGCTCCGCCCAAAAACCCGTATGGTAAACTACTGAACGATCTTCACTTATGTATTTCAAAGTGATAATCTTAAATATAGGTTTCTCCGCATATTTAGGAGTGACTTTGAGTGAAATTATATAGATCTGTTTTATTTAAAATGTTGATCAATACTATTTTAAAAGACATCTCTTTTAATCAAAACGATATAGCTACGGTATCATTGCATGTATTACAAGTGTAGACTTTCTCACTAGCTTCGCTACGCATATTACAAAGGAAGAGTCCCATTTAAAACCACCGAAATTGGGGTGTACCCATCGTTAATACATGTTGTGATCAATAAAAACGCAGCGACTGTCAGTCGTAAGTTTATGAATTGTTATACATGTAAATTATGTTCGCGGAACTTTACACATCGGAATTCCATTGCAGTAACATGTTATCGCACATAATTCATAATGAAGTCTGGTGAACAAAAATATATTGTGATACTTTTTTCATAAAATTCGTTTTTTCATTCTGTTTCTCAAATCGCCTTGTCAATTTTGTTTGCCAAAATGGAAATCAAACAAGATGTCAACGAAAGCAACTAAATTTACGAAATTATCAATATTTGAGTACATCGATAACTGATTTCGCAGCACTTGTCATCTTTAAGCGTGAAAAATATGTTTTGTCTCCGACAGTTCTGGAACTCTGAATCTTTATTTTGCAAAGCGTCACCACAAAAGCGATGCAATGGGCAAGGAAGTCTACTGACATACTAGTATCTAGTTCCGTATTCTATTGACATATCCAGTGCAAGAAAATACTTGCCTGCCAAAATCTTTACTTGTTTACAAGTGAATATACGGACGTTGTGTTATCATAACCAAGCTTCCCTTCTACTGCCGAGTGAAAACGGAAATTTTCAATTATGAACTGTGTTTTTACTTTAAAAGCCAATGGTTTCTCCCTTCCATCAATTTTTGGAGTGCGGTCGGGGCGTTGAGTCTGAGAGAGTTGCAAATCAATGAACAGGGACGTATTTACTTCGGACATAAAAATGAAACGGCAGACATGGGAGTCGGACCAGTAGTATATTGACGATTATCTAATTTATTATACTTTATCTGATATATTTACATGTATTTCAGTTCTTTTTTATGCCAACCAATATAAAAATCTGTAGATGAGTTTAGGATACTGCATCCTGACCAATGCAATTACATGAGCTAAATGTTGGACACATGACTGCAGAGTTACACGATTACTCAAAACTTTGTTATAACTCTAACTAACTAGAATTATTTCGGCTATTGTTCACATCTTGGTGTAGGCAAATTCGACGAATGATAAACCATATTTAAAGAATGTGCGGGAAATAAACCATATTTAAAGAATGTGCGGGAAAACGACAGTCTAAGTGAAACATTTTGTTTTGCACTGGCCGCTGTGTCACTGAAGTAAAAAAAACAACATAATAATCTAAGATATCCTGGATATACTCATGCGTACTAATTTATTTCCAGTGTTATTATTTCTAAATGGCTATCCACATAACCATAACTATGATAATCAGGAGTCGGTGAAATTACAAGAAGCTCTCGGAAACACAACATTAATGTATAGTAATGTATAGTAAATTGTACATGCATATAACTTATACTTAAAATGAACAAGAAAATTGTAACAAATTATGTGACAATTAATTTGGTGGAGTGCTGCTGTATAAGTCAAACCGATAACAGGAGATCCGGCTTGTCTGACAAGCGGCTTTTTCTGTCCCGGTTGTCCGCAGGCAAGTCGAAATGTTGAGGGTTTGTAATTGTGCTTATTAGGTCCACCAACCCCGTTCGAGGTATAGTCGGTACGACCCGTAAATGTTGAGGGGAAAAATAAAAACGAATAAATAATGTACGAAAGTCCGAGACCCTCTAGATCTATTTGCAGGAAAATATTTTAATCACGCCTACTTCGAGAGCGCGCTTTAATGTGTTTTACTATTATTTGTATGTACATGTATTGCCTCGTTGAGTAGCCTCAATATTTCGACTGCAAGACAGACCCATCTTAAAAAGCTCTTGCATACAGTTAGTTGGGCTACTCGTTGAGGTACGCAATAAAACTTCCATAGTCCATTAAAATGTTTTCATAAACTTTGGGGAAAGTTCCGTCAAGTAGTGTACACCTGGCTCTTCCATTGGCACTTTAATATCTACTATATCCGATACCGATTCTGTCAGGACTTTATTTTTTTCTTCCCGTTTTTCTGATCAAACGAGTGCCGACCTTGAATGCGGTAGGCAGAACGTGACGTCAGAATCAAAAAAAAATCTGATTCGCCTTTGTCTGACGTTAGATTGTAACTGTATTGATTGCTAAAATAGCGAACGGGAAAAGCCAACTGCAACGCGTTGTATCACCCTATAAGTGTAAAGAATAACTTTTTGGAATAGACACTTTATCGGAATCTCGGAATGAAAAAAATAATTAAAGACAAGGTCTAGATATCTCATGCAGAAACCTTTGAAACCTCGGGGGAGTATTAGGACCAGTTATTTCATCGGATGTCCTGCACGAGCGTGATGCCTAGGAAGAGCCAATGTAAAATCAATTGTCACCCAGGGGTCAAAATTTGAATCTTGATAGTGGTCCACAATGCTACGTACATGCTGAATATCTAAGCTCAAGGCCTTGTGGTTTCAGATATTTTTTTTAAAGATTTTCATATTAGTTGCTATAGCAACTTGATATCGCTGAATACTACAGCAGTTTTAAATTAATAATTCAAGTGGTTAATAATATATGTGCATGACAGTGTCAGTTGCACAAGACTTAACTAGGAATGAAGAAACATTTTCACATGGTTATCTTCTCTTGCTTACAGACAGGTGTCACAATGGTACATAAGTATTCCAACTTTCAAAGTAATATCTCAAATGGAAGGCAACAAGTGGACAATGAAAATTTTGAAATTTAAATGAAAAGTCGAAAAGGGCCATACTTCAAATGAAATCCTTGACAGAGTTACCTTCTCCTGCTTGTGTTTGGGAATCAAGATAGTAAACAAGTATTCCAACTTTCAAAGTAATATCTCAAACAGTTTCGTAAAAAAGTGGACTGGTACAATAAACTTAACCAAAATGATGGTAAACAAGTATGGTAAGTTTCAAAGCAATACCTCCAATGGTTTTGAAATAAAGTGAGGTGGTACGAAAAACTTAACCAAGCTCAATACACTTTCTAAGCCAAAAAAGGGCCATAATTCTTACAAAAACCTTGATAGAGTTATGAACTCTTGTCTGTAGATGAAGGTTATGATGGTTAACAAGTATTGTAAGTTTCAAAGCCATCCATTTAATGGTTTTGAAATAAAGTGGTGGTATAAAAAATTTAACGAAGGTGTGAGTAGGATAGCTCCCCTTTTCTTCGAAAAGTCGAGCTAAAAAATAAGTAGTTCTTGAACGGTGATGAGATTTAATTTTAAAAGGTATTATAATAAATTTTAACGAATCAAAACTCAATCAATTCCTTGATGGCTTCAGGAGGTCACTCGGCTTCACATTAACCATTGATGGTTTTATATTTGGCCACACCTCTGAAATGATTATGTTTTTAATGCATTTAACAAATTTCATTCAATGCTATTGAAATAATCAAAAATAAACTGAATCAATAAAATCAATGACCTACAAGAGATGATGAGCAAAAGTAATTTCTTTCAAGTTTATGATTTATTTGCAAACACATGACATTTAACTGTTCACATTTTTATGAATTGACAATTTTTAGTTTTACCACGACTTAATTTGAAATACATTTACTTAGATATAGGGCAAGCGATTTGCACCTCTGTGGCTGAATTTCTTCAATATCATTTACAGATTGATGAAATTACTTCCTATAGATTGTTTCTAATTGCTACAGATGCAGCAAATATGCTGCACGAATATGTCTACACATGTACACAGGTTCATAAATTTCATTTAATATTCTATGCAACAACTGAATACAAACCATGGATGACTGAGCAGGCCCTGCATGTGCATGTTTTTGTTTCCCCGATTAAAATTTGCCAGTCAAGCTTCTGCCCCTGTATTCCTCCACACTGTGCAACTTCCTAAACAAAAACTTGCTCATTTTCGTGAAGTCATCGATGTACTTCACATAACCATAGAGCTGATCCTGCGATTAAAAGACAAGTTTTATTTTTTTGCAAAACATATGAATAGATTTCCCTCAAATGACCTTTACTAAAATTTGTATATTAGATCTACATTGTATTCATTTTAATAGTTACATTTTTAAAAATATTATCTGGATCCATGTTTCAACTTTGTAATATATGACATACTCCCCGGAAAGCTTACAGTTGTTTCTAAGTATTATAATTTGGTATAAGATTGAGCCTTTTGATTAACATAATACTGCAGCCAGAGATAATATTTTCAAATTTCATGAAGATGTTTGTACAAGAGGTTTTAAAAAAGTACCTTAGTGTAATTATTGTACAGAGTGCCATCACTT
Organism: Saxidomus purpurata; assembly: GCA_022818135.1. NCBI lineage: Eukaryota > Metazoa > Mollusca > Bivalvia > Venerida > Veneridae > Saxidomus > Saxidomus purpurata. The sequence goes on along the minus strand of JAFMSR010000012.1, from coordinate 42,792,830 downwards.
TCACCAGGCATTTCTTCATTTTGCTCTGAACTACTCTGAAATGCAGTATAATATTTTCTGCTAAAAGATATTGTCTTCTAATTTCTAAGACATGTACATGACAGCCATAGATAAATCAATTCTCAGTATTACAAGATAATGTTAAGAAAAGGAACTTAGATTAAAAACTAGATGGGTGTTCAGAATAACCAATAATTTGGTGACAAAATCTAAATACAAAAAGGGGCATAACTCTTGTCAAATATGACCTTGACCAACAATATTTGGCGGCATCATGACGCTTATGTCATAAGCAATACAATTTGAAAGTTTGATGAAGAAATCTTAAGGAATGGCAGTTATAGCCAACATCAAGTTTTCGTGACAAAATCTAAGTACAAAAAGGGGCATAACTCTGTCAAATATGACCTTGACCTACACAATTTGACGGCATCACAACCCTTTTGACATAAGCAATACAATTTGAAAGTTTGATAAAATAATCTTAAGAAATGGCAAAGTAGGTCAAGGTCATATTTGACAGAGTGCAATGCAATTTGAAAGTTAGATGAAGAAATCTTAAGAAATGGCAAAGTAGGTCAAGGTCAAAGTAGGTCAAGGTCATATTTGACAGAGTTATGCCCCATTTTGTACTTGGATTTTGTCACGAAAACTTAACGTTGGCTAAATCTTAAGAAATGGCAAAATTATAGCCAACGTTAAGTTTGTGTGACGGACGGACGGACAGACAAAGCGATCCTCATGTATCACCTTTTTACGAAAAGGCGACACAAAAATACCATGGTGCTAGAATGTAGCAATATATGCCTATTTTAGCAAATTACGTAATTTATGGACCATAACTGGTAGAGATGCTGGTAAAACTTGCTGGTATTAGATCTTGAGCTAGATTTTGTATAGAAATACATATTCTTACAAGTCTGGTTGAAATCGAGGAAAATTTAACTCTTGTTATCCAGTGGGAATTTCAATTTCAGAAATTAAGACCGATTTAAGAACTATTCACTAGCTAACTTGTCCAAGATTTTATAGAGATGCATGTTACGGAGGCACTTTTAGAGTTAAAAAGATTTAAATAAAACTATAAAAGCTGATGGGTTCCAATAACCCAAAGACATAGATTTAAAACAATGTCACAACACAACTCCATTTCCATTCCAGCATATTTACTCTTATGTTATACTGTCAATCATTTATATTACAATTCTGCACTTGCATAATATAAACAGTCTGTAATTTATACTACAGTTCAACATTGCAACATTACTCCATGGATAGACTACTGCTACTGCAGTGCACTGTAAACAGTCTATGTGTTACATGTAAATATTCCTCTATGGCTAGTCTACTGCTACTGCAGTGCACCATAAACAGTCTATGATGTGTCACAAGTCAACATTCCTCTATGGCTAGTCTACTGCTTCTGCAGTGCACCGTAAACAGTCTATGATGTGTCACAAGTCAACATTCCTCTATGGCTAGTCTACTGTTACTGCAGTGCACCGTAAACAGTCTATGATGTGTCAGAGGGCTAGTCTACTGCTACTGCAGTGCACCGTAAACAGTCTGTGTTTTATTCCTCTAGGGATAGACTACCACTACTGCAGTGCACCATAAACAGTCTATGATGTGTTACAAGTCAACGTTCCTCTATGGCTAGACTACTGCTACTGCAGTGCACGATAAACAGTCTATGATGTGCTACAAGTCAACGTTCCTCTATGGCTAGACTACTGCTACTGCAGTGCACGATAAACAGTCTATGATGTGCTACAAGTCAACATTCCTCTATGGCTAGACTACTGCTACTGCAGTGCACCATAAACAGTCTATGATGTGCTACAAGTCAACGTTCCTCTATGGCTAGACTACTGCTACTGCAGTGCACCATAAACAGTCTATGATGTGCTACAAGTCAACGTTCCTCTAGGGCTAGACTACTGCTACTGCAGTGCACCATAAACAGTCTATGATGTGCTACAAGTCAACATTCCTCTAGGGCTAGACTACTGCTACTGCAGTGCACCGTAAACAGTCTATGATGTGCTACAAGTCAACATTCCTCTAGGGATAGACTACTGCAGGCAGTGTACCTTTAGTCTGAACTGTACTGGTACTATCAAACATCTGGCATTTCATTCCAGTAACCTAAAATATACAACCATGAATAAGAGTTAAAATAACACGAGGAGTAATGCATTTAAACATACTAAATGAATCTATTAGCGGGTTGGAGCTACCTATGTACTAGTAGGCGGGAAAAGAATCACGTGATGGTAGTTGATTTAGTGTGTAATGGGTATTGAAGAACCATTTGAGGTTTCGTCGCCAGATCGTTTACACTCAAATTTTACAAGAAGGTTTTATGTGCCATATGTATCTGCTGATAGATTGTTAAAGACATCCTCTGAGCTGGATTTTTCATTTTCAAAGTGCTGCGCATTACAAATTTTTATTTGCAAATCATGTCTTGCAACGAACAGTTATATATTTTAGTGTTTGCCCTACATTTCTGTCCAATGAAAATATCTAAAAATTTAAAATGTTCCCTGTCTATTTGCCATAAACCTCTGACAGATTGTTCTATGTATCACTCTATTTTATAGAGCGCGAACTCTATAGACCTGTTTTTGCATGACGTCATAAAATGGTTGTAAATAAAGACTAAATGCAGGGCATACACTAAGTCAGTTAGAGGCAAAATAGAGTTTATACAAAATAGAAACCTTGACAGTTGCTCGCTGACGGCCTCCTTTTGGTTTCTATCTTGCAAAAAAGTCTTTTTGTTTTTAACTTTACTTAAAACAAGTGATTATAATAAGTATGTAAAGCAGTCATTGTTTAGAAGCACATGCGTAGCGTTAACTTTAAAAAGCATGTAATATACTGTTTTAACGATGATTAGTTCAGGGAACTACGCATATGTTAGAGTAAGTCGCTTCATAATTCCTATTAATAGGGGGATGTCTTTATGAACGTTCGTCTAATTTTCGGCATTAAACTTTTTATGGTATGTCATTTATAAAACAATTACCTATTACAATAGATACATCATCAAAATATACAATCCTGAGACTTACCAAATTATAGATCTGATCACCAAGATCACTACTGCATGATCACCAAGATCACTACTGCATGATCACCAAGATCACTACTGCATGATCACCAAGATCACTAAAGATCACACTCACCAAATTATAGATCTGCATGATCACCAAGATCACTAAAGATCACACTCCCAACATTCACATTAAGTCTGTCTCCCTGTGATAGCAAGTTACAGTCTGCACTGTTAAACTGCAAGGTTAAAAGCAAGTTTGTGTGAAAATAGTTTCAACATGGTTGGTTACAAGATAGTTAGAATATGGATTAAAATTTACTGTTATATACTGAATGTACTACCATTTTGAATGTCACAATCTTATATGTACATATGAAATATCTCGAACTATAAAAATATTCGTTAAGCTGATATTACAAAAATTATGTTCAATAAACAAAGAATTTGCAAACCATAAGAATTTACCCAAAATCGTTACATCCAAATGAAATTAATAACAGCTAGAAAGAATCAATTCTGCTGAAAAGAACATTAACATGACTGTCTCCCAGAGGGCTGCACAACTAAGAAAAAGCCCACTGTACACCACCACCACTGGTAAACGTGTTGATCAATCAGATTGTAAGAAAACTGAACACATAATTTATTAATAATCAGGGTCGATATGGGTTACCTACCTACGCAGATACCAAAAATTTCATGCAGTTATGGTAAAAAATGTGAAACACCATTGCATACAAGTTTTTTTTTCTATGATCTGACAGGGTGACCTAGTTTTCGACCCTAGATAGCCTATATTTTAACTTTTATCTAGATTTCATCCTGACAAGATTCTGACCAAGTATGTGTCATGAAGATGCAATGGAAAATGCAGCCTCTATTACATACACAAGGTTTTACCATTATCTGACCAGGTGAACTTTTTTTTTTTACCTTAGTTGACCCATTTTCAAACTCTACCTGGAATTAAACAAGACAATCATACTGACCATATTTCATGAGGAACCAATGAAAGATACAAACCCTATTTCACAAAGATTTTTTATGATTTGATCTAGTGACCTTGTTTTTAAATAAAGACATTCTGGCCAGGTTACATGAAGATCCAGTGACAAATGCAGCCTCTATTGCATACAGAAGGTACAGTTTGGACAAACAGACACCAGGCAAGCACAACATGTATACGGCAATAAACTGTTAATTGTTTACCAAAAATAACATGTAGCAGAGAATGAACTGTTAACTGGAACAAAAAAGGTAGCAGACAATGAACTGTTAACAGGAACAACAAAAAGGCATCAAGCAGACAATGAACTGATAACTGGAACAACAATTGGATATGCATCAGACAATGAACTGTTAACTAGAACAAAAAGACATGCATCAAGCAATGAACTAATAACTGGAACAACAATTGGATATGCATCAGACAATAAACTGTGAATTAGAACAAAAAGACACGCATCAAGCAATGAAATGTTAACTGGAACAACAAATGGATATGCGTCAGACAATAAACAGTTAATTAGAAAAGACATGTAACAGGCAATTAACCGTTTAAAACAGGAACAGCAAATGGATTTGCGTCAGACAATAAAATGTTAACTGGAACAACAAATGGATATGCATCAGACAATAAACTGTTAACTAGAACAAAAAGACATGTAACAGGCAATTAACCGTAAACTGGAACAAAAATTGGATATGCATCAGACAATAAACTGTTAACTAGAACAAAAAGACATGTATCAAGCAATGAACTGTTAACTGGAACAAAAATTGGATATGCATCAGACAATGAACTGTCAATTAGAACAAAAAGACATGCATCAGACAATGAACAGTTAACTAGAACAAAAAGACATGTAACAGGCAATTAACCGTAAACAGGAACAACAATTGGCTTTGCGTCAGACAATAAACTGTCAACTGGAACAACAAAGGGATATGCATCAGACAATAAACTGTTAATTAGAACAAAAAGACATGAATCAAGCAATGAACTGTTAACTGAAATAACAAATGGATATGCATCAGACAATAAACTGTTAACTGGAACAACAAATGGATATGCATCAGACAATAAACTGTTAATTAGAACAAAAAGACATGTAACAGGCAATTAACCATAAACAGGAACAACAATTGGATTTGCGTCAGACAATAAACTGTTAATTAGAACAAAAACCGCACCCCCCCCCCCCCCCCCCCCCCCCCCCCCCCCCCCCCCCCCCCCCCCCCCCCCCCCCCCCCCCCCCCCCCCCAAGCTGATGTTAACTGGAACAAAAATGGATGTGCATCAGACAATAAACTGTTAGAAACTAGAACCCCAAAGACATGTATCAAGCAATGAACTGTTAACTGGAACAACAATTGGATATGCATCAGACAATAAATTGTTAATTAGAACAAAAAGACATGTATCAAGCAATGAACTATTAACTGGAACAACCATTGGATATGCATCAGACAATAAACTGTTAATTAGAACAAAAAGACATGTATCAAGCAATGAACTATTAACTGGAGCAACAAATGGATATGCATCAGACAATAAACTGTTAATTTGAACAACGACAATTTTGTAACAGGCAATTAACCGTAAACAGGAACAACAATTCGATTTGCATCAGACAATAAACTGTTAACTGGAACAACAAAAGGATATGCCTCAGACAATCAACTGTTAACTAGAACAAAAAGACATGTATCAAGCAATGAACTATTAACTGGAACAACAATTGGATATGCGTCAGACAATAAACTGTTAACTGGAACAAAAAGACATAAATCAAGCAATGAACTGTTAACTGGAATAACAAATGGATATGCATCAGACAATAAACTGTTAATTAGAACAAAATGACATGTAACAGGCAATTAACTATTAACCGGAACAACCATTGGATATGCATCAGACAATAAACAGTTAATTAGAACAAAAAGACATGTATCAAGCAATGAACTTATTAACTGGAACAACCATTGGATATGCATCAGACAAAACAGTTAATTAGAACAAAAAGACATGTATCAAGCAATGAACTATCAACTTGAACAAAAAATGGATATGCATCAGACAATAAACTGTTAATTAGAATAAAAAAGACATGTAACAGGCAATTAACCATAAACAGGAACAACAATTGGATTTGCGTCAGACAATAAACTGTTAACTAGAATTATCCAAATTATTATAACTTTATTTTAATGATAGATTAGCAACTGCTCCTTAGGTTTAATCTGTTAATAAGATTTGGATATGCATACAATAATTGTTAATTGAACAAAAAGACATGTATAGTTACCTTTAAGGACATCTGTGATATGACAGAAATGTTTAAAAAGTCTCTAATATTTCTAAATCAGAAATGGTTAATTAACATGTGTTTGATATGTACATATTGGTGTGTTGTGTATATATTGTAATTGGATGCTAGAAATTGAGACTATAATAAAGAATAAAATTTGTATCAAGCAATGAACTATTAACTGGAACAACCATTGGATATGCATCAGACAATAAACTGTTAACTAGAACAAAAAGACATAAATCAAGCAATGAACTGTTAACTGGAACAACCATTGGATATGAATCAGACAATAAACTATTAATTAGAACAAAAAGACATGTAACAGGCAATTAACTATTAACTGGAACAACAATTGGATTTGCGTCAGACAATAAACTGTTAACTGGAACAACAAATGGATATGCATCAGACAATAAACTGTTAACTAGAAAACAACAATTGGATATGCATCAGACAATAAACTGTTAACTAGAACAAAAAGACATAAATCAAGCAATGAACTGTTAACTGGAACAACAAATGGATATGCATCAGACAATAAACTGTTAATTAGAACAAAAAGACATGTAACAGGCAATTAACCGTAAACAGGAACAACAATTGGATTTGCATCAGACAATAAACTGTTAACGGGAACAACAAATGGATATGCATCAGACAATGAACTGTTAACTAGAACAAAAAGACATGTATCAAGCAATGAACTATTAACTGGAACAACAATTGGATATGCATCAGACAATAAACTGTTAATTAGAACAAAAAGACATGTATCAAGCAATGAACTATTAACTGGAACAACCATTGGATATGCATCAGACAATAAACAGTTAATTAGAACAAAAAGACATGTATCAAGCAATGAACTATTAACTGGAACAACAATTGGATATGCATCAGACAATAAACTGTTAACACAATTTAAGAACAAAAAGACATAAATCAAGCAATGAACTGTTAACTGGAACAACAAATGGATATGCATCAGACAATAAACTGTTAACTAGAACAAAAAGACATATATCAAGCAATGAACTGTTAACTGGAACAACAAATGGATATGCATCAGACAATAAACTGTTAATTAGAACAAAAAGACATGTAACAGGCAATTAACCGTAAACAGGAACAACAATTGGATTTGCATCAGACAATAAACTGTTAACTGGAACAACAAATGGATATGCATCAGACAATAAACTGTTAACTAGAACAAAAAGACATGTATCAAGCAATGAACTATTAACTGGAACAACAATTGGATATGCATCAGACAATAAACTGTTAATTAGAACAAAAAGACATGTATCAAGCAATGAACTATTAACTGGAACAACCATTGGATATGCATCAGACAATAAACAGTTAATTAGAACAAAAAGATGTGTATCAAGCAATGAACTATTAACTGGAACAACCATTGGATATGCATCAGACAATAAACTGTTAATTAGAACAAAAAGACATAAATCAAGCAATGAACTGTTAACTGGAATAACAAATGGATATGCATCAGACAATAAACTGTTAATTAGAACAAAATGACATGTAACTGAGGCAATTAACCGTAAACAGGAACAACAATTGGATTTGCGTCAGACAATAAACTGTTAACTGGAACAACAAATGGATATGCATCAGACAATAAACTGTTAACTAGAACAAAAAGACATGTATCAAGCAATTAACCTTAAACAGGAACAACAATTGGATTTGCATCAGACAATAAACTGTTAACTAGAACAAAAAGACATGTATCAAGCAATGAACTATTAACTGGAACAACAATTGGATATGCATCAGACAATAAACAGTTAACTAGAACAAAAAGACATGTAACAGGCAATTAACTATTAACAGGAACAACAATTGGATTTGCATCAGACAATAAACTGTTAACTAGAACAAAAAGACATGTATCAAGTAATGAACTATTAACTGGAACAACAATTGGATATGCATCGGACAATAAACTGTTAATTAGAACAAAAAGACATGTATCAAGCAATGAACTATTAACTGGAACAACAATTGGATATGCGTCAGACAATAAACTGTTAACTGGAACAAAAAGACATGTATCAAGCAATGAACTGTTAACTGGAACAACAATTAGATATGCATCAGACAATAAACTGTTAATTAGAAGAAAAAGACATGTATCAAGCAATGAACTATTAACTGGAAGAACCATTGGATATGCATCAGACAATAAACTGTCAATTAGAACAAAAAGACATGTAACAGGCAATTAACCTTAAACAGGAACAACAATTGGATTTGCGTCAGACAATAAACTGTTAACTGGAACAACAAATGGATATGCATCAGACAATAAACTGTTAATTAGAACAAAAAGACATGTAATAGGCAATTAACCGTAAACAGGAACAACAATTGGATTTGCATCAGACAATAAACTGTTAATTAGAACGCTGTACGCAATGAACTGTAACGGAACAACAAATGGATATGCATCAGACAATGAACTGTTAACTAGAACAAAAAGACATGTATCAAGCAATGAACTATTAACTGGAACAACAATTGGATATGCATCAGACAATAAACTGTTAATTAGAACAAAAAGACATGTATCAAGCAATGAACTATTAACTGGAACAACCATTGGATATGCATCAGACAATAAACTGTTAATTAGAACAAAAAGACATAAATCAAGCAATGAACTGTTAACTGGAATAACAAATGGATATGCATCAGACAATTAACTTTTTATTAGAACAAAATGACATGTAACAGGCAATTAACCGTAAACAGGAACAACAATTGCATTTGCGTCAGACAATAAACTGTTAACTGGAACAACAAATGGATATGCATCAGACAATAAACTGTTAACTAGAACAAAAGACATGTATCAAGCAATGAACTGTTAACTGGAACAACAAATGGATATGCATCAGACAATAAACTGTTAACTAGAACAAAAAGACATGTATCAAGCAATGAACTATTAACTGGAACAACAAATGGATATGCATCAGACAATAAACAGTTAAAAAGAACAAAAAGACATGTAACAGGCAATTAACTATTAACTGGAACAACAATTGGATTTGCATCAGACAATAAACTGTTAATAGAACAAAAGACTGTATCGCATGAATGTTAACTGGAACAACAAATGGATATGCATCAGACAATAAACAGTTAATAGAACAAAAAGACATGTAACAGGCAATTAACTATTAACTGGAACAACAATTGGATATGCATCAGACAATAAACTGTTAACTAGAACAAAAAGACATGTATCAAGCAATGAACTGTTAACTGGAACAACAAATGGATATGCATCAGACAATAAACTGTTAACTAGAACAGAAAGACATGTATCAAGCAATGAACTGTTAACTGGAACAACAAATGGATATGCATCAGACAATAAACTGTTAATTAGAACAAAATGACATGTAATAGGCAATTAACCGTCAACAGGAACAACAATTGGATTTGCGTCAGACAATAAACTGTTAACGGGAACAACAAATGGATATGCATCAGACAATGAACTGTTAACTAGAACAAAAAGACATGTATCAAGCAATGAACTATTAACTGTAACAACAATTGGATATGCATCAGACAATAAACAGTTAAAAAGAACAAAAAGACATGTAACAGGCAATTAACTATTAACTGGAACAAGAATTAGATTTGCGTCAGACAATAAACTGTTAATTAGAACAGACTGTAGCAGGCAATGAACCGTAAACGGAACAACAATTGGATTTGCGTCAGACAATAAACTGTTAACTGGAACAACAGACATGCAAACAATAGTAAAGAACAGCAATAACTGTTAACTGGAACACACAATTGGATATGCATCAGACAATAAACTGTTAACTAGAACAGAAAGACATGTATCAAGCAATGAACTGTTAACTGGAACAACAAATGGATATGCATCAGACAATAAACTGTTAATTAGAACAAAAAGACAAGTAATCAGGCAATTAACTGTTAACTGGAACAACAATTGGATTTGCATCAGACAATAAACTGTTAATTGAACGCTGACAGCATGAATGTTAACTGGAACAACAATTGGATATGCATCAGACAATGAACTGTTAACTAGAACAAAAAGACATGTATCAAGCAATGAACTATTAACTGGAACAACAATTGGATATGCATCAGACAATAAACTGTTAATTAGAACAAAAAGACATGTATCAAGCAATGAACTATTAACAGGAACAACAATTGGATTTGCGTATCAGACAATAAACTGTTAACTAGAACAACAAATGGATATGCATCAGACAATAAACTGTTAATTAGAACAAAATGAATGTATCAAGCAATGAACTATTAACTGGAACAACAACTGGATATGCATCAGACAATAAACAGTTAATTAGAACAAAAAGCCATCCATCAAACAATGAACATTAACTGGAACAACCATTGGATATGCATCAGACAATAATCTGTTAATTAGAACAAAAAGACATAAATCAAGCAATGAACTGTTAACTGAAATAACAAATGGATATGCATCAGACAATAAACTGTTAATTAGAACAAAATGACATGTAACAGGCAATTAACCATAAACAGGAACAACAATTGGATTTGCGTCAGGCAATAAACTGTGAACTGGAACAACAAATGGATATGCATCAGACAATAAACTGTTAACTAGAACAAAAAGACATGTATCAAGCAATAAACTGTTAACTGGAACAACAATTAGATATGCATCAGACAATAAACTGTTAATTAGAACAAAAAGACATGTATCAAGCAATGAACTATTAACTGGAACAACCATTGGATATGCATCAGACAATAAACTGTCAATTAGAACAAAAAGACATGTAAGAGGCAATTAACGTTAAACAGGAACAACATTTGGATTTGCATCAGACAATAAACTGTTAACTAGAACAAAAAGACATGTATCAAGCAATGAACTATTAACTGGAACAACAATTGGATATGCATCAGACAATAAACTGTTAATTAGAACAAAAAGACATGTATCAAGCAATGAACTATTAACTGGAACAACAATTGGATTTGCATCAGACAATAAACTGTTAACTAGAACAAAAAGACATGTATCAAGCAATGAACTGTTAACTGGAACAACAAATGGATATGCATTAGACAATAAACAGTTAAAAAGAACAAAAAGACATGTAACAGGCAATTAACTATTAACTGGAACAACAATTGGATTTGCGTCAGACAATAAACTGTTAACTGGAACAACAAATGGATATGCATCAGACAATAAACTGTTAATTAGAACAAAAAGACATGTATCAAGCAATGAACTGTTAACTGGAACAACAAATGGATATGCATCAGACAATAAACTGTTAACTAGAACAAAAAGACATAAATCAAGCAATGAACTGTTAACTGGAATAACAAATGGATATGCATCAGACAATAAACTGTTAATAAGAACAAAATGACATGTAACAGGCAATTAACCTTAAACAGGAACAACAATTGGATTTGCGTCAGACAATAAACTTAACTGGAACAACAAATGGATATGCATCAGACAATAAACTGTTAATTAGAACAAAAAGACATGTATCAAGCAATGAACTGTTAACTGGAACAACAATTAGATATGCATCAGACAATAAACTGTTAATTAGAACAAAAAGACATGTATCAAGCAATGAACTATTAACTGGAAGAACCATTGGATATGCATCAGACAATAAACTGTTAATTAGAACAAAAAGACATAAATCAAGCAATGAACTGTTAACTGGAATAACAAATGGATATGCATCAGACAATAAACTGTCAATTAGAACAAAAAGACATGTAACAGGCAATTAACCTTAAACAGGAACAACAATTGGATTTGCGTCAGACAATAAACTGTTAACTGGACCAACAGATGGATATGCATCAGACAATAAACTGTTAACTAGAACAAAAAGACATGTATCAAGCAATGAACTATTAACTGGAACAACCATTGGATATGCATCAGACAATAAACTGTTAATTAGAACAAAAAGACATGTAACAGGCAATGAACTATTAACTGGAACAACAATTGGATTTGCATCAGACAATAAACTGTTAACTGGAACAACAAATGGATATGCATCAGACAATAAACTGTTAGCTAGAACAAAAAGACATGTATCAAGCAATGAACTGTTAACTGGAACAATAAATGGATATGCATCAGACAATAAACTGTTAATTAGAACAAAAAGACATGTAATAGGCAATTAACCGTAAACAGGAACGTTACAATTGGATTTGCATCAGACAATAAACTGTTAACGGGAACAACAAATGGATATGCATCAGACAATGAACTGTTAACTAGAACAAAAAGACATGTATCAAGCAATGAACTATTAACTGGAACAACAATTGGATATGCATCAGACAATAAACTGTTAATTTGAACAAAAAGACATGCATCAAGCAATGAACTATTAACTGACAATGAACTAGAATAGCAAAAAGACAGGTAGCAGACAATGAATTATTAACTGGAACAACAATTGGATATGCATCAGACAATGAACTGTCAACTAGAACAAAAAGACATGTATCAAGCAATGAACTGTAAACTGGAACAATAATTGGATATGCATCAGACAATCAAGTGTTAACAAGAATAAAAAGACATGTATCAGACAATAAACTGTTAATTGGAACAACAAAAATGACATGTATACAACAGTGAACTGTTAACAAGACAAAATAGAACTATCACTGAAGGTGATGAATACCCCCCCCCCCCCATCATCCCACTGACACCTAGTATTTAAAATTCATGTAATATTTTATGCTTTGATTATTGGACCTGCACATCTTAAGGCTTCTGTGAAGTATAATTAAATTTTGACTAGCGGGTTTCCAGATTAAAAGTGCACAAGATTTTTAATACTATCTCAAGCCCCTGTGACCTTTAATCTAGTGACCCAAAACATGGACCATGCACAACTAGGCATTGTATTATCACTTGTATGAAGTATCATTAAATTTTGACCTGGGGATTTGAAGATTTAGCGTCCACAAGGTTTTACCATCTCAAGCCCCTGTGACCTTGACCTTTGACCTAGAGACCCGTAATATAAACCATGCACAACAAGGCATTGTACTTATCACTTGTATGAAGTATCATCAAATTCTGACCTGGGGTTTTGGAGATTTAACGTCCACAAGATTTTACAATCCTGAGCTCCTGTGACCTTGACCTTTGACTTAGAGACCCGAAACATGGACTATGCACAACTAGGCATTGTACTTTTTACTTGTGTGAAGTATCATTAAATTCTGACCAGGGGTATTGAAGATCTAGTGTCCACAAGATTCCGTCTACAGATGGACACTAACACTTTGTGTTCAGGGGGTATAAAAAGTGACTGGTAATACTCTATGAACTGTTAACTAAAACAACAAACTGATTTTTATGCATCAGACAATGAACTGTTAACTAGAAAAAATAACAAGAGCTGTCCACAAGACAGCACGCTCGACTATTGTGGGTGTTTGCTAATAAAACAAAACTTTTATCAGTATAATAGCAAAACAAAATTCTGCTAACTATTAAGTATAAACTAGGAAAGTTGAATCATAAAAAAAGTCAAAATCTATAACTATAGATTTAATGTTTGGTAAATTAATTGTTTGATACAAAATTTACCCTGAACACTATTGCAAGGTTTGATACAACTACCATAAGTGGTTACTGAGATATGTGCATGACAGTACCTTGCATGCAAAACTTTAACCAAATTTTCAAAGTCAAACAAAGGCCATAATTTGCACTAAATTTAAACAAGAGTTATCTGTCTTGACTGTGTGACACCTCTTAAGACATTGAAAAAGTTTCAAGTCAATATCATAAGTGGTTACTGAGATATGTGCATGATAGTACCTAGCAGGCAAAACTTTAACCAAATTTTCAAAGTCAAACAAGGGCCATAATTTGTACTAAATTTATACAAGAGTTATCTGACTTGACTGTGTGACACCCCTAGAGACATTAACGAAGTTTCAAGTCAATATCATAAGTGGTTACTGAGATATGTGCATGATAGTACCTAGCAGGCAAAACTTTAACCAAATATTCAAAGTCAAACAAGGGCCATAATTTGTACTAAATTTATACAAGAGTTATCTGACTTGATTGTATGATACCCCTAAAGACATGAACAAAGTTTCAAGTCAATATCATAAGTGGTTACTGAGAATTATTTGCATGATAGTACCTAGCAGGCAAAACTTTAACCAAATTTTCAAAGTCAAACAAGGGCCATAATTTGTACTAAATTTATACAAGAGTTATCTGCCTTGATTGTATGACAGCCCTAAAGACATGAACAAAGTTTCAAGTCAATATCATAAGTGGTTACTGAGATATGTGCATGATAGTACTTAGAAGGCAAAACTTTAACCAAAGAAGCAACGCCGACGCACAAGTGACTGTAATAGCTCTCCATATTCTCCGAATAGCGACAAAAAGGTATGTAGCAGACAATCAACTGTTAACTGGAACAGCAATTTGACTATATATCATCAGGCAATTAACTGTTAACTGGGACAACAAATTTCATGTGTCAGACCAGACTGATATTTCTACTGAATTTAGTTCAAATCTTTTTTTCTGATATAAAAATCCAGTTATTTTTATTGCCATTTGTTTACAAGAGAAATAATGCATGGGCAATTTCTTAAAGAAGTGTTTAAAGCATCTAGCCAGAACATAACAATATGACCAGATTAAACAGTTATATCACTTTCACTATAGAATGTAACTTACTTTACAAATAATTATAACAAAACAAGTTTATTTAAATATTTATCAACCACAGGAAAGTTTTGTTTATACTGCTTATAAAAAAATATTTTACCACAGCTACCTCTTGAATGAACTACAGTCTGACAATATGCAAGAACAGGCTTAGGTAGAGCAAGGTTACTTGCACAATGCCCAACCATAATTGCATTTTTTCATGAAAGTAAAAATTCTTCATGATTTTGCAGAAAAGCTTTAATTTTTATTTAATCCCAGACTTAAATTAGTATGTCAATTTTGAAAATTTTATTTTTTCAACAGCAACAGAGAGCGAGCAGCTTTAAGATAGAGTTGTGGTTCTCATGCGCTACACTTTCACTCATTATGATTGACCATTGTATGCAGTTGTATTGAATTCCAGCCAGTAATTTTCAAGTTATGCTCCAGACAAGAAAAATGAGAAGAAATGGCAATAACTCTGTAATTACTTATGACAGAGTAATGGTTCCCATACACTGCACCTTTTCTCATTGTGCTTGACAATGGTATGAAGTTGTATTGAATTCCAACCAGTAGTTTTCAAGTTAAGCACTTGACAAGGAAAAATAACAAAGGGTAATAACTCTGTAATTAGTCGAGGAGTTATGTTTCTTTTGCACTACATTTTAACTCAATGTCCTCGACCATTGTATGAAGTTGTATTGAATTGCAATCTGTAGTTTTCAACTTGTACTCATGACAAGGAAAAGTAACAAAGGGCAACAACTCTTTAATTAATCAAGATGGAGTTATGATTATTGTACACTGCACTTCCTCCCAATGTGCTTGACCATTGTATGAAGTTGTATTGAATTCCAACCAGTAGTTTTCAAGTTATGCTCCGGACAAATAAAATTCAATTGACTGACCGACCAACCAACCACAAGGTTACTCCTATATATCCCCCTAACCTTTGTTTCTGGGGTATACTGCAGATTTCATAATAGCGCGCTGTTTCAGTGTTTGTTGCGTATCGATTGAATACGGGTAATGAATGACTAAAGCGTCTGTAGGCGGAGCTACATTTTACACATACGGAGAGCTGTCAGATAAAGTGTAGTGAGAAAAAATATAAATCGGTCATATTGTTTACGGCATTCAATAGTGTTTAGTCGGTGGTTACGTACATGTTGCTTATGTGCTACAGTCCCATCAAAGAAGGGAATATACGCATACAACATGTACGTGTAAATCCGGTACAAGTGTCATTTCACTTACATAATTTTAGTGTAAATATATGTCGAAGTAGAATGAATAAAAATATTGTAAATATACATTCTATTTCGCTCTTCTATAAATGATCCGATCGCAATACTTTAATATTATGCATTATAAAATACGACAATACTGATATTGTTACAACCGCGCGTTTGCTGCCGTACTGTATTTGACTTGCAGGAGTGCTAAAATGTTTCTGTCGATGCTAGCAAGAAATGCAACAACGCACATGTCATCAGAGTCGTTGCGTAAAGCTTTCACAAAAAATGTAGAGCGTTACCTCTACCGGTAGTCCAACTATCTAGACATAATGCTTGTTTCTTCATGATTTGTATTTTCTAACTTTTGGAGTTTATTTTTTACATCTTTCTTAGCATGACTTTCCTCAATGAATATAAAAAGTAAAATATCATAAAAGTGAAAACTAAAGATAATAAATGCGAGGTCCTTTTTTCTAGGACTACCAGTACATCACATTGCCACAGTTGACCTATCGCCAGTACAAATGAAATTTACTTTGTTTTATAAGTAGTTTCGTTCACTTAATTGGTGACGATTACATGTACAATCGAGCCAAGTTTTGATGTTTTCAGTTCGTGTTTATTTTATCGACATACGATTTGACTTTTCGCAAGTTTGTACAGCGATACATTTACCTGAATCTTTGATGGTACACGGGAGTTTCTATACCTGTATACTGTGCACAAATATTTACATGCGGAGCGCATGTATAATGTATATAATTTACCAGAAGTTTAAAGAGTGGTCACTCAATGATCTAGACATTCTTTTATAAATTTTACGAAGGTGAATTTCTGTTTTCTCGTAAAATACAATCGGCGATGCAACAAAACAACAGTTATATATATCATACATTTCTAATCACGCTTTAGAAAGGATTTCCCGTATGAAAAAATATACAGGAAAGATGATTAAGGGTGCTATATTCTCTGCAGGTTCAACAGTGATTCACTAATATAAAAGTTCACTCTAAACATCCTGCAAGAAAAGTTCTTGGAATCATGTTTGTAAATAGTTTGTCGTATTTATAAGTGAGACTCTTTACAACCGTGTCTTCTTAGCTCAGCAAACGTTTCAGATACTTGGCCCGAGTTAGCCGAGGACACATTTTCCTCCATCAACATTTTCTTATATGGACTTTATTACAGAAAAGTATAAAATCTTTGTTTCGTGTTGATAGTAGAACACGCAATACAGTTCGGTTTCGTTTGTAAAAATTGAATAGAAGTTGTTTTATGAAATAAACTTTCGAGGTTTAAAATAAACCGATTTATCCAAAAACAATACATAAGCACTAGATTCATAAAAAAATCAAATAATGTTGCAATTGTAGCTTGAAGATGTGTAAGCTTATACTGTCAGTATAGTAGTCAGTGTGTACGATAGATAAAGGTATCGATTTGGGCGGAGCTAACTACAGAATGTGACATCGACGTCATTTACTACCTGTGTGTAAAGCAAACACTGAAACGGCACGGTATTATGAAATCTGCAGTAAAAATACAACAAATATTTTCAAAGAAAACTACCTCATACATTGGTTATCAGTTTAGACTCTTATCAAAAGTTCATAGTTGAAACATGAATTGATAATGAAGGTACAGGAGAAAGTGTAAACAAGAGGGCTAAGATGGCCCAAATTTGCTCACCTAAGACCTACTTATAACAAAACTTAAACAAACTTCACTTCCTAAACTATATATCATAAACACAAACATTCTGTTTGACCTTCACAAGACTAACCTGCTGACCAATTTTCATAATTATTGGGTTGTAAATGTCACCTGAAAGGCATACACAAGTTGTTCAACACAAAGTTTTCAACCGTGTGACCTAGTTTTGACCTCAGATTATTCATATTCAAACATGACCATAACTTTATCAAGACAATTATACTGACCAAGTTTCATGAATATACAATGAAAAATACAACCTATATTGCATATGCAATGTTTTTGTATGATTTGACCCTGCGACCTAGTTTTTGACCCCAAATTTGTTTGGCTTAAGACAATTTAAAAACAAAAAGAATAAAAAATCTATATTTAGTTACAGTGAATTTGACCTTGACCAACCCTGCCCTGCCCCCCTCCCCCAAAAGGTTTTTTTTGCTTAAAACAATCTTAAAAATCTGTATTAGTAACAGTGACCTTGACCCTAGTGACCTTGATGCAAAAAAAAAATTTTGTTTAAAACATACTTAAATAAAATAAAATCTATTTTTGCAACAGTGATCTTGACCCTAGTGACCTTGACCCCCCCCATTGTTTTGGCGTTAAAACAACTTAAGAGGGCCAAGAATGAAGATGGTCCTTTTATCGCTAACCTTGGTACAAGTCCACTAGCCTGGTGGAAGATCACTAGATAATGTTGTATACTAAATAGGTTTTCCTATATGTCTGTAAAACAAGTGAACTTCCCCCCAGGGCAAGTTCAATTTTGACCCCAGGGGCATAATTTGAACAAACTTTGAAGAGGTCCACTAGGCAATGCTACATGCCAAATATCTAAGCTCTAGGCCTTGTGGTTTCAGAGAAGAAATTTTTTAAGTTTTTCCTATACAATTATAAGCCTATGTAAAACTAAGTGACCCTCCTTGCGGAGTCAATTTTGATCCAGGGGTCATAATTTGGTTAATCTTGGTAAAGGTTTACTAGACAATGCTACATGCCAAATATCTAAGCTCTAGGCCTTGTGGTTTCAGAGAAGAAGATTTTAAAAGTTTTCCTATATAAGCCTATGGAAAACTAAGTGACCCCCGTGCGGGGTCAATTTTTATCCGGGGGTCATAATTCGAAAATCTTGGTAGAGGTCCACTAGCCAATGCTATACATGCCAAATATCTAAGCTCTAGGCCTTGTGGTTTCAGAGATTTTTTAAGTTTTCCTATACAAGCCTATGCAAAACTAAGTGACCACCCTGCGGGGTCAAAATTTGAACAATCTTGGTAGAGGTCCACTAGACAATGCTACATGCCAAATATCTAAGCTCTAGGCCTTGTGGTTTCAGAGAAGAAATTTTTTAAGTTTTACCTATTTGTTGCCATAACAACCAGTTCTGCATGGAATGGATTTTTTTTAAATTTTGTTAAAGCTTCATGCAGGGAACATTCCTGCAAATGTTTCAGCACTTTAAGACGATGCATCGCCTCCATTACCCATGTCAAATTGCCTTCTGCTACTTTAGCTCTTGTTTTTAGTGTCCCTACCCTACCTAGCATTTTTGGGACCAAGCCCTAAACACAGATTGTTTTCCCTCTTACCTATACAGTAGAATTTTTTCAATTAAAAGAAAAACAAAAGAAAAACAAAGTGTACATACCCTACCAAGCTTTTTTGAGATTGTTGCCCTAAACACATTTTTTTGCCCAAGTTACTAAGTGACAAATATTCTGAAAGTGGTGTCTAAGTTAACAGTCTTTGAAGTTCAATTTATGGATAATTACTGGCACATGACATTTTTTCTCACCTATGGGATACATATTTCTGCGCATTTACCCATGTGAGATAAACTTATCTCACATCGCTTCCCGACTATTTTTACGTTAATTGTAAGCAGAAATAAAAATTAAAAAAATGACTGTGAAATTGTTATTTCTGAAATAAACATAGGGTTGTTGGTATTCATTTTCTTAGTTAGATCATTTTCTATCCATCTATTGCTGTTTTGAAGTAAAATTCGAGAAAAAGTTGATTTTCATTTTTTCATCCCCATCCTGTATTTGCACTAACTTCTTCTTACATGTGTGAAAATGCGATTTAAATGGTGAGAAAATAAATCTATCATGTCCATTGAGTTGTGGATAGAAATCCCACCCTCAGGTTGAGAAACGTCAAAAAAACTCGGCAGAGCCTCGTTTTTGGACGTATCTCAACCCTTGGGTGGGATTTCCTTATCCACAACTCATGAACATGTTACATTTACTTTATCCCCACGAGCTTTACATTTGTGCCATTTTATTTAACAATTCTTCAATGTACAACAGAATTACAAGAAGGACATGAACCTGCAAGTGTGACCCTGACCTTCAAGATAAGGATGAGGGACTCACCTCTAGTTCTATACACGTGTTTGTAATTTTAAAATCTTTCTATACATGACAGAGCTACCATTAAACAGAATTCCACGACCTTTAAACTCTCAAGTTTAACATGGGTAATGGAGGCGACGCATCGTCTTAAAGTGCTGAAACATCTGTGCCATGCAACACGTGTTATTTTAAAACCTTTAAATGCATTCATGGCAAAGTTACAGTCTGGACACGATGTGTGCATATATAGTATTCCATTGCCTATAAAGTCCAATTGACATTGGAGACAGGGACAGGGGGATCTTGCACGTTGTCTTGATGTGCTAAATATTACGCAAACAAAAAATATTTTCACATTTTAACAGTTCAAATAGATAAATGAAATTCGCTGCAACCTGCATACTGCTCTTTTTTCTATCATGCAAATGTAAGAAAATAACAAAAAACAACAAAAAGCGAACGATAACTTACCTAAATTACATATCTCGAAGGACTATGTCCTTTGACACAAGGTCTAACCTGGAGCAATAATAATGATAGTATATATCCGTATCGGGTCTAACACTAGCGCTGCTCAAGCTTCGTGTCCATTATCCTCATCAAGAAGTCAAACTCAAATGAATTCGAAGTGCAGACGAGTAATTGCGCGCAGTGGATGGGTTCATTAGAAGCAAGGGAATTCTAACTTTGAAATTTCCTTTACCTTTTACCATGTGTATTAAAACAGTCAAATGATACCCAAATCTGTTATAATAAAATATTTATCATACATATGTGTTTTTAAATCGCGACTAGAAATCAAATTAAACACCGAAGCACATTAAATAAAAATTAAAAGTACATGTGTTGATGAATGGATTCGTCCAAGGTGCGCGCCAAATTATGGTGTCACGAGGTGACAGATGCAATGGACATGGAATGCTGTCAATTAAATCATAATGGAGAGCGCAAGCTTTAGTGTTTTCGCGCTTTTTTATATACATTTCTGCTTTAAATAGCATTGTACGAAAGAGCAAAGGTCAATACAACAATTTTAGAAAAAAAACAATGTTAGCTTTTAAAAAAGCTATAGAAAGCGTCTCGCTTGGTTTTATCAATGTGTGCTGTTATATAGATTAAGCAAGTTCGGTTTTATATCAATGCCCACAATTATTTTATGCAAATTAAAAAAAAAAGAATTTACGATTATGAACGAGAGTGAAATCAGTTAGTGTCATATTTAAAAAGCCCTAGAAAGATTGCTATTCATATGCACGTGAACAAGTATAGTTCGAAAAAGATCTAGAAAGCGATATCCATATTTGTACTTTGAAAGAATAAATTTCTGTCAATATTTTGGACTGACATTCGGGGCTAGAAAATGTAACAAAATGAATGCGTTTTTATGTAGGCGAAGCAAGCCAGCGTTTGATTTTGCACCATGCCCCAGTATCTAGGTGCAGTTTCTAAAGCTGCTATCCAAACACAAAGTAACAAGAGGGCCAATATGTCCCTACATCGCTCACCTGCGTGCAATTACTCTAAATGACGCTTTGACCTGCTGACCTAATGTTTGATCAAACATAACCCAGTTTCAAAGTCGAAGTAGAATTGATTATCAGAAATATTCTGACAAACTTTCAAGAAGGTTGAGCAGAAAAGATAGCTTCTACAACTATACAGTATCTATGAGTTTACCTGCTGACCTAGTTCTCGACCGCACGAGGCCAAGTTTCAAACTAACCTGGAGTTGAACACCGCAAACAGTCAGGCAAACTTTCACGACGATGGGGTGGAAAATGTTGTTTCCAGAGTTTCACAAGGTTTTTCTATGATTTGGTTTAGTGACCTTGTTTTTTAACACAAGTGACTCAGTTTCAAACAAGCCCTAGAGTTGATCATCCATAACATTCTGACCAATTTTCATGGTGATTGGATATAAAGTGTGGCTTCTAAAGTTGAAACAATGTGTTTTCTATATTTGACCTGGTGACATGGGGAACTATAATGACCACTACCGATATCACAAAAATCAAGGGAATTAAGTCAAATTTCATGTGTCATCACGGTGTCTACAGAGTTACCCATCTTTTATCGATATTTGCGAGCGTGTGTGATTTACGGGGCCATAAAACCAGTCACGTGTAACTGCGCCTGCCAAACTGGAAAAATCAATATATCGTTGTTTTTTTAACCAAGATTATTTATAGCCTAAGGGAGATGTGAAAGTTGAAATGTTACTAATTTAGGTATTCTTCTGACTATTATATACCGAACGATATCACCTTATTTTCAATAAAAAAAAATATGAATAAAATTGTTTCAAGTGGGAAGCACAATATCATTAAAAACGTGTTTATAAAATTTAATGAATTTGATCATATCTAATGTAAAATGAAGTGCGTTGAAAATACGAATCCAGTGATACTAGTAATAATAATTGTTGACAATAGTAACAGATCGAGAAACTCAAAAAGCTGTTACACTCGTTGTTCTTGACATATTTGAATGAATCTAAAATGTGTTCATTGGAGAACTTAAGTTGTCGACTGACCTCTTCGCACGTGCGTTATTTTGTTTGTTCATGTCAACAAATACCTTATGAAAAATTTAATGGTGGACATGGAATTCAAGAACATGCGTGCATGGCAAATCAATTGTTATTGGGGCATGGGAAAGACACGATTCTTTTTTTAAATGTAGACAACTTTAAACGTCATCCTTTACTGAGTTTGGGTCATTTCCAATTTAAAAGGCTGCCACATATCAATAATTTGTTTATATACATTTTTTCACACTAAAAGTTACAAGGAGGAAACAAAATTTAAAAACAAATTCATTTCTTCGGAAAGCTTTAAAAGACAAAACATACGCGAATTTAGACTGCATCTGTATTGTGCAAACAAAAGTGGATCTTCAAGACATTCCCTTTCTACACTACTTCATGAAATGACATTTTCACCTTCCTATCAAATGAAATCAATTGGCGCTGGGGTCAAAGAATAGTGAAAACCACTGTTTCAATTTAGACATGTATAAAATATGTCTCTGTCCAAGTGATTGAAAAAGAGAAAAGAAAAACATAAATAGGTTTTTTAAAACATTTTACAAACTTTAAAATTACGTGAATGATAATAGTATTATTAATAAAACATACGGGTCTTGTATATAATATGATGAAAAGTTATATAAATTATCATTGTATAGTTCTAGAATTCAGTAAAATATATTCTTTTCATAGACATATTTTTTCTTTTGAATCGGTATATGAAGCATAAAACAAAACCCAATATACAGCTTAAAGTATTTTATTACGGGTCATTATAAATGTTACGTAATGTCCGGCCATAAAACACTATAACCGAGTAGACGGGTCGATCATTCGGAAGTGTTCGAGCGCGACAGTTGGAAAAATAAAATATACATATACACGTTTCAAAAAACAAAAAAACGAACATGTTTTATTATTCCTTTTTTATTGAAATGATATCACAATGTTTTATTCTGTTCCGTTCGGGATCGTAAAAAGTTGTTATAGCGTATGCGCTACGCTTTTCTTTTCAGTAAAACTGGCACATTTTGCGCGTTTTACTATAATGAAATGACAGTTGTGGTTTTAAATTTAAAACATGCAAAATTAATGAAGTGTCAAAAAAGGCAAAAATCATTAAAAAGGGGAAATGTTGTATGTGATTATGCCTCTATGATTATTAAATAACTTCATTAGTTTAAATTTCATCACTAAAGTAGTTAATTATAAACATGTATAGTAAATCACAGATGTGTATTAGCCTTGTATGTGACACTCTGCTACGTGTTTGAGCGGTTCAGTGGTCTAGTGGTTAACGCTCTGGACTGGTATCCAAGGGTCGCAAGTTCGACCCCGCACCTCTATTAACAAAACTAATGATCTTACGGATGAGACCTAAGACCGAGATGTATTGGTGCTGTACATCGGGCATGTTAAATAACGAGGGACTGTCTCTTGAACGGGACGCGTTCTGTATCATGCACTATCCCCCGAAAACTAAAACAACTTTAAAACTCTTCTGGGGGCGTTGGTAATATGGATTATCCGGTACCAACGATAAAACTATACAATAAATACATACATTCGACATGCTGGAATCTTATATAGCAGCGGCCGCGGCTGTATATAATTTAATTAACTTGTGTAAAAAAATACTTCTTATCAAAAAAATTATATACTGTAAAATGTTTATAAAAGCTTCAGAGGGTACAGACCGATATATTATACAACACTGCGTATGCAAGAAACGCGTGTCCGTGAAACAAAGACAGGAAATTACTTTACCCGCAGGCAATATCCAGATAATAGATAGGTAAAATGATTAAGGGTCATAAAACTGATCCACTTTAACCCCATTCAAGTGTAAAGATTATTTGAATCGTTGTCAATTTGTAATATCAATTTAAATGATTATATCTATTTATCCCTATTATGATGCATTTGCTTTACTTATAACTGTTAATGAAACATGTAATTCAATTCCATTTACAAGTACCGTGTGAAGAATAAGAGTAACAATCGCGTTGAAAACAGTCTTACGTTATTTTAATGAAAAGACGTGAACAATAATTGACAATATACATTGAACAAGTAATATCACCTGTGCCCTGATGACACTACCCCTACCCCTCTTACCCAAGGTGCGATCCGGTCACAAGGTTTTGTTTGAATTCATAACTATTATAACACTTGTATAAGTTCAATAATTATGCTTTCAACTACAATGTACTTAATTTTTTATTCATATGTTTTATGAAGTTGTATTTGCGATACGAATCAGTTAATTAGTTTTATAAACATGCCCTTGGTAATATTCGTGAAAAATAGTTATTAACGTTGACCAGGCGAATTAACTTTAAAAACATACTAAGTGACAAACTATTAGTATCGGCGTTAAAAGAGTGTGCCTTACGAAAAATGACGAGTACTGCCGAAGCGGTAAATTCTTATTTAAACATAACAGGTTAGTTCAGTTAAACTGAAAAAGGACTGCAAATATATCAATTAAACATAATTATTTTTATATATCTAAAAAGTAAAATGAAATATCAAGACATCGTAATAGTGACATTTGTTCTGTTATTTTAGCAAAAAGGTGAAAATTTGAATTAAAGTGCAATATTTGCACCGAAACTGGCATTGTTTCGCGTTTCCACTATAATGCAGTGCCCGTAAAAACGGTCGGTAATGGTTTTTAAACGTAAAAAGGACCATTGATTTAATACTTTAGATTGACAAAAAAATATTCATGAAATGGCAGACAAATTAAACTAACATTTGTGATAATGACAAATTTTGTATGTTAAACAGAAAGAAAGTTATGACGAGTTATTTAATAATATCCTTCTTTACTCTTTGTAAAAACGCATATCGGTTTTCCAATACACGATGGTTAAAATAGTTGGGGATGCATAGTTTTCGACCCCATGTGACTCACTTCGTTCTTGGCCTAGTCTCATAGGGACAAACATACTGACAATTATTCATTATCATTTGGCGTCCAATGTTGCCCCTAGAGTGTTTACAGGATTGCCCTTGATATGATCTTGTGACCTAGGTTAAAGTACGATGTGACCAAGTTTCAAACCCGGCCTAAAGCAGAGAGATAAACATTCTAACAAAGTTTCATGATTATTAAGCAATAAATGTGGCTTCTAGACTACTTTTCTTTGATTTAACTGCGTGACTTAGTTTTTACCCCCAGGTGACCCAGATTCAAACTCAGTGTATAAAAAAGCATTTTCATGAACATTGGTTGTCAATTGTGACAACTAGAGTATTACAATGTCTTTCTATTATCTGACCTGGTGACCTTGTGTTTGACCCCATGTTACCAAATATCGAACTCGTCAGAGATTGTATGACCTTTCATCTCTGGTGCAAGTTTGGTGCCCTCTTGAGTGTTAATGAGCCACAGTGTGGACAACGGACGGACGCGAACATCATTCTTATATATTAAACAGAAAAAAGAAACAAAACCGCATTGATGTCATTTTTCGTATCTTTGAAAACGTATTGCTAATTTATGATGTTCCTGTCCGTGTTATTGAGTAGTTAAAGTTCGTTCAGTTTTACAGGAACCATTGTTCCTGGGAAGAACTATATAGCTAGTAAAATATTCATATCCTCTGTAAAACACTACCTCATAAAGAGACATGATCCGTAGCAGAGCTCGAACCAATGACTTTCAAAGAGATTACACGGAGATTTTAAGTCGGCGACTCGAACCAATCTACCAGGAAGAGGAAATTCGCAATTGCGGTAAGAGCCTTCTACTAGCGAGTTTCAATAATTTCTAATCGGCGTTTGCTTTCGCTTTGAATGGAACGATAATGTGAACGACATGTGTTTTTGGTCCGGGCAAACTTCTGGGAGGAAAACTGGGTTGAAACTAATCACCCTTGAACCGAATACTCTTTTTAATGAAAGTTATATATTTGGCTACTTCTGTTGTATTTTTATGCAGAGATTTACGAATATCTGTCTCAACACTCCAAGGCGAGACGACAGACTAAATTGATAACCTTTTATGGAACTTTAGTTTCGTTTTAGCGCACGTTTATACACAAATCATGTAGTTATAACATTGTAATACTGCAATTTAGAATGTAGTGGTTTAAGGAAGATAAAGTTTAAAACTTAAATGACAGAGGAAGTGAAATTAGTTCAAATACAGTTTATACAAGAAGTCTACTTTAAGCCTGACCTCAGTGTGTGCAGTGTTTTTTTTCAGTCTGAGGGGAAAGGTGGCGGGGCCCGTCAGGAGGGGAAATTTTACGTCATTTTGCCAGAAAAGGGGAATTTTTTAGAAAATGTATAAAATATAGATAATACTGTTTAAAAAAGTAATAGTATAAAGAAGCAAAACTATCATGTATGTAAATGACATTATTCTTTTACCAAATATAAAGAGAGGACATAAGAATTTAACATAACAAAATTTTATATAAACAATACTGGTGTCAGGAACATAACTTAGCAGCATTGGTGTTAAAACACACGTGAATATTAAGTATTACTTCTATTTTCAATTGAAAACATTGTATCAGTATCTTTTTTCATCTTTGGAACACTGTTTTTGCTGAAAAAATAACAAAAATCGGGGTCGCGAAAATAGGTGACAAACGAAAAATCAGCGATTTTCGGCTGACAATTTCTCATGTAAGGTGTCAAATATGTGCAAGAAATTTTCTGAAGCTGTAATTTATGAAAACTTATGTTTTTATAACAAGTTTGGCCAACTCTTGATTAAATAAATCAAAGATTTTTTCAACATTTTGAGGGGAATTTTTTGTCAAAAATGGGGAAAAATGTATATTAAATTTGGAGGGGAATGGGGCCGAATTTCGGCCCCAAAAAGGCCCCAAAAAAAGCACTGGTGTGATAAGACGGACACATGTACACTCACTCCTTTTTTTCAATAAGCTTTTAGTATTTAGATTTTTATACCCCCTGAACACAAAGTGTTAGGGGGGATAT
Source organism: Saxidomus purpurata (assembly GCA_022818135.1). Taxonomy (NCBI): domain Eukaryota; kingdom Metazoa; phylum Mollusca; class Bivalvia; order Venerida; family Veneridae; genus Saxidomus; species Saxidomus purpurata. The sequence continues at coordinate 42,764,885 of JAFMSR010000012.1, read as the reverse complement.
ACTGGATTCAGCTTGTCTGTCCGTCTGTCCGTCCGTACGTCTGTAGACGGAATCTTGTGGACACTAGATCTCCAATACCCCTGGTCAGAATTTAATTATACTTCACACAAGTGATAAATACAATGTCAAGTTGTGCATGGTCTATGTTACGGGTCTCTAGGTTAAAGGTCAAGGTCACAGGGGCTCGGGATAGTAAAATCTTGTGGACGCTAAATCTCCAAAACCCCTGGTCAGAATTTGATGATACTTCACACAAGTGATAAGTACAATGCTTAGTTGTGCATGGTCCAGGTTTTGGGTCTCTAGATCAAAGGTCAAGGTCACAGGGGCTCGGGATGGTAAAATCTTGTGGACGCTAAATCTCCAAAACCCCTGGTCAGAATTTAATGATACTTCACCCAAGTGATAAGTACAATGCCAAGTTGTGCATGGTCCAGGTTTCGGGCCTCTAGATCAAAGGTCAAGGTCACAGGGGCTTGAGATGGTAAAATCTTGTGAAAGCTAAATCTCCAAAACCCCCGGTCAGAATTTAATGATACTTCATAGAAGTGATAAGTCTATGCCTAGTTGTGCATGGTCCATGTTTCGGGTCACTAGATTAAAGGTCACAGGGTCTCGAGATCTTGTGCGCTTTTAATCTCCAAACCCGCTGGTCAAAATTTAATTATACATGTACTTCATAGAAGTCTTAAGTTGTGCAGGTCCAATAATCAAAGCATCAGATATTACATAAATAATAAACTTATCAAACTTATCAAACTTATCAAACTAATATTTGTGCAAAGCGTATAGCAATAAAAAATTAGCCTACCTAATATTATAATCAGACATTACTTTTAAAAATATGTTATGTTGCCTAAACCAGTGGCGAAAAATAAACTGTTTGATAAGTTGGGCTTGTTTAAAATCCCTGAGCACATCATTTTTATACTGCTTCATGTATTCTCCACTGATCAATACAATTTACATACAAATACATGTATAATGATGAAAACATCGCTTGTGACACTTTCCACGAAAAGAGAGGGGCAATGCGGGATTCATGTGCTTTGTCTATCAACATTCATTGGTAGGAATAGAACCCGTGACCTTCCGATAGTGAGGCAAACACTCTACCACTGCGCCATGACGACAACACAAAAAGCATTGCAACACCAATGCATCTTGCTTTGCGTTCTGCCAGAGAAAGTGTTATATATAGGCATGCTGAAATACAAGCATAGTTACACATCTTGTAAAACAACTGAAACTCTCGCTTTGTATGATATTTTAAGTAATTATGTATTATTCTTTTATCGGGTCATTTTCATGACATTACTGTCAAGGAGCTCATACATGTAGTCAGGATCGGGCTTTTTCCGGTTGTGGTTTGTCTTCATACTTTGACATAAGACGCCAACGATTAAAATAAAAAATAAAAAAACGGTTGTTTGTCTTTTTTCAGTGTACCGGTAAAATATAAAAGTTACGAGCCAGTGAAAAATAAGATAAAGAGAATAATTGTTGGTTTCATCACGTTATAATTTCACCGTGTGGGCACCAAAAGTTATATTTTCACGAGTGGCGCAGCCACGAGTGAAAATAACAACTTTTGGTGTTCACGAGTGAAATTAACGAGACATTACACCGATACCAACAATTTTTCCGTTTATTTTATGGTTCGTTCACTGGAAAACATAAAATAAATTGTTTTATTACTTGGCTTTTTAAATGAATGTAAAGACAAAGGAAATCAGCAAAAAAAAAAAAAAACAGTCACGGTGTGCATCTGATGCATTCAGCAATTCTTTATATGTACTGTAAATATATGTTCATGTATTCATATTTGTTTTAGGCCAGAGTTTTTTTATTTTTCGTTTTACGGGAGCGCCGTACCTAAATATTGCAAAACCCAAATAAGAAAAAGATTCGAATTCTTAACTTTATTTTTATTTTTTCCGCCGCCCGTTGCTTCTACCTCCGAAAGAAAATAAAATTTAGTGTTATTTAACCTGACGCTAATTTCACAACAGCGTTTCTCGGAGTATTTTGGAGTGACTTCGCGTGAAGTATTTATTAATTAAAACATTGGTAAAACACACCTGTAAAAGCAACCTGTTGATTTTAGATCCATTGAATCACAAAGATCGAATCAGACATCGCCGTCGACGTTTTTCGTTGAGAATCGCCGCTACTGTATACTATCACAGCGCAAGGTCTTTCAAATAGTAGATTATAGTACTATTTGAAAGACCTTGCACAGCGTTATGTTGTTTTTTTTATTGTTTCAAAAAGTATTGAGTTATTTCTTTGTCAGAACATAAAATATTTATCACCTTTATGTTGATTAAAAATTATTTATTTCCGTTAAAAATCCGCTGTCCCTTAGCATTGTCACTCGCGATAGGTGTGAAGAATATGGCCTGTCGTACTAATCCAGTCAATTATGAAATTGTTGGCAAATCCAAGCTGTGTGACACCGCTGACTGAGTTGTGAATGCACAAAGTATTTATCAATTAACATTTCCAATTGTTCTGTATTTAAATCAAAACTTCTGTTTTAAAGAAAATCGTGGCGTTCCAGTGTGTCCGTTTTTTGGTCATTAATTGTTTCATCAACTGTCAAAGCCAACACTTTTCCAGAAACAATTTTCTTCTATTTATTTTAATGAATAACTTTTGCCGAAATATTTATTTTTACTGCAACCTCTTTTATTCATAAAGATAAAGCCGCAGGTGTCACGAGATCAAAGAACAAACGCCGACGCACATTGTACATGGGAGTTTGTTTGATCTTAGTGAAGCACGTGGCATCAAACAGATCGAGATATTTGACAGTTTGAGACATGAAAAAGTAATTCTTGACAATAGTCTGATAATTTTGGATTATAGAAATAATAGTTTGGAATAGATAATGTTATGAGTAAGTTTTATTTTTGTTGATAAAATATATTGAACACGCTATACAAATGTACGTCGGTCGGCAAATATTTTTGAATGTTACATGCATACAACTCAAAAACATTTCACGTGTAGACACATTTCTACCGGCTATAATAAATTTGATTTTTATGTCCTGTAAACCCGTTCATTTACCTGTAAAATCACGCGAAGTGATGCGATTTTACTCCCGCGAAATGACGCGATATTTCTCCGTGTTACTCCCGCGAAGTGTGGAGTTCGCGTTTTTTGCATAATCCTCCAGGCCTGTACTGTACCTCTGTAACAACTTGCGTCTGAAAAAAAAACCGACCTACCTACCCTATTTCTTTGACCAATGTTACCTGAACCATACATATATTTTTTTAGCCTTTACACTTTTTGGTCGAAAATAATATGTCTAAAGTAACCAAGAGAAAAACAAGAGCTGTCCCTCACAAGTGACGAATGCCCCCGAAAGAGGTGTCTCACAGTCTTTGTCCTCTCCATGTGCTCAATAATTGTGGTATGTAATTTTAAAATCCATGCGACACATCGGCTTGATGTGTGCCAAGTTATTTTAAAGGCAGTGTCTAGAGAACCGGAACCGGTTCCCTAGACAGCGACCTTAGCGAACCGGAATCGGTTCTCTAGCCTATATCAGTCTATACACTAGCGAACCGGAATTGTTTTCCTGCATATATTACAGGTAATTGTGATAAGAAAATAGATTATTTAATAATTATAAAGTGAAAACTTCCATTTAAACAAGAAAAATGTGGGATTATCAGTTTATTTGCATTAGTTTTCAATGTGTCGATTGTCGAATTGATCTCCTTCGCCTTCCGCACTTCCGGTTTTAATATGATGTCTATGTGTACGCTGGCGGAATGGTAGTCTACACAATGATCTACCATTTCGCGGTGAAGCACATGGGACAGGAGGATTAATAGTCGCCGGGTTGTTGCAGAAGTTACGCAGGTGGAAGTTGGCGAAGTTTGACATAGTCTTCATACAGTCTTCATACAGATAGGTAATCAAAGCGCTGTGAGCGTTGAAGGCCTGGGGGCTATAGAATAACTCCCCTAAAAAAAACTTTTGACCGTCGTGATTTACGCTGAACCTCACCTAAAGCGCGGGTCGAAATGTGCATAGGGCGAAATCTAGTAAACGACACAGAATGAATGATTCACAAATATATGGGTGGCAGGGAAGTTTGTTTTATTATAAAACGTACGTTAAATGAAAAATAATCACATGGTCAACAATATCAATTGTTTGAGAGAATAACAAAAATAATCCAGTCTGCGCTTTGTTCAACTTAAAACGATATTTGATGATGTGGATCGAAAATTATTGTGTACCAAGGACAAGACCTTGAAACAGAAATAAACAAAGCAATACCAACAATGAAATATAAATACAGTACTGTACAATGTATATAACAGGGAAAACCAAAAATGATTCTTGGTTACCTTGTAGTTGTAATCGGTGAAACCGTTCACTGGGCCTCGACATGCAGCGTCCTCGATAAATGGCGGGTGATTTTGATCACGTGAGTTCCTTCTCGGGAATGTACGTAAATTGTATCTTTTTTTTAAGAAATTTATTTTTAGGTAAATATATATGTAATCGTTCGTAAATAAGAAAGTTGTCAATGAAATAACATCAGAAATTTGAAAATCAAACTACAAACTCATATATCGAATTCCGTACGTTTCCGTAAATTTCCGTAAATATCCGTACTTTTCCGTGATATGCATATGATTATCTTCCGTAATCAGCTAACAGCGCAGTAATTTCTAAAACAGAAAAAAATGTGTTTTGCAGCCCGTAAGCTATAGACCTTTCTGCAATCGTTTGAAGTTGTATGTACTGTTTTTATTTGTAATATGTTCTTATCGTATGCGACATTCAAACAAAAGATTGATCTGGTCTGTCTTGCACTACTTTCCCAAAGCGCATGTTTACAGTTGTTATTCGCACATAGCACAGTTAAATTGTCAGCAGTGTTTGAAATGTGGTATGCTAACTTAGGCCTAGGGGACTTTCAGTCCCCAGGCCAAAAATGATATAGAAAAATTTAACAATCATCAGTTACTCCATGCCCTACTTGATATAAGAAATGAATTCCGCAGCTGTGGTGTTCAGCACGTCGTATTTGAGAGCCTCTTCCATTGTCATCAACGTCGATACAAGTTATGCAGACGTCTTAACAAGACCTTTTTGAAACTCCCACTTGACAAAATATGGTCACATGGTCCAGAGTTAATGAACAATGACGTTATAGACAGACGTGATGGTGTGGTTAGAAGAGATGTTGACTTTAAGTTCACCGACAGCATCAGTCATGCCTTCCTGAACCAGAGGCTCTGAAAACAGTCCTTTTCAGGGCTAAACTGACTCTTAATAGGGTCGACGGGCCATGATCAGAGCTCCTCGTGGTGTAGCCTGGATGTGACATAATGAAAACGAAAGCAAATGCTTATGTATATTTAGGTTTAATTATTTCTCTCTAGCATATATTACATAAAATCAAAAACATTTACAGAAAAATTGTGCTTTCTGTTTCAATGCTATTCATTATGTTATAACTAAACGCTCTCCTTCGTCATTCTGTTATCTCTAATACTAATACTGCGTTAAGTCTTTCATGTCATAATTTTAGGAAGGATCTCTAAATATTCCTCTTCCGAATTACATATTTAATGATAACAATAATAATCAACATATGCATTGTTTATATAGCTGTATCAATAAACGTGCCGATAACAACACGCCAAATAATTCGTCCGAATATTAATTCCGGTTCGCTAAGGTCGCTGTCTAGGGAACCGATTCCGGTTCTCTAGACACTTCCTATTTTAAAATCCTTCAATGCATGACAAAGTTACAGTCCGGACACGAATGTGTGCATATATACAGGATTCCATTACCTTCAAACTCTAAGTGTGACCTTGACCTTTGAGGTAGGGGCGTGGGTCTTGCACGCCACACGTTGTCTTGATGTGCTAGACATTTGTGCCAAGTTATTTTAAGATCCTTCTACGCATGACAGAGTTACAGTCTGGACACGAATTTGTAAGTGGGGACGCACAGACGGACGGACGGACAGACGGACGGTGCGATTTTTATATGCCACCCTTTGGGGGTATAAAATCTTTAGACTCAGCCGGGAATCGAAACCCAGTATCTTTGGCATGAAAGGTGCACACACAGTCATGTCGCTAAAGAGGTATCCCAACAGCGAGGCTGTTTGAAGTGGCCTATATCACTACACTCTTCCCCTCTTTATGTTATGGCGCCGGACATCAACTGTGCAGCCTTGCAGTTTCTAGCCCATTTTTAGAGATAGATTGCTCCCCTGGTGGCCTATTCCCAGTCACCGAGTTATCAGAACTTATCCTTGTCGTCATTGAAGTAACCGAGAGGAGAACAACCTTTAGGCCAAACCGAGAATTGAACCCAGTACCTTTGGCATGACAAGCTCACACTCAACCATGTCACTAATAATCACCTTGTGAAAATGACAGCTTGTTTTGCCTTTATAATACAGAACTATTATACAACAGGCAGTATGGAGTACAAAACAAGTGTGCACAACTTCAAAACATACATTCTATAAAGGTTTCCAAAAAAAAGAAAAAAATATGGAAAATCCATCTTATTTTTATTCTTTTTTCTCGACGCTCATTTTTCGACATCTTTTTCTTATTTTTATTCCCTCCTCCTGGCGCTTATTTTTGAAAAAATTCCCGTAAAACGAAAAATAAAAAAACTCTGGCCTTAGTAAAGACGCAATTTACAGAAGAAACGCCAGTGTCTCAAGTGTGATAATGGCATTTGCGAGAGGAAGTGACGCTGAGTTTGATCTTACCTGCACTCCATGTGGAGAAGACAACATCAGAGAGGAAGCAAAGAGCAAATACAGTCCAGAATGTGATGAGTATCTTTGTCAGGATACGGGACATCATGCCCGACTGAAAGCTACGCGGTCACTTCAGCAAGTGGACAGACATGAAGCTGTACATGCTCCTTTCATTGCGACGGCTACAAAGTGTCGATACCACCCGGACAGACATATAGAGATATATTGTGAGACACATGATATGGTTTACTGCTTGAAATGCATTATCATTGAACACAGGTAGGCTAAACATAAATACTTAATTTACTCAGATATTATTGAGAATAAAATCATCATTTTGTGAGTTAAAAAGATTGTTCTCGAAAACAATGATAAGAATGGAAGTGTGCTGGCACACATTGCATCAAGTAAATATAGAATGTCAAAATTACATGTATAAGGAAACAATGTTGCATATTAAGTGAATATTTCTTTCATCACTGAAATCGCTTTTCTGACTTTTTGTTGTTTGATGGAATAAAAACAAAACTCAGATGCTATTTTCCTTGCATACCGGAATAAGGTTTCTCTTTTACTAATTTGGTTCAATCGAATGTATTTATGATATACATGCACATTTGTATATTGTTGTTGTATTTCACAACAAGTGCGCAAAAATAAAGCAAAATTTGACTATGATATATTTGATCTGCTGTTTAGGTAACATAAATTAGCACGTCTTGGTTATTTATGGTTTATATGAGGTATGTCTCCTTCAACATATTTTGTATGAAAAGTGCAAATGCTAAATGCAAATGTACATGTAAATAATAATTATGTATTTCAATACAGGGGCTCTTGTAATGTGAAAAGCATAGATGACATCGTGTTCTCGTCAAGTCAAGGGGATGAGTTGCAGACATTACAAATCGAGCTTAACGAAACTAAAGCGATACTTACATTAACGAAAGAAGGTAAAGAGGGAAATGTCGAGTTGGTCGAAAAGCAAAAGAATGATAGCATAACCATAGTCCAGGAGATAGAACAAAAGTTATTAAAGCATAAACATAAATTAAGACTTGATACAATAGATGCTATACAAAAAAAATCCGCACAGATAGAAAATCAACTTCAGTTTGATATACGCAGTATCGCCGATTCGATTACAGAGGTAGAGAAAATGAGCAACCAGCTTGAAGGGGAAAAGGTCCTGAATGCTGAACAGGAATTTATTCAGATCAAGCTCGGCAAGAAAATTATTGAAGATTTCAAGAGCTTAAATAAGGACATGAGGCTACAGTCAACTTCAAAATGGCACTATAATTCTCACTGACTGCGATAATCAGAAGTTAAAAATGCTAGATGAGAATTAAAATATCAAAGTAGTTGTTTATTAGAAGCTAGACTGGCTGGAATCTGCTGCACAGGACCGAATGAAGTGGCTGTGAAGATGACAAACAACAAGGTCCAGTTTCTGTCAGTAGGTACTTCAATGGCTAAATACAGGGTTGTGTCATTAGTTGAAGGAGCGCAGTTAGGGATTGAATACGACAGTGGTGGCGAGCTTCTGCTGTCCGGTAAAAATGGAATCGATAGGTACTTCGGTGATGTTTCTGGGCTGATTATGAAGTCTATCACTAAAACACCCAGCGGTCAAGACATTTTTGTATCAAAACCAGCTCACATGGTTGTACACAATGGATCGATTATTGTCACTGATCGACGTGATGGTGCTGTTGGTGTAAGGAAGGATGGTATGGTGTTAAAGGAGTTCCGGAACGAAAGATTACAAGGTGTACGTGCTGTATACAAGTCTGATGAAGGAACAATTTTCCTGGCTGGAAATAGTTCGGGTAATATTGTTATGTTTGACGAGGATGGAAAATGTTTAGGAGAGTTGGTGTCGACAGGATTAGGTTATCCTATTTCACTTGTGACGACAACAGAAAAAACTGCATTATTGTAAAACGTCGGGGTTCAAACAGTATATGTGTTATAGAGCTGGATGAATGAAGTTAGAAGATATCAGTGTTCTTTTAAAATAAAAACCTGAATCTCGCAACTCGTTAACCATGCTCATGGCATTAGAGAATATGCTTATCTGCTTCCAGTGCAGTAGGGATAAAGAAATAATAAAAGCTGAAGTATGTGAGAAAAGGAAAAAATATGCGAAAAACGTTTTGGCAGGAAATGTAGACACCAGCTAATGCAAATACAGAAGTGAACATATATAATGAGAAGCCTAAAACCCTCATGGACACTAAAACTGACTGTTGTTGTCATTGTGCAGGTCAAAAATCTTACCAAATGTTAATATCTGTTGCTTTGATTCTAATATAGATACAAGTATGGCCAAATACAGTGATCTACTACATTGTCTGACATGAAAAGCGCGGGTTATCTGAGGACATACGCTTTGAAAAGTCAAAATGTTCCTCCAGCGTACTTGCATATATCCATAGTACATCGATATCTAGTACAGGCATAGATCTATTCATTATCCTCACCGGCAGTCTATAAAAGTCCAAATGAATTTCTTATGAAGAAAGTGAGTGCGTCTGTGAACAGAACGTGTTATATGATAAACACTTCTTTGCAATCAATTTTACTTGCTAGTGTACGATATTTAAAGAGACCATAGATGTTATTTGTATTAATAGAACAAGTCTTGCAAGGAGCACAAATAAGATAATAAGATAGAAGGCCACGCTACCACGGATAGTATAGCATGTTATATGAATTCAGTATTGTTGGTTAGAAACACAGTAATGGAACAGTTTTCAGTATATAATGATTAATAAGAGATCCGAGTGTGTACTACGTGACTTGAAATTTAATTTTTGGTGAGCAGACAATTATGAAACTCGTGTTTACAAACTTTTATTGGCACGTGTGTAACTTGTGAAATATTTCAGCGAATGCTAAATTGATTTATGCTGCTTTTACCTGTTGTTTTGCAAGTATCTTTCTAGAATGTGTGTATGATAGAAACAGAGATATCAAACTTGAACTTGGTGTTGAGTATGACATCACCAAGTGTGAAATTACGTTTTGGGTACCGTGGTTCGGTAACAATCTCATTATAAATAAATTAAAATAATTGATTGTTTTTACAGTAGAGGGCCTTCATAATCAAAATTGTGCGCACCGAAAGAAATTGATCCGTGGAACTTTAAATTTTTTTAAAGATAAAATCTGTTTACTTCGGCTGATTTGTGGCACCCGAGTGAAATATATGTTACTGCCGCTGCACTCGAACGCCAGAGGTCAGCCTAAAATCTTGAAGGAATATTAGAGAACTGGTCTACCGAAGTTCTTATCATAGTAGTAGAATCATGGGATGTATAAGATAAATGCTTTAGGCACTAAGAGAGATTATATTGATTTTCGAATGTGTTATAAGCTAATTTACACTGATGATAAGAACACTTATAAATACACCAAGCCCATGAAAAAAGACAGTAAAAACTGAGTTTTAAAGTAGAAAATATAGTTTTATTCATAGAATTGAGGGTGACATTTGAGCAGAATGTCATCGATAGGCGGTAGTCCCGTACCACGCATGTAATAAAATCCTTTCCCCACGTGCTCGATTCTCACGTGATCTCGAACAAAAGATTCCAGTGGGTTGTTTAATCTGCTCCCGTAGATGGACGAAGAAAGGACAGGTACCGATCGTTTAGTCTCCTGAAAAATAGAAAAACCATAACATGTTTAAAGTGATAAAACCGTTAAATGTCAAATAAGACATTAAGCATTGATTTATACTCCTAAAATAATGAGTTCATTTTCATAATGATTTTCAGGTTTCATATATATGAACACTATGGTTTTCGTTCGACTGATTCAGCAAAATCCATGCCAATCAGAACAGCCAACATTCACTGAAACAACTCTAACATCCAATTACAACCTACTTAATGTATGAAAATAAGATAGTGTACATGTTCCAAAACCGGTTGTGATCACCATACACATATCTCATATCGAATAGACTTTGGTTTTGTTTAATATGCCCTGTTGTAACACATTTCACTTCGTGCGAAGCCCTTTTCGTCCCCAAAACTTAGTTTCTAAATGTGTTGAAGACGCTTGATACCATCTACAAAATTGTTCCGATCAAAACCGTGAATCGAACCCAAGCCTTCTGAACTAATGCTTAAATTGACTTTGTAAACTTGTATGACCCATAGCAGCATCGGAGTATCTTTCAATGACGTTCAAAGTAGTGAAAACCTCGTCGTGAACAGAACAGCCAATCAAATGAGCGCTTTTCCTGTCATCTCTGTGCATCTTGGCATCATAACCACTTTTTGAGTCGATGTATCTTTCATACGGGGTAGCCACGTCAGCCTGTTGTGAAATATTATAGCACACCTTACATCTATGGAACGCCAAATATACATTAACATGTACTCAAATAATTGCAGATGTCTCGGCAGCACACCTTACATCTATGGAACGCTAAATCTACATAAATATATACTCAAATAATTGAATAGGTCTTTAAATATATCTTGAGAGCTCTTCAAATAATTTTAGACTTCCTAATTCAATTACTCTCTCCAAATAATTACATCGCGCCACAATTTCAATAGAGAGATATTTAAAAGGTTTGAGAGCTCTCTAATTCAATTCAAGATATCAAAAAATGATTTAAGGCGCACAATAAATGGATGGAAGACATTATTTGTTTTTCCTTTGATTGCTTACAGTCTCCGCCGACTCTTGGATATCTCCCATGCACAGGTTGAAGAGAGACACATGCAGATAAGAGAATCCGGGTACCAGACTCTATCTCTTCAACGGATAGAGCCCTTGCTTGTTTTACGTGCACGGTTAAAGCACCGATACATGTGATAAGTACTACCTCTGGGTATCTAACCATTCAACTTTAGATGAAGAGTTTCTGAAATTCCCATTGCTTCGACCGGAATTCAAACCGAGGACCTCCGGATTGGTAGTCCAGAGCGTTAACAACCCGACTGTTTCGCCCTGTTCAATTAAATTATTGTTCGCTAAAATCATTTTTAATCTACCGATCGGTTATACATTTGAAGATAGATCTCTGAAAATCGATTTGAGTGCGGTGTAATTCAATTTTGATATTTCCAAGATCGGAGATAATACACGCCATTTCTACAGATACTCAAATATTTGAAGAGGTCTAAACTATACCTCACTTCAATTGTTTTATTACACACATGCGCTAAAAAAAAAAAATAGTATGTAATAATAATTTATATACAGAGGACCGATCAGTAGGAGACGGGAATATTTAATTCGCGCAACAAATTATTTATAGAAGTCGGACATGTCTACTGGCATTTTAGTCCGCTACAATTATTTAAGATGTCCAAATAATGTTGTATATGTACGGCTTGCGCTCTTGATGTTGTTGTAGGATTTAAAGCCCGTTCGAACCTTTATCATTTGAACAGGCTGACAGTTAACCTAACAATCGTTCTTGGGTAGAGACCCGATCCACCGTGGTGTACGAAACTGCCAACTGTATCACATAAAAAGACATGGTCGGTTGCATGGCGCGAACCCATGACCCTCGATCTATAAGAGGTTACAAGTGATCTTGGCACTCTTGATGTATGATTTAACAATAAATCTGTTGTAGCGCTAATTTTCGGTCATATGGCAATAGACAAGTACCGAGGGTAAACAAACCCACTCAGTCAGCGCTAATGATATCGTTAATTTATTTGTAGCGCGCTATTTGAAACGTCTACATTGTAGATCTCTTCAACTTTATTACAGAGCTCCCAAAACAGTTAAACCGCGCTGCAAATGAAGTTTTAATCCCATTAATTGAACTCGAAAGCTCTTCAAATATTTAAAGATCTCTTCAAATACCAAAGTTTATGTAGATTTGGCGTTCCATACACAACAAGAATAACGATGTATAATATACTAAGCGGCATTTACTTATTCAGAAATACATTATATCTTTAAATTGATGAAGATATATGTTGGTATTAATGATAAAGAATATGAAGTGCAAGTTTTACACAATGATATAAAGCATTTTGAAGTTACAACTACAACAACAACAGAGTGACATGCAATGAAAGTAAGCATACCACAGTTTTCCGAGTTCTTGCGCCATACCAACTATCTTTATGCTCTGCAGACATCTCCTCGATTTTGTGCCGACTCCATTGTTTTATGCCTGTCCAGTTCTCAGTGCCATCACCTACAGTTGCCAAATGCTTCTTGGAAATGTCACCTGTTCTCTGTAAACAGTCATAAAGAGTGAGATATTATTTGTTGCGTTTGAATACAAATGTAAAAGGTTGAATTATACCATCCGAAAAAAACATAGAAAATTCAATATTGTTTTTATCAATTTAACTAGAAAATGAAAAAAAGATGGATTGTTTTGGTGTAAATTTATAATGGTCTGTTACACGGTTTGGTAATACATGTAGTTCTACGAAATCCTGTTGATACGAGGGGGCATAACATGAAATTATTTTAAATACGATCACGAATAGAGACAAGAAAATGTTTTTCGGTAACAGAGTAGTTGATGTCTAGAATAACCTACCAGACGAAATTGTTAATGCACCATATCTTAACAGTTTTAAGGCAATGTTAAACAAATTCAGGTGTGTGGAAGAAAGGTTTGAGACCAGATGTTACAAATAGGTCATTGTCAGTTGGATTATAAGTTCATGGTCTTTCTCCTAAGTAACCTGGTCCCAAATTTTAGGATGATACAGTTATTCCTTGTGGATTTTGAAGCATTTATGACAATTATTCCATTATTTCAGGTTACATGTCGACTTATTTCTAAGGAGATGCGTATTTAAGTAAAACTTAATTTTAGGTATGTTTCATGAAATAGCTATAAAGAGAAGGGAAAATCATACCCAGTAGACATTTTTCAGGAGCCCGAACTTTTCCTGCGGACTGCGGTCCACTTTACCATACAGCGACATGCGTTTTCCATCATCATCGTCGGACATTGTGGCAGATATATGTGAATAAAATCAATTTAAAACAGCGAAAAAGAACTCATTTTCGAATAAATTACTGAACTTTTCCCAAGGATGTATCATGCGACGTTAGTTACAGCGATATAGCGACAACGTTAATGACGTCATAGATTCTGAAGATAATCGCCTTATCGTAACATGTCACACATAACGTATCACGCTACTTGGCTTGTCGTCGGTTCAACAAAAATGTCCGTTATAATTCAATTGGTTATTTCCCAGTTTTTGTTAAAACTAGCGACTGCTCTTATATATTGTTTCTTATTTATTTGAGTAAATCGAGTTTGAAAAACGTAGTTTGTTAGTTAGTTAGTTGGTTGGTTGGTTGGTTGTGGTTGGGTGCGTGGATGGATGGATGGATGGATGGTTGGTTGGTTGTAACGGCAAATAAAGTTTATTTTTATTAATGGTTACATAACCATACTGGAAGCAGAAAAGAAAAAAAAAGAGAAGATTAACGCGAGTATTAGATAGAAGAGAGGTAGTGCCGACAAACTTAGCGATATTGTAACAATCAGGTTACTTCCCTTTGTACATAAACTATTGTTGCACATTTACAAAGGAATTTATAGCTGTATAGTAAAATACATAAATGTTTATGTATTCGTATTATTGTGTGTAGAAATCATATACATTTTGGTCATGATTGTCTAGAAAACTACGTGAATTACTTATTGACAGCTGACAAATACTTCAATATGCAGATGAAAAAGAGGACCGTACTTCAGTTAAAATACAGATTTGCTTCACCTCTGAAAAGTTTCCTGCTAGAATATATACGATAAACCTTTTTACCACAGTGACTGTAGACAGCCAGTCAGATGCTCTTGCAGAACAATGTAGAATTTGATTAGCATGTACATTCACGAAGTATGATAATGGTCTGTACCAATAGCTATATTCTTTGTGCACGTACCCCTCTGGACAAAAACTTCGAGGTGTGGATAATGAAAAAAGACGTGTCTATTGTAGAAATGAAGCGGGATAAGAATTATATTGAAAGAAATAAGCTGAGCCTGTCCCACCGGTTTGATCGTCACGAGATTGGATTTAAAGTCTACATGTCTTTTGTTTTATATCCTTTATTCTGCTTCAAGTTAACTCTTTTTGAAGTGACAGAGTGTCATTTGACGTATAGAAAATATAAATATCTTCACGAAACATGAGCTTATCAGGGTTTTGCACCTGTGAAGTACTTAATACTATCTGTTATTTTATTGTTAATTGTTTATATTAATTCATTTAATTAGTAAGATGGACTTATTAGATAAAATTTTGTATATGTAAACATAAGTAGGTTTTATGGATATATTTTGAAAATTTGGTTGCCGCAGTTCTTAATAAAAGCATTGCGAGATCCAGGTCAAAGGGGAAGTCTGTTGATGGAATTAGTCAAGGTCTTACATAAATGTATAAAAGTGATTTACTTATAGGCATGGACATGCATGGGGTACTTTCTTTCAAACGTTGAATGCTATATTGAAACTGGTTTCTTTATTTCTGCTCGTTTTTTATCAAGGTTATCCCTTTTAAGCACAATCTATTAAAAAAAACCCGGTAGACAGTGAAAATAATCATAGGTCTCCAGACATTTGGGGATCAGTTAACGGGTTCTTTAAAAAAGATACTTTAGTATCTTTAGAGGTTATACCTTGAGTGCTCAGGGATACAATTGAGTAGAAGCGGAAACTGTATCCCCAATAAGACTACGACGTCTTCTACATGTACTGATTCATTTCTCCTTCTACATTATACTAGTTGTATTCATTTACACTACGTTGCCATCAATAAAATTAATGTTTACGGTAACTTCTTATCTCTCTTGTATAACTGGATTATACACTCCCACCCTTCTTCTGATTAATTAAAAATTCAATCGGATTTATATTTAAATCCAACAAATCTGCTTATATTTTTTACCATGGTGCAAACACTTCAAGTATCTCGGTGTTTTATTTGTTTTTAATTAGTTCGCGTTACAAGAAATCTAAGGAGGTACACGAGGCACGTTCAACATCATTGAATAACAATGCTTGTAGCACATCATCAGTACTATAGAAGCACCTCGTTACAGACTTTCATACCAAAAACTCATTTCAATTTGTTAACGAGGTGTTGTCTCGAAAGTCCAGATCAACTCTACAAATATCAACAAGAGTTGCCATAGAACACATAACATTATGCCTATAGATTTTCAGCAGCATGTATTTGTTAAAGAGAAAATCGACACCTGAAACGCAGTCAACCAAGGAGTTCACAAATATGGCCGCCTTAAGCAAGTGACTGTTTAATAAAATTAAAAATAATTCGTGGCTTTGTGTATATGCCTAATAGTATCGACAGTCTAGCTTGCTGCTTTGTGTTTATGCCTCATGGTACTGACAGTCTAGCTTGCTGCTTTGTGTTTATGCCTCATGGTACTGACAGTCTAGCTTGCTGCTTTGTGTTTATGCCTCATGGTACTGACAGTCTAGCTTGCTGCTTTGTGTATATGCCTCGTAGTACTGACAGTATACTGGCTATGTGTATATGCTATAGTACTGACAGTCTAGCTTGCTGCTATGTGTATATGCCTATATAGTACTGACAGTCTAGCTTGCTGCTATGTGTATATGCCTATATAGTACTGACAGTCTAGCTTGCTGCTATGTGTATATGCCTATACAGTACTGACAGTCTAGCTTGCTGCTATGTGTATATGCCTATACAGTACTGACAGTCTAGCTTGCTGCTATATGTGTATGCCTCATAGTACTGAATACCTGTATATGCCTATAGTACTGACAGTCTAGCTTGCTGCTATGTGTATACCTATATAGTACTGACAGTCTAGCTTGCTGCTTTGTGTATACCTATACAGTACTGACAGTCTACCTTGCTGCTTTGTGTATACCTATATAGTACTGACAGTCTAGCTTGCTGCTATGTGTATACCTATACAGTACTGACAGTCTACCGTGCTGCTATGTGTATACCTGTATAGTACTGACAGTCTAGCTTGCTGCTTTGTGTATACCTACATAGTACTGACAGTCTAGCTTGCTGCTTTGTGTATACCTAATAGTACTGACAGTCTAGCTTGCTGCTTTGTGTATATGCCTATATAGTACTGACAGTCTAGCTTGCTGCTTTGTGTATACCTATATAGTACTGACAGTCTAGCTTGCTTCTATTTTTTTTTTTCTCAAAACACCCCCCCCCCCCCCCCCCCCCCCCTGTTTCCCCCCCCCCCCCCCCCCCCCCCCCCCCCCCCCCCCCCCCCCCCCCCCCCCCCCCCTAGTCGAGCTTGCTGCTATGTGTATATGCCTCATAGTACTGACAGTCTAGCTTGCTGCTTTGCTGCTTTGTGTATATCCTATATAGTACTGACAGTCTAGCTTGCTGCTATGTGTATATGCCTATATAGTACTGGCAGTCTAGCTTGCTGCTATGTGTATATGCCTATATAGTACTGACAGTCTATTTTTTTATTTATATATTTAAAAAAAAAAAAAGACGTCTACCTTGCTGCTTTGTGTATACCTATATAGTACTGACAGTCTAGCTTGCTGCTATGTGTATATGCCTCATAGTACTGACAGTCTAGCTTGCTGCTTTGTGTATACCTATATAGTACTGACAGTCTAGCTTGCTGCTATGTGTATACCTATATAGTACTGACAGTCTAGCTTGCTGCTATGTGTATACCTATATAGTACTGACAGTCTACCTTGCTGCTTTGTGTATACCTATATAGTACTGACAGTCTAGCTTGCTGCTTTGTGTATACCTATATAGTACTGACAGTCTAGCTTGCTGCTTTGTGTATACCTATATAGTACTGACAGTCTAGCTTGCTGCTATGTGTATATGCCTCATAGTACTGACAGTCTAGCTTGCTGCTATGTGTATACCTGTATAGTACTGACAGTCTAGCTTGCTGCTATGTGTATATGCCTTGCTAGTCTCTGTGTATATGCCTATATAGTACTGACAGTCTAGCTTGCTGCTATGTGTATATGCCTATATAGTACTGACAGTCTACCTTGCTGCTTTGTGTATATGCCTATATAGTACTGACAGTCTAGCTTGCTGCTATGTGTATACCTATATAGTACTGACAGTCTAGCTTGCTGCTTTGTGTATATGCCTCATAGTACTGACAGTCTAGCTTGCTGCTATGTGTATACCTATATAGTACTGACAGTCTAGCTTGCTGCTATGTGTATACCTATATAGTACTGACAGTCTAGCTTGCTGCTATGTGTATATGCCTCATAGTACTGACAGTCTAGCTTGCTGCTATGTGTATATACCTATATAGTACTGACAGTCTAGCTTGCTGCTATGTGTATATGCCTCATAAGCTTTTTTTTTCCCCCCATACTGACGTCTAGCTTGCTGCTTTGTGTATATGCCTAAAGTAGCTACTCTGCTTTGTATATAGTACTGACAGTCTACCTTGCTGCTTTGTGTATATCCTCTATAGTACTGACAGTCTAGCTTGCTGCTATGTGTATATGCCTCATAGTACTGACAGTCTAGCTTGCTGCTTTGTGTATATGCCTATATAGTACTGACAGTCTAGCTTGCTGCTTTGTGTATATGCCTAATAGTACTGACAGTCTAGCTTGCTGCTTTGTGTATATGCCTCATAGTACTGACAGTCTAGCTTGCTGCTTTGTGTATATGCCTATATAGTACTGACAGTCTAGCTTGCTGCTTTGTGTATATGCCTAATGTATGCAGTTAGCTTGCTCTTTTTATTAGTACTGACAGTCTAGCTTGCTGCTTTGTGTATATGCCTAATAGTACTGAAGTCTAGCTTGCTGCTATGTGTATATGCCTAATAGTACTGACAGTCTAGCTTGCTGTATGTGTATATGCCTATATAGTAGCGCCCCTTGCTGCTATGTGTATATGCCTCATAGTACTGACAGTCTAGCTTGCTGCTTTGTGTATATGCCTATAGTACTGACAGTCTAGCTTGCTGCTATGTGTATATCCCTATAGTATGAAGTCTAGTTGTTGTTTTGTGTATATGCCCAAAAAAAATAAAAAACCCCCTCCCGCCGCTTTGTGTACCCCCCCCAAACCCCCCCCCCCCCCCCCCCCCCCCCGTGTACCCCCCCCCCCCACACCCCCCCCCCCCCCCCCCCCCTAGTACTGACAGTCTAGCTTGCTGCTATGTGTATAGCCTTATAGTACTGACAGTCTAGCTTGCTGCTATGTGTATATGCCTATATAGTACTGACAGTCTAGCTTGCTGCTATGTGTATATGCCTTAGTACCTGAGTCTGCTTTGCTGCTTTGGTATATGCCTCATAGTACTGACAGTCTAGCTTGCTGCTGTATGTGTATATGCCTATATAGTACTGACAGTCTAGCTTGCTGCTTTGTGTATATGCCTAATAGTATCGAGTCTAGCTTGCTGCTATGTGTATATGCCTATAGTACTGACAGTCTAGCTTGCTGCTATGTGTATATGCCTATATAGTACTGACAGTCTAGCTTGCTGCTTTGTGTATACCTATATAGTACTGACAGTCTAGCTTGCTGCTATGTGTATATGCCTCATAGTACTGACAGTCTAGCTTGCTGCTATGTGTATATGCCTATATAGTACTGACAGTCTAGCTTGCTGCTATGTGTATATGCCTATATAGTAGCCATCTTTCCCTGACAGTCTAGCTTGCTGCTATGTGTATATGCCTATATAGTACTGACAGTCTAGCTTGCTGCTATGTGTATATGCCTCATAGTACTGACAGTCTAGCTTGCTGCTTTGTGTATACCTATATAGTACTGACAGTCTAGCTTGCTGCTATGTGTATACCTATATAGTACTGACAGTCTAGCTTGCTGCTATGTGTATATGCCTATATAGTACTGACAGTCTAGCTTGCTGCTATGTGTATACCTATATAGTACTGACAGTCGCTTCCCGCTGTGGGGGGCCCCCCCAAAAGTAGCTCGCTTTTGCTGCTATGTGTATATGCCTCAAGTACTGACCCAGTCTGTGCTGCTATGTGTATATGCCTATATAGTACTGACAGTCTAGCTTGCTGCTTTATGTGTATATGCCTCATAGTACTGACAGTCTAGCTTGCTGCTATGTGTATATGCCTCATAGTACTGACAGTCTAGCTTGCTGCTATGTGTATATGCCTCATAGTACTGACAGTCTAGCTTGCTGCTTTGTGTATATGCCTCATATAGTACTGACGTCTAGCTTGCTGCTTTGTTTATATGTGTACTGACAGTCTAGCTTGCTGCTATGTGTATATGCCTCATAGTACTGACAGTCTAGCTTGCTGCTATGTGTATATGCCTATATAGTACTGACAGTCTAGCTTGCTGCTATGTGTATATGCCTCATAGTACTGACAGTCTAGCTTGCTGCTTTGTGTATATGCCTATATAGTACTGACAGTCTAGCTTGCTGCTATGTGTATATGCCTCATAGTACTGACAGTCTAGCTTGCTGCTATGTGTATATGCCTATATAGTACTGAGTCCTAGTACTAACAGTCTAGCTTGCTGCTATGTGTATATGCCTCATAGTACTGACAGTCTAGCTTGCTGCTGCTATGTGTATACCTATATAGTACTGACAGTCTAGCTTGCTGCTTTGTGTATATGCCTCATAGTACTGACAGTCTAGCTTGCTGCTATGTGTATACCTATATAGTACTGACAGTCTAGTTTGCTGCTATGTGTATATGCCTCATAGTACTGACAGTCTAGCTTGCTGCTATGTGTATATACCTATATAGTACTGACAGTCTAGCTTGCTGCTATGTGTATATGCCTATATAGGCTCTTTCCTACTGACAGTCTAGCTTGCTGCTATGTGTATATGCCTCATAGTACTGACAGTCTAGCTTGCCTCTCCTCTTACACCCCCCAAAACCACCCGCTATCTTGCTGCTTTGTGTATATGCCTATATAGTACTGACAGTCTAGCTTGCTGCTATGTGTATATGCCTATATAGTACTGACAGTCTAGCTTGCTGCTTTGTGTATATGCCTATATAGTACTGACAGTCTAACTTGCTGCTATGTGTATATACCTATATAGTACTGACAGTCTAGCTTGCTTGCTTTGTGTATATGCCTCATAGTACTGACAGTTAGCTTCTGCTATGTGTATATGCCTCATAGTACTGACAGTCTAGCTTGCTGCTATGTGTATATGCCTATATAGTACTGACAGTCTAGCTTGCTGCTTTGTGTATACCTATATAGTACTGACAGTCTACCTTGCTGCTTTGTGTATACCTATATAGTACTGACAGTCTAGCTTGCTGCTATGTGTATATGCCTATACAGTACTGACAGTCTAGCTTGCTGCTCTGCTTTGTGTATAGCCTTTGTGTATATCACAGTACTGACAGTCTAGCTTGCTGCTATGTGTATATGCCTATATAGTACTGACAGTCTAGTCTTGCTGCTTTATGTGTATGCCTCTAGTATGAGTTAGCTTGCTGCTTTGTGTATACCTATATAGTACTGACAGTCTAGCTTGCTGCTTTTGTATGCTCTTTGTATATGCCTCATAGTACTGACAGTCTAGCTTGCTGCTATGTGTATATGCCTATATAGTACTGACAGTCTAGCTTGCTGCTATGTGTATATGCCTCATAGTACTGACAGTCTAGCTTGCTGCTATGTGTATACCTATATAGTACTGACAGTCTAGCTTGCTGCTTTGTGTATACCTATATAGTACTGACAGTCTAGCTTGCTG
The DNA here is from genome assembly GCA_022818135.1 of Saxidomus purpurata. Lineage (NCBI taxonomy): Eukaryota > Metazoa > Mollusca > Bivalvia > Venerida > Veneridae > Saxidomus > Saxidomus purpurata. Next base: position 42,743,401 of record JAFMSR010000012.1, on the reverse strand, counting down.
CTATGTGTATAAATCATGCTTTATAGTCCTGACAGTGTTAGAGTGAGCACAGAAAGGAATCCTCATACATGATCAAGTACATCAGACCGAAGAAAACCCTTTATGCATGCAACAGAATCTATCCTCTAACTACGAAAAGGGTGGAATTTATACAGGTTTAACTGTATCTTTTGTTATAATATTGTTACAGTGCATAATCAATCCGTTGGAGAATTCATTATTGTCAAAGGAACTAACGGACTGGCCTTCTGTTAACTTAATTTATTTTTTTACATTTCACACGTAAACTGTTGTAAGTTGACAATATAATAAAATTCCTTTTTGACTTGTTTCCAAAACAGTAAATATTTTTCCACAGGCACAGTGAAAAAAGGGATACATGTTGCTTAGTTAAATACCATTTGTTTATGTGTCATGCAAATTATTTGCACCAAAAATATAATGTGTATACAATTAGTTAGCAGTCTATGTCTGCCTTCCGATTGTTTTCAAAACAGAAACGTTCAAAAATATTTGGCATGTGAACCGGACAGACCCGCGATACTTCTGATATGGATCGACTTCGTTTTGTTTCGATTTGCAAACTAAAATCTTAGCTTCATCAAAAAGATAGTATTGTTCTATAAAAACATTATTTAAAGTATTGTTTTACAGCGTGAATTAAACCGATCTGATATACAATAACTATGAGATTAAAGGATACACTTGTTAGCTTTGAGGGTTTACGCAATCACAGTATAAGCAGCGGAGGTAGAACAAATATGGAGCTAATAACACAGTCTGAAATGAAGAAGGTATGTCTTTATCTATTTTTTTCATATTAACATTGCGTATTAATTATAAGCACATGCAGTCACTTTATTTCTACATGCTATATTGTCGAGGAATGCAGAGTGCGGGAGTAATTCTGCTGTTATGTAGCCGTTAATTGTGTTGCATTTACTACTAGTATTCGCATATGGAAATAAAAGAATAAGAGCAAATTAAAGTTCGTAAAAGTAAAAACCAACTGCTAAAATTAATGACACTATTTGAATTATTTGACTATATCTAATTTTTATAAACTTATTATGTATATATTTATTTCATAAATGCATTCGCAAACTATTAAACTATTCATTTCGTTCTCTAAGTTCATTTCTGTCAACTTTTGAATTATGTTTATCTCCTTTTCGTGTTTGTTTTTGGCTTAACTGTCAAATGTGACCTCTCAAATGAGGTAAAACGATTAAAATTAATTTAGTTAAATCGCGTGTGAAAAGTTCCGAATTAACAAAAAGACTTTAGCTTAAATCAACGAGACCCTGTACCTCTCACTTCAAAGATTTATTTTATGCAAATAATTGGAACATTTAATAGATGACACCCGTGGACTCCGTGAAGATGAAAGAGTCTTTACTTATAGTGGGCGTATCTAGACCATGATTTTGCATATTTCAGAAATATTTTGAAACATTTTAATAAGTTCTAACTCACCAGGTGCATACTGCCTGTGATAGACCAAAATTAGGGAAACTGGGGAGTCTAAATCAAATAAACAATTTCTGTTTTTCAGAAGACGATGGTACTGAGTGATTAAAATCTGGTAGACGTACTATTCCGTAATATGGGTCAACAAGTTAGCGTGGAGACGTTTACGTCGACCAAAGACGCTTATGGCAACAAATACTGGACAAGTTTTGATCCGTACCCCTTTAAAGTTGGATGCAAGAAACTGGTTTACATGGGTATCCTTAACGGAGATGGCCCGTTAAAGGGTCAGAAATGTGTTGTGAAAACGGTGCGAAACGGGGCAATAAGTCGTAGTGACTGGGTGTTGGAATCAAAGAGGGCCAGGATAGCCAAAGATATTGCGAACTGTTATAATAAAGTGGTTTCGAATAACCACAGGAAATTCACTTTTAACTGTCCAGTTATGGCAGAAATTGACACAATGTCTGATTGTCTGTGCATAAATGACATCCTGGGAAAACCTAAAAAGAAATGGAAAGATTCTGAATACGTGTCAATTGAGTTATATCTCCGTGGACATTTCGAAGAATTTGAGTATGGATGGGTTATGCCAGAGGACCTTGTAGAGACCGAGGCCTTTTCTCATTTCTCTTGGTGTCGGAGTGAGGGAAACATGCTAGTATCAAACTTGCAAGGAATACAGACGTCGCATGCCTATCATTTCACCGGCCCTGTAATACACTCGGAGGATATGGAATTCGGAGGTTCGGACTTAGGTCACAAAGGCATTAAAGGATTCTTTAAGTTACACAAATGTAGTCAGATATGCAAGGCCTGGCCGAGACTTGGCGATGGAGTGGATTTGAGAGGTTGGGGCGAATATATCGCCTTTGGAGAAACTCTCCCAACTGCACCGCCCCTACCATCTGCATATTCGTTCTCTCCACCTCCGTACACGGAGACTGAGGACAACGTAACAGAAGCTCTCGAGGAAGCTGTGGATATGCCTGAAGAAGAAGAAACGCAAATACAGAGAACCGAGTCACATAACACACACGGCGAGGGTCAGTGGACACGCAGCAGTCAAAATTTCATGTCACCACAATTCTTTCAAACTGCTTGTCGCGAGCGAACAGCACAGTGGCAACTGCGTGATGGACAACGGTTGTATATGGACTGGCAAGAAGAGTTTGTTAATCAAACCGCGACTTACAACTCCCGTTATAGACATAGTGACCCAGTGCTTCAGAATGAAATGCTTGGTATGCAGTTACTGTGGATTGTGAAACAAATGAGATATGCAGTTTACGCAGCACCGCCACCTTATTGCATACGCCCACAACAAAGGATCTCTGACGAGATTACACAACATAGCTGTGCGCACGGATCCGATGCACATGAGAAGGAACATTTACTCGATGATCACGATGCACAATTTTTGTTACCGCCACCATATAGAGAAGAAAATGTTGATCCAGAGTTGGAATGCATAACGTATCTATAAACTCACAAAAATATAGGGAAAAAATAACTCGTTAGTCAAACAAAACTCTTGTCGGACTAGAAACGTTAAACTTTATCCCACCTCTCACGCGGGATACGACAACACATGTTTGTTAGAGGATTGATGAAAGTGTCATAATTGTTCAGAATTCCATACGGTAGTGGCCTCCTGGCAAAATGTGTTTTGCCTAAAGTCGTGCAAGGGTAGGTGAGGACAATTATCGATTATGTTTGACTATTGCCTCAATATGCATTTTTGGATTCTTGATTAGATGACATTTGGTAGGTGGGCAATGAAAACGAAATATCAACTAGTCCACAGTTGAAGAGGACATTATTTCATATCCAGCAGGCTGGACCAACTAGTGTCTGATGGATGTTTTCTTGGCTATGACTATTTACGGCTTCAAGGAGGCGGACCTGTTACTTTGTTTATCTTATTTGATTTCAGCCAAGCTAAGGCTATGGTCAAGAAAACGTACCTAAGTTTACTAAAGCAGCTATGTTTGTATATATCTTTGTAATATGTTAGGCTGACAGTCAGTGTACTAGTTAGGCCCATAGGTGTAAGTAGCGTACCTACGACCCAAACACTGCATCTTAATTTAAAGATGTAGATAATTACATGGTTACAAGGTTATTTTTACCTAAGATGCAGTGTTTGGGTCCCAGCTACGCTACCTACACCTGAGGTTTGGCCTATGTGATTATCAGCAATTGCTCGTCAAAGAGGTTCACGGGCAGAGCGTTTCTCTCACGATATAGCACAAAAGAGAAAATTTTACGACTGTCTAGTGTAAAATCGGTCTACATCCAGACTATGTCAACGTGAATACTATTTGTAATGTTGAAAATAAGAATTAATCATGTTTTTATTCACTCGTTGATAAATAAGACATAATGAACAAGTTTCACGGGTGGTCAAGTAGATGGTTAAGTGGGATTGTAAATGTCTTCTTCGGATGTCGTATCCATTTTTTTGTTTTACAAGTTTTGTCTTCAGATCAACTGCATGTATCTTATTCAAAAGATAAATGTAGAGGTGGAACTTATTTAGGAAGCATATTGTAAAATTAAAATTAAAGAGTACAGGACATACTGTATATATGATATTGCCGAAAAGATAAACAATAGAAAGGTCGCTGTAATTCGGAAACATAGCGTTGGTAAGCTACGGTTATAAACAAGAAGGTTAAATTCAACGACCTTTTGATTTTGTTGTAAATATCTTGCACGAAATTGCTGATCCACAAGTGCATTAAAGCAACCCTTGCAAAGCATGCATTCGCCGTTTTCAGCTTAATCCCTGACCGAGGTCGTGTTATGGAGAAAGTTCAGTACATAAAGGTGTTTGATCGGGGTTTTAAAAAGCTTATCTTGGCCCATTACTTGCGTTTCTTTAATAGTACTTTCCATGCAAAAAAGCTGGATGTTTTGGCAAAATGTATACATGGTTTCGTTAATATTTATTAAAATTACAAAAGCACTGTTACTCAACTACTTATATACAACAAGTATTTCAAATCTTGTTACGCTTGAGTATATGGTTCGTTGATATATTATTCTCCGGATGAGTTTTAGTCCACGCCATAATTGCTTTTGTTGTTTATCAGTTACATTGGTCAGTTAACCTAGTTGTTGTTTTTCTCGTGTCCTAGCATCACCCGGGAAGGAACAAGACTGCATGGACGAGTTCCAGAGACTATTCTTGGCGGTTATGAATATAAGTCACAAGGCTATTATTCTAATCCTTCATTTTTATCTGTCACAGCAAACCGTGATCAGTCAAAACTTTCTTGAGTACAATGTATATTGTTTTGTTGCTTTTTAACTCGTATACAATTTGTATGAGTAACAATCACAAAATACTTGCAGTACATTTTATTCTGTAAGATACAATCGTATTTTTTTCATATGTTTTTTGGTCACGTTGATTTGACATTAAAAATGTGAAAAGGCTGTAATAAATCAACTGAGTGTTAATTTGTTTGTCTGCTTTATTCATTCTGGGACAGTAATCCCCTCTCGGGTCCATGATATATGCCCGGGTGAGCTCCCACTGTCACTTTAAGTGGAATAACACACTTCCTAACCTACAGATACCCGTTAAAGGAAATAGAAATTTAATTCCGACAACGAACTTTGAATTCATGGAGATAGTTACCAGAACATTTAAAGTAAACTAAACTTGAAGAATACCAAAATCAGAGCTAGGACTTCCATCGCCAAAGTCTTCATAAGCGATTTAATTTTAGTGTTCAGTATTGTTCTTCCATTAATTAGAAATAAAGAACAGAATGTGTACACATGTAGAAAAGTGGCGAGAATATGCCGCTTTTTTCTCCCGACAGATGTCATGAATCCGACGTGTGTGACTAGCGTACGGGAGGGGAATTCGACTTTATTCAGACTCATCCTTCGGACTTAACACAAAAATCATACATCTTCCCCGGAATAATTCTTTTTACAGGGATTGAAAATTAAACAAAGTTGCAGTATAAATCCACCACTGTGCGGGGAAACCCATGATAAGTGAATTACAGATCATATAATGATGAAAATAGTGACCGGTGCAAAACTGTCATAGGTGCGTGCTTACTTTATAAATGCAAAGATCACCATAAGCTTCTACCTTGCAAGGGCTTTTATGCCCGTAGGTCCGTTTATTTTTTCCGCAGGTGGAATACAATAAGAGTGCCATTGTGGCCCGATATCGCTCACCTGAGTACCATTGCAAAAGACAAAACGTAGGTCAAAGGGTCATGATCAACGTACCTGGTGACTTTGTTTTGACCCTATGTTACACAGTTTCGATCTTGACCTAGAGTTCATAAAGGAAAACATTCTGGCCAATATTGATGATGAATAAGTATAAAATGTGGCTTCTAGAGTGTTCTCAATGTTTATCCATGATTTGAGGATGATTGCGAGTCCAACGTAGCATCTAGAGTGTTTGCAAGGTTTTTTCTATTACTTGACCTGGTGATATAGTTTTTGAACCCATATGATCTAGTTTCAAACTTGGCCTAGAGATCATCGACCAATTTTCATGGTGATTATACGAAAGGTTTTCTACGATCTGACCATCAGATTATAACATGGCCTAGTATTTATCAAGACAAACACTCTGAACAATTTTCATGATATTTGAGTACAAAATGTGGCTTCTAGATTGATAAAAAAATTCTTTGATTTGACCTGGTGACCTAGTTTTTTTGTCCAGTGTGACCCAATTTCGACATAGAGTACATCAAAATATATATTTTTATCATTTTTCAAGATAATTGGGTATAAGATGTGAAATCTACACGTGGTACAATGTTTTTTCTACGATCTGACCTGGTGACCTAGTTTTTAACTCCACGTTACCCACTTTCAAATATAACCTAGAGTTCATCAAAACATACCTTTTCCTGCATTTTCAAGATACTTGGGTATAAAATGTGGCTCTATAGTGTTCAAAGCTTTTTCTATTATATGACTTAGTGACAGTTATCACAAGGTTTCTCTATTATTTGACCTGGTTACCTAGTTTTTGATTCCACGTGAACCGTTTTCGGACCTGGCCTAGAGAGCATCAAGAAAAACATTCTGACTAATGTTCGAGATTATTGGACTAAAATGTGGCCTCGGGAGTGTTCACAAGGTAAATGTGGACAGATGACAGACATACGACAGACATAGGGCATTCACAATAGCTAAACATTGAGCTGAGCTAGGCTCAAAGCACTGAAAAGGTTGTCGGCTTGATAAGATTTGGATTGGGAATAGGAATTTCATGTGTTTTCACCTGGTCAACATCGACTTTCCATAAAGATGGACACTACCAAATTTACTGGCAGTAACTCTTGTAGCGATTGTTGTCTTTTGAATTGTCTTGTAAAAAAAGTTATCTCGTCTTTGATTCATACTGGAGTTGTATGATTCATTTCTTCTTAATATCTGTACATGTACAAATGTAATATGAAAATAATCATTTCCTTCTTTTCCAATAAGTAGGATTGGCATCACACAGCTAAGCTCTGCCTTGATATGCCAAAAATTAATATAGGTGCGATCAACTGCAAGCCTGTTATGAATGTAGGTTCATATTACAGGAATAATCAAACAGATCTTCAATATCACTGAAACCATTTGCCAAATTATTTTTAAGGAGCGGATCAGTGGTCTAGTGGTAACGCACAGGACTTGTAATCTAGGGATCGCAGGTTCGACCCCCTGCTCCTCCACTAGCACACGGACCTTGACTGACATAACTATGGCCTTTCGGATGAGACATAAAAACCGAGATGTAAAAAAAAAACACATGTAAAACCCATGTATCGGTGCTGTACACCGGGTAAAGAACCAGGGATGTCTCTGGAACGGGATACGTTCTCCCCCGAAACCTACAATAACTAAACTCTTCTGGGGGCGTTGGTCATATGGATTATCCGGTACCAACGATAAAACTCTAAAATACATACATACAAAATTGATTTTTGGCGCAATTTATTATCTAATTGTTTTGCAAAGTAAAAATCTAAAAGGAAGAGCCCGTTAAAACGAGGTCCTCATGAAGATGGGACTTTATATTTTTGATTGAAACTTCTAAAAATCTTTCAACGAAACTAAGCTTGGGCCCGTGTTTATTGCATTCTGGACCTGTGATTTCAAAACTTGTTTCATGTTCGACTCAGTTTGACCATAACAACACGACCTATATATTGTATAAAAAGAAGGGTTACAGTTTAAACTAGCATTAAAATGATTACTGTAAATTTGTAAAGAGGCCAGATTTTACACTGCATGAGTCACGTGTTTCTAATTGTGAACTGCGTGTGATTTATGACGTCCAAGATAAACGAGTGCCATGCAATAAATAGTGAGACTAGACTGACAACACAGATAATGTTTAAGAATTGTTTTTGTAATAAACCTGTTTACATTCCTTTCAATATTTTAGACTGGAATATAATAAGAAGATTAAGAGCAAAGAAAAACTAGGTTTGGTTAAAAGAGTAAAGTATAAAAGCAGCTAGCAGGACATTAGGGAGAGACATGATCAATGCGGCAAACAGCTCGGATTTGATCGTGATGTTTCTGCGTAGAAACCGTAATGTTTGGTTGGCTTACTTTGTCGACCTATTTATGTGGTCGTCCTATGACATATTATTCGCGACATCCACGCCTAGTTATTAAGCCGTGGTAACATACCCAATTCGGACTCCATAAAAGTAATACTTGATGGGAATAGGATGTTTCCTTCTAGTGACGTCGATTACTTGACTTGGAGGGGTTAAATTCCACGTCCCATCTCAACTCCTAATCTTCTATCCTTTTGCGGTCATTTTGGAGGGTGACCGATTGGTTCATCACCATCTTCATCATCTTTGATAATGGCTAACCGTCATAACTGACTATTATGGCCATACGTGGGGGTTAGAAAAGTTAAAAGATTGCCAAGTCTCCTAAGTTACTCAGTCCACCCAGGAGGTTTTTGGCAATGTGATAAAAAATGTGCAAACGCCTAGCTTAGCCTTAAAATACCTACAATAGTGCAATATCTACAATGTACAATGTGAAGGTGTATCTGGGATTTGATAAGCTAGATGATGGAAATGTCTTGAGTGTCTAGTGTAAGAATAATAATAATAATAATAATAATAATAATAATAATCTTTATTGAACGAAGGTAACTCAATAAGCGAACTTACTTGAGGCCTTCAAACATTATACATATTCAAACATGCAAAATCAAAGACAAGTTAAACAAACAGCACAACATATATCATAAAGAAACATGAGCAAGTTTACCCGAGTTAAATATTAACTGTATAATAATATGAAATGTGTTATTTGTTGCTGAGTAGATAGTTTCTGTATTTTGTACAGAAGATATTTAAGCTCTTAGCATTTCGAATTTCAACAGGTATTGAGTTCCAAATAATCATTCCAGAATATTGAAATGTGTTTTTTGTGTACTTAGTTTTTACTAAAAGATGAGATATATTTTTGTTATGTTTAGATCGTAGGCTGTAATTGTTTTTGCTATCAGCATCATATATATGTAATAAATGTCTCATATAGTGTGGGACTAAACCATTTAAACTTTTATATACTAAAACAGCCCTATTGTACTTACATCTTTCCATAAATGGTAACCAATTAAGATCTTTGAAAAGTGGATCAGATGACTGATCAAATTTTTTATCTAAAATCATTCTTGCTGATCTCTTCTGCGTGTTTATAATTTTGTTTAAACATTTTGTACTACTCATGCTCCACAGAACAGACCCATAGTCAAAAATTGGTAAAATATAAGCGTTGTAGAATAGTACTCTCATTTCTCTATTTAAATATGGTTTTATTCTTCGGAAAAGGGCTAATTTAGAATTTAGTTTATTATATACTCTTTTTGTTTGGGGAACCCATGTGAGATTTTTATCAACAAGGACTCCAAGAATAGTTTGCTGGGAGACGGGCTCTATGGTTTGTCCGTTAATTGAAATGTTAAGGTGTCTATTGCGGTGTGTATGATATGTAGAACCCAAAAGCATGCAGGTGGATTTGTGTGGATTGAGAGCCATGTTATTCAATTTGCAACAAGATGAAACGTTACTTAAATCGGTTTGAAGTTTATATTCAATAGAGGCCAAGGATTTATTTGCAGCATATAACGTAGTGTCGTCTGCGTACATGTCAACATCTGTACTGTTTAAGTCCAATGGTAGGTCATTTATGTATATTAAGAAAAGGAGCGGGCCTAATATAGAGCCTTGTGGAACACCTGTTTTTAAAGTTCCAAAACTTGAAGAAATATTGCCAACTTTGACAATCTGATTTCTTTCAGTTAAATATGACTTAAACAAATTAAGAGCATCATCAGAGAAATGATATAATTTTAATTTCTGCAACAATATAGAATGATCTACCATATCAAAGGCCTTACGTAAATCCAAAAATAAACTGCCAATCAAATTTCCATTTTCTATTTCTCTAGACCAGTGATCAATAAGACGATCAATAAGACGAACTAATGCTGTTTGGCAGGAGTGTTGTTTTCGAAAACCGGATTGAGTTACATGCAGAATATTGGTTTCTTTAAAATATTGGTGTACTTGATTTGATATGTAAGGAGTCATGTATTGCGACGGTGTTATATCAACTAGCCCATAATGGATCTTATAGAAAAGAGTGAGACGGCTGTTCTGTCTTCTTACAGGCTGTCTGTTACTGTTCCAGGATCCTTGGAGTAGTTGTTTGTTACAAAACGTGCAGCTCTTCTTTGAACGTTGTTAAGTTTCTGAATATCATTCTCATGGTATATATGGGTCCCAAACTGATTAACTGTATTCTAGGGTTGGTCTGACGATGGATTTGTATGCTGCTGCTTTGGTTTCTGGTTTTGCTGAGTGGAAGTTTCGCTTCAGGAATCCAAGGTTTTGGCTAGCTTTGCTGGTAATTTTATTTATATGTTGTGTCCATGAGAGATCTGAAAATAGTTCAATACCAAGATATGTAGCTTGTTTTACAGGTGATAGTGGCTGATTGTGAAGAGTGTACTTTGACATGTTGGTTTGCCGAGATTTCGAAACATGCATAATATGACACTTGTCCACATTGAAAGACATCTTCCACTTCTTCTCCCACCCTTTCAGGTTGTTAAGGTCGTCTTGGAGGATCTGAGTGTCTCTTGCTGTGTATTTTTCGGTAGATGATGCAGTCATCAGCAAAGAGTCGGACATTAGAACAGACACTGGAAGGGAGGTCGTTTATAAAGAGGAGAAATAGAAGAGGTCCTAAAACGGAACCTTGGGGGACACCTGAATATACAGTGGCTTCTGATGATACTTCCCCATCAACTACTACTTGTTGAGTTCTGTTGCTAAGAAAAGTCTGAATCCACATGTAAATATTTCCCCTGACCCCATAAAATGAAAGTTTGTGAAGGAGTCTCCTATGATCAACGACATCGAAAGCTTTGCTAAAGTCCATGATTGCAACGTCAACTTGGCCTCGTTTAGCTGGCTGGGTAAGATCATGCAAGAAATATACTAGCTGTGTTTCACAAGATCTACGTGAACGAAAACCATGTTGGTTGTCAACCAAAATGTTGTTTAAGTCTAAGTGGTCAAGAGTGTTACTGACAACAGTATGTTCAAGTAGTTTGCATGCGATACAGGTTAAAGACACAGGGCGATAGTTACTTGCTTTAAACTTTTCACCTTTTTTAAATACATGGGTGACACTTGTCTGGTTCCATTCTGCTGGTACAAGTCCAGTTTGTATTGATTTATTGAAAAGTAAAGTGAAAATTGGTGCAATTTCTTTGGCACATTCTTTAATGCTGCCTTGTGAGGGTTTAAATTTTTTCAATATTTAAAAAAACCATTTTCAGTAACATGTTTATTTTGCATATCAGGGTATGGACTATCACCTAGGTCAGGGAGATTTGAGTTGTTTGGTTTTGTAAAGACAGAGGAAGTTTGCCGATTTAATATGTTGGCTTTGTCTTTAGAATTTGACTTTAAAATACCATCATCCCTAAGTGGGGCAACTCCGCATGAATCTTTTTTAAGGCTTTTAATAAAACCCCAAAACTTCTTGGTTGTTCCATATTTATGTTCTGAAGAATCACAAACAATATTGTTTATATAATCCCAAGTGTTCTTGTTGTCTTTTGAATTAAAGCTTTCATTTTTTTAGTTTGGCAAGGTGATGTGCTTTTTTACCTTTTTTGACCTTAGCATATAGCCTATCCCCTTTCTTAATTAATTTCTTTATATCAGTATTCATCCATGGAAGATGTTGCTTTCCATTTAAAGTTTTGGTTGGTATATGTTTACTGGTTAAACCTTGCAGTGTAGATGTGAAACTAACCCAAAGTTCTTGTACATTTAAATTATGGGACATAGATTTTAGCTTATCATAATATGAAGTAAATTCATTTTTAATACTCTTTCAGTCAGCTTTGTTAAAAAAGAGAATACTCCTTCTTTCTTTGATATTAATTCTAGGTGTAGAGGTAATGTCTAAGAAAGGTATACAGTGATCAGTAAAGCCAGGAATCACTTTAACATTGTCAACCAAACTAGAGTTGTTTATAAGGAAAATATCAAGAATTTGGTTTTCAGATTACAAGGCTAGATCAAAGATCTATAATAACGTAGTTAATAGGTCTTTGGCTAGATAGACTGTAGAATCATCAGCAAAGAGGCGGACTTTAAACTGATATCAAGTATGTCATTTATATAAGCTAAAATGATCAGGGGTCCTAGTACAGACCCCTGAGGAATACCGGAGGAGACGGGGAGGAGACAGGGAAGGCATCTGAACAGGTGTCATTTAGGACAACTGATCGGAGTATGTTACATAGATAGGTCTAGAACAATCTTAACCGACTTTAATGATTGACCTCTGATCCCATAATTGTGCATTATCAGTTTAACCTACCGAAAGCCTTGCTGAAGTCCAAAATTCTGAGATATACAGGCTGCTTATTATAGACTGGGGTGACAAATTTAGTCGTTTATTAGCATTATTAATAGGGTCACACAGGACCTCTTTGAAATTCTTGAAACCTAAGCATTTTGCGTTTCAGTGCAGGTGGTAAAGGATGCTATGGTTTGTAAAGAGGAACAATATGTAATAGTTCCTGTTATCTATTTGATACACAGAGCTTTTACTAGCAACCAATAACTTCAAATTACTTAGACTAAATGACTACAATATGATAAAATTGTACGGTAAAAATGCAAACGGAATTTATCCGAGTACAAAACAAAATGGCGTCAAATGAAAAGAGCACAGCTTTTCGTCAATATAATTTTTGCGTTCTGTGTAAATTAAGTCACAAATTGGGAAAGAAACACGTATATTCAAAGCGCCATCAACAGATCTTGCAATCGATTTCCAAGAAATTTTCTGATAAGGTCTATACTTACTTCATTTTATAGGATTTGGATTATTTGGGTGTAAAACCACTAAATAAAATATAGTTGTTGTCTATACTAAAATAAGATGTGTTGTATTATGTTTAATTTGCAAGCCTCTTATATGGAACATCAACCTAAGAAAATAAAGTTACAATCAAAACTGGTGGAAATCACATTGACTTAATAATTCGACTCCAAATGCAGACCCATAATTTTTTGGCAGTGGCTAGAGTTACGGTACCGTAACTCTAGCCTCCGAGTCTAGAGTTACGGAAGTTCCGTATCTCTAGCAAAACCCTATGAGGAAAGGCTAGAGTTACGGAAGTTAATAAAGTAATCCATTTTGCAATAATATATGTTTGATAATGTAATATAAACTGTATCATTTTACCTGTAATCGTAAATAAACTGATCCGACAGCTTTGGAGGCGCTATTTATGGTAAGACTTAAAATATTGCTAATATATTACGGAAAAATCGTTATCTTCATATTTTAAAGTGACATTATGCGCATTTTTTTCAAGTAACAATCCAGGTGAAAATGGTGTGTGTACAAAAGCGTAGAGGAAATAATAGCTTTTAACCCAATACACCAAACTCTTCCCGCTACCAGTATGAAAAAAATAACTTTCCAAATATTGATTTTCTTATTTGACTGGGAGAGTCAATTTAAGAAAAGAACAACTGCATGCAGGAGTTGCTTCCCTTCCACTGCTGAAATCTCTACCAACATCAACAATGACACAATCAACTATCATTTTATCAGTCCGATTTTTTATATCTAAAGCACCAATTTCAAATACTAATGCGGCATAATCATTAATTTTACACATTTAAATGCACAGCAACCAAAAATTGCATTTATAAAATTGTAACCAAAAATACACAATGTGCAGTAAGTAGTGTTTCCTGCAGGATCAGAAAGGGGCATGGCGTTTTTGTGTAAAAAGGGCACTTCTGACGCACGGCTATGTTTAAAAAGGGCACTTTTGTTTTCTCATGTACATAAGGGCGCGATCACTTTGTCATGTATATATATTGTTCTTTCTTTACACTTGCAACTGCATGTAATTAGAGCCTTGTTTATATGACATAATCTGGCTTAATTTATTGCCATTGGGCTTAAGAATTTCTAGATCCTGAGGAGAGGGCCTCAAAACAAAATGTAAATCAGATTGGCCTCTTCCCCTCACCCCCTTTGAGTTTTTTACTAGAGACTGAAGTATTTTTTAATAATACTGCATGTATACATGTAGAATATGATACACCCATGTCTCCCACCTTGTCGAGTTTGTTATATTAGACCAATTTTAAACGGTTTTGTGTATTTGTCTCTGTTTATCACATATTTTCGCGATCCCGTTATCTCCGATTTTCGCGGCCTTTTATTTTGACTTTTTACCGACTTTATCACTGTTTCGATGATAACAATTGTCATCAGCAGACGTACGGTACGATGAACATTTAATTTAAAATAAAATTATTCAAAAACATAACATGGAAACCTCTTGAGAAAACAGTATTACTTATAACCAAGCATCCTGAACAATAAACGTACCAATGCTTTCCTTCTCTTCTAATTTATATGCGTTTACGGAAGGTGAGATTATAGAAGAAAAAAACAAACAACGAGTCGGCCACTATGTACAGGCAATTATAGAATCATGATTTTAAAAAATTGAAAAGAAAAATATACTGATAATTTTCAATTTAGCGGGATAAACAGAAAAACACAAGTTGTAAACTAAACAATTTATAAGTGTCGTCATTAAATGAAGTTTTCACACTCTAACTATACTTTTTTGTACCATGACCAACAGATTAATTTTAATTTGCCTCTAGCGAATCAAACACATTGATCAGCAACGTTTTAACTGGACGCGGGACGCTGTGATTGACAGGTAATATTCAATATAGAAGTTCATGTAGGCGGATCTAACGTGACTATTATTATCGAGAGGCGGAGCACACGTCTGCCGACTCTGTTTCGGATCATCGATTTAATTCGGCGGACATAGTGTGTATTAGAGGACGTGTTGACACTTTTATTTTAAGGATTGTCGAGAGGCGGAGCACACGTCTGCCGACTGTTTAGGATTATCGATTTAATTCGGCGGACACGCGCGTGTATTGAGGGCGTGCTGGCAGTTTCATTATTAGTAAAACGGGCGCGGTGGCGGTAAGGGCCTTTGATCGAGGCAGGATGGCGCATGACCGGCCATCAAAAGGGCAGGACGGCGCTGCGCCATCCAAAAACGGTCTAGCGGAAACACTAGCAGTAAGATGCGCATAATGTCACTTTAATTGAGCGTTCAGTTGTAGAACTTTGAACACTTAACAAAGTTTTTCCAATGTATGATGTCTTATCAGCAACTGCATTTTATTACCTCCCTTTCTTATATTCGGGATTGAATTGTCGCATAATAATATACCATGGCAATTAAATTTTTTTAAAGATGTATTCATATATTCTCATACTGTTTACATAATTCCAGAAACTTAAAAAAAAGTACATTTCCATTTATTCGCAATTACAGGTAAAATAATACAGTTTATATTACATTATTAGGCATACATTAAAGCAACATGGATGATTTTATTATTTTCCGTAACTCTAGCCTTTCCTCATGGGGTTTTGCTAGAGATACAGAACTTCAGTAACTCTAGCCACTGCCTAATTTTTTACATACGGACATTTTATAGATATCTGCGCTTTTTTTATCTATCCAGGGGATAGTGCCTAGCAAAAAATACAACGATATTCATCCATTGAATACAATTATTTGGACTACAAATCACACTATGGTGTTGATATACTATATCTGTTTCCTGAAAAAAGGGGTGAAACTCTTTCCATAGATCATAATGGAATAGGTATAAGATAGGTCTTAATGGGCTAGAACACATACAGATTATATATTACTGTCTCAAACTGTCAAAATATTTCTGTCTTTTTAATGCTACATGCTCACACAGGACACTGCCAGCAACGTTCTTTAATTTGTTTTGAAATGGTGACAGAGTTAATGTTAACTTTAATTTAATTTATTAATTAAAGTTAAAGTCTAAACTTGATATTTTTATGAAGTAGCAGATTTATGATAATAATTATAAGAAAATAAGACTGAGCACACATCATTCCAGCTGAGCATTGTAGTCTCACATAGTTATATTGTAAGAAACACTGTCGTCAAACAATATGAAATCACATGTGAGCTGTTACTCTTCACAGATTAAAAAGATAAAAAAGGACCTATTCAGCCCAGTTGTACAGGATGGAAGTTTTGAAAGAGAAGCCAGATTTTGGTGTTACTTCTGCAAGGAAGAGTATCTGAAACATGAGATTGTAGAGGAGTTTACAGTAGTTGGAGCCGGACTCTTGCAACATATTTCAAGGTTGGTATAATCAGAATCTGTGTATTATAAAAAGTTTACAGACCCTGGTATAATGGTGTAACTGTTTATAATAAGGACATGACTGTTTAATATAGATTTCATTATCACAAAAATGACTAGAAATGAAGAGGATAAGGATGGAAGCACTTGGTTTTTCACACAAATTTACCTGTTATGTGCCAGCATGTAGTTGTAAGGCAGTTCTAAACAATGTTCAACATTGTTAGCTCACCTGAGTCCAAAGTGGTCATCATGGTGAGCTATTGTGATCACCTTGTGTCCATCATCCATCGTGTGCGTCAGCAATTTCATTCAAACAACATCTCCAAAACCACTGGGTCAAAATCAACCAAACTTCACAGGAATGTTCCTTGCATGAAGCTCTACCTAAGTTGTTAAAAGTATTCCATTCTATGCAGATCTCTGGATGCTCTGGCATCAAATATGCTCTTGCATAAAAATCTTCTCCATAACTGCAAGGCAAAGAGCTTAGATATGGGTCAAAGTTGACCTTGCCCTGGAGTCACTTGTTTTACTTATAGGAAAAACTTTAAAACTATTCTTATCTAAAGACCTAGAATTTGGTTTGTAGCATTGTCTAGTGGATCTCTACAAAGAATATTCAAATCATGTCCCAACCCCCTAGGGTCAAAATTGACACCACCCTGTGGGTCACTTGTTTTACATACATGTTTACTTAAATAGGAAAACTTAAGTCTTTATTCTAAAACCGCAAGGCCTAGAACTTAGATATATTTGGTGTGTAACTTTGTCTAGTGGATCCCTAGCAAGAATGTTCAAATTATGTGCCCAGGCTCAAAATTGACCCCACCCCATGGGTCACATTCTTAAATGGACTTTTGTACATGTAGATGAAACTTCAAACAATATTTTTGCTTAAAACCACATTGGCTAGAGGTTAAATATTTGATTTGTAGCATCTGCCAAGATTGTTCAAATCATGCCCCTTGGGTCAATATGGACCTTACATTGGGCATCACTTAATTTATGTAGACTTACATAGTAAAAACAAACAAAATATTTTCTTGCGTAAAACAGCAAGGCCCAGAGTTTAGATATTTAGTTTTCAGCATTGTCTAGTGACTTTACCACACCCAGGTGGAACATTCTTTTATCTAGCCTTACATAGTGTATACATTGTATTATGGTCCACTACCCACTTTATTCAGATTGTCTCCCTGTGGATGAAGTTGGCCAAACCTAGCCATGTCCTGTTACCCTGACCATAACCTTTTGACCTACTTTGTTGTTTTTGAAGCAAAGAAAGTTAGACTTTGCTTGAAGTTTTGCACACAGATTTCTTTACTAACCTTGGATGACATTGATCTTTTGACCTACTTCCTTGTTTTTGAAACTACAGAGATGAAATCTGGACCATGGGTACAGTTTTGTAAATGAGTTGAAAAGGAGTTACAATATTTACTTTGAATGGCAATTTTCTGACCTTAAATCTTCTTTGTCCTTTGGAGCAATGGTTCTCTATTTCAGTGCAGACCATAAATCTAACATGGATCAATTTTTCTGGGACAATCTACTTAAGAAAGAATTGAAGCCACAGTTTATACTGCCTGCAGAAGATTTATACATGTGAGTTATTATAAAACAGCTAAATGTCTACAATACATAACATGATTGTACTTTAAATGTCAAATAGCATAACATTTGTTATTGATGACTTATCCATTGTATGTTCTACATTTAATGAGTACTGTTGTCAATAAATATTGTCCAGTTGTATGTTAAATAAATTGTTTACAGAACTAAATCATTATTAATTAATGCACCTTTTATGAGTAGCTTTAAGCTCACTTTTGTTTCATCAGCTGAAAAAGTCAACCTTGGATTCAACAATATTTAGATGTAAGTTTTTATAGTCCCTTGGATATCAATACAATTTGAGTATCACTAAATTAAATATTGACTTAGAAATATTTAGTGATGAAATGAGCTTATGGTAAGCTATGTATGTTCTTATAGAGTTATTTAGCAAAATGCAGCCCTCTAGTGTATTGAAATTAAAGAAAAATGTGTAGGTCAATGTAAAGAGTGAAAATTGACTTTTAACATGGCCTGTTTCTTAGTGTATTTTCCTGTTGTAAAACAACTTGTTATACGCTATGAAGTGAAAACTATTTTATATCAAATACAGATCTAATTTCTTGCAGGGTATAACTCCTAATTAGCACTTATTGGCAAGATTTGATTGTACTACAACTTTATAGATAGGGAATCTGGTGTTCTTGATCTCCATACATTGGTAATGTTACAATGTTTATTGACTGTGCATCATTCCAGATTCAAAAAAGCTGCATTGTTAGCAGTGAAGAAGAGACAGAAGTCTGAAGAATTAGCCAGGAAAAAGGTAGTATCATCTTGGTTCAAATAGATATTATCAAGATGTGTACTGGCAAGCAAGGAAAGCCAGATGGATTTTTTGAACCCCATAGCTTTTTTTCACAGTTTTTTTACATATCTAGACTATTGACTTAAGATATTTAATGAGAGTTGACTTATTTGACTGTCCAAATCTTGGCCTTGCTCCTTCAGTGGAGATAATACATTAAACTTTGCTTTAAATAAGTGGTCAGATTGTTGCCATGCTCATATATATGGGGCCAGGTATAAAGGAGAGTTATATAATAGCAATACCCCAAAAAAGTGGGTATTACAGCACGGAAATGGTCGGTCGGCGGCGCTTGCTTTTATTGCTGATATTCAGTCGGTCGGGCGGTCTGTTGCATTCTTTCCACGAAAACTACTAGTAATTCAAAAAATACAATAGTTGAAAAGGCAGTGTCAAAAATAACTATCTTGCTAATGGGTTTTGCCCTTTTTTATTTTCCCTGGCGGAACAATATATAGTCATTAGCTAACATCAGATTAGAACTCCCTGACTAATTTGTTTCTGTGTTTTTGTTTGGCAACTTATATCCTATGATTTCCCATGCATTGAGCACTCCCTCAAACAATGCAGTGGAATATACTCTATATATTAATCAGTTATGCCACATTACTTTTCCCCTTGAATTCAAGAGTCAAATCATCCTGATATACTAGTGTATGGTTTGAATATTAGTTATCAATACCCTTTTTACCTGTCGTGCGTAAGTTGAAAATGTATAAACCACTTTATACATGATCAAGCACTTTCATAATGTTTTAAGATAAAACTCTATCTTGAGTATTTATGTTATGCCTTTGGCCCCTTTTCCGAAGCAACGGAAAACTCGTTGGAATTCAGTACAGCCTCAAATGGTCAAGTACATTAGGGGGGGGGGGGCACATGAACCCCACTTGCTCATGACGATTCATTCCCTGTGGACATCATATGTCCGGGGCAATGAAACTTATGGTTGGAGTACGCTGTAATGGAACAAGTGAGAGGGAGTGCGCACAAAAATCGATATCTTAGTAAATATTTAACATTTTTGACCCTTGTTATTTTCCTGTCGAGCATTTTCAGCTTCAGTAATTAAATCCTACCGATAGGACTGTTTGATCAATATCTCTTTTACTTCCTTTGCAAGCAGTTACCTGTATATAGAGGCTTTGGGATTAACACATTATAATAGCTCTAGTTTCTGCAAAAGATGCTTCTTGAGACTGGTAAATGTTTTGTCACTTATGCCACAGTGTATCCAAAATCTTACAAATCTAGAGAGCATACACTGTAAATTAAATTACGACGACCTAATTTTGTGATTCACATGGCCTTTGAACCCCGTAGCTGACTGAACTGTGGTATCTTGTTACACTGAAGATTATACTTTATACATTAAACACAATTCTCAGACTCATTAACTTAAGATATCTTATCACAAAAAAATGAGAGATACTTATTGTGAGTCTGTCCAATTTACAGTTCTGTTGATATCCCCCCCAAGCCATTAACTAGGCATCTTTAAATAATATGTGTCAGACTTTCAGTTGGTCATAATACAGTAAACCTGTGAAATCTGGCACTCTTCAGGGCCTATTGATAAGCTAAGTGGCAGGTTACACTGTTTGTCCATTTGCACATGTTGGACACTTTGTATCTTGGTTCAGTTACGAACATTTGTCAGGTCAGATAGGATAGAGAAAGTTATATACTATATCTGTATCATGTACAGTTTCACATAAATCTGGTACCAGGTAGAATCTTTAGACAGCCCGCCCCCTTTAGCCACAGTGGTCTTGGAAAAGAAAAGACTGGTAAATGGAGTTTGAAACTGTCAACTTATACCCACAGGCTGTATCCAAAACCTTAGCAAATATTTCTTAGAGAGATAGACTGTAAATGTGGGAAAATTACGCACGTACCTAATTTTGTGATTCACATGGCCTTTAGCTCATGATTCCAGTATTGCTCAGACTGAACTGTGGTATCAATAAACCATTGTTACAGTACTGAAGATTATACATTTCTATAAACTGCATTAAACACAAAATAGGTCACAACCCAAATATGGAAAAACCTTGTACGATATATACTTTTCACCCTGGAAATTTGTAGAAAGGTTGATGTCTAGCTTAGTTGTGTTTGGGACAAAAAAAACAGCCCTGGAAAACCTTTTCCCACTCTAGAGGTAACATTTTCAGCCCAAATATCCTGGAAATTTGTGGAAAGTTTTTTTTTGATGATCCTAGCTCAAGTTCGAATCTATCACTGGGGTAATACTAGATATGTGCCCAAATGTGAAAACATTTTCTGTCTTGTTCATAATCAGCTCAAATATCCTGGAAATTTGTCAGACAGGTTCTTCAGATATTCTAAGTTTCATTATGGTATCTGGGGTCAACTACCAACCCAAATTGAGCTGTTAATACTCTAGAGGTAACATTTGTCAGCCAAATATCCTAGATTTTTCGAAAGGTTGTTTCTATGATTTCTAGAAAAAAAGATAGTTGTAATACCTTGGAAACTCTGTACCTTTCAGGTAACAGTTTCAGCATAAATCTGTGAATACCAGGTAGACATCTTTAGACAGCCTCAAAGGTCTTGGGCTTTGTCTTTATTTCCAGTCTGTTAAACTCATTTCCAGCTTTTTGTATTTTGTGCGTGGTAACAGACAATAATCTTATGAAGCTCAAATATCTTAGGATGTTTGTGTGTGATATTTATAGGTAGCTTCTATATAATGTGTTAGGCTTGTATTTATCTGAGACCTGTCTGTAGATGTATCATATCTGAATGCAGTTATATGTAACAGAAGTTTACATTAAAGATCAGTCTAAGATGCAAGTTGGGGAAAAAAAGTTTAGGACTTCTGATCTGAAACCATTTTGACTGTTCATTTTAGTAGGTTTTGACCATAAACTTTGTTAGGCTAGTGTTTCTGTCTGTACTTGTTCAGAAGGGAGGGAGGAGGGGGGACTGGTGCAGTGATGGTAACATAAGAATTATGCATTTTAAATGTTTCACAGCCTAATTTGATCTGTCATTCAGGTAAGCGAATAAATCATGTGTTCTGAGATTGCTTCAACTGCTTGAGTGTTAAATTTTGTAAACTATGTTTCCTGAATGTAGTCAGAATCAGCAGTTAAGGCAACCAGTCTAGAAGATTTACCTGGCAATGCTTATAGCGGTACCAGTCTGGTTGGAAGTGATGTTTTAAGGCTGGAAAATAGGTACCAGTCTATAACAGGAAGGAAGAAGACAGTGTCAGCTAGGGCAGATGGATTGACAGTTATTGGAAAGGTAGGAATTGACAGTGCAATATATTTGAGATGATATTTATGATAAGCTTTGCTTAAATTGTCACCAGAAAACCTTACAGATGAAGATTTTGTTTAATCAAGAGCCTTATTACATATGATACTTGTAAGAAAACTAGGATTAGTGGCATGTTAAGACACTTCTGTAACAGTAATGAAAGATAGATGAAAAGCACCAGTAATAAATGACCTAAAAATTTGACCAAGATGGTGTCTTTGGACTATGTAGTTTGAAATTTTCCTATTATTTTGATAACATAGCATATTTAAATATCAAATCTACTGTAAATAACTGTTCAGGTTTTTATGTGATTTCAAGCTTTCAACCCAGTTAGAAAAACTCAAACTGGATTCAGTCAAGAATTTCTTTCTATAGCTTTAATCATATCTTCTTTACATACTTCACACTGATTTTTAAGGACGTACCACCAGATACAGAGGAAGGAAATGTACATTCTGGGGCGCTCCCACCTTGGCTACAACCTGATGCAGAAAGTAGGCAGTCCAGTACTATTGGACCTACAATGCAGGACTTTCAAAAACACTGTAAGAAATCATCTTTGTCTTATTACACTTCCTTTGCAAAGTAAACTATGAAACAAAAAATTTAGACTTCACACCAAAATATGTTAGTTTGGGATTTTAACTGGCTTTTCAATGCATATTTAAGACAGTCATGATGAGATACCATTTCTGGCATGGTCAAACCCGGAACTTGTGTGTGGGGACAAGAAAATGCTTTCTAACAGTAGTGATTATTTACAGATTGTGTTCATTGTCAATGATTGTTTATACAAAGTAGGAAAATGAGTGCTAAAGGAGTCCATTTTCAAGAAAGAAATTAGGAATACAGCATATACTGTATGAAATAAAAGAATCTTTTTATAATATGATGAATTACTTGTCACCCTAAAAAGTTAATGGTCAAACATCTTTCGATTATTTTTTTTAACAATTAGAAATATTTATGACTTTTTTAATAGGGATGAAGGAATACCAATTTCAATATTTGAAATGTTTGGAATATTCGGTTTTTTATATTTAAAAATTTTTTAATTTTTTTTTTTTTTTTTTTTTTCAGCGGATACGCCACTACAGTATGTTTAGTATGAAAGTGTTTACTTTAAAACAGTATATAAAGAAACAAATTATTAATTTTCCACAAGGAGAAGTTTGGCTAACATTTCAACATTTTATCTTTGTATTACGTAAAATATTTGTATGTATAAAGATTAAAAAAAAATTGTATTCTTTCAAAATAGCCGTTAAAATGGAAATAAAGTAAAAAATACCTCCCTTTACCTCCCTTTTCTATAAACTATAAGTGTTTAACTGTATATATATGGAAAGAAAAATAATTTTTTCGCAAGTAAAAGTTTGGATAATATTTCAACCGGTTTTTATATTTTTCTTTGTTGTATAATATTAATAATTTTTTTTTCCGTTTATGGGGGCTGATGGAGGGCTGTGGTTCGTGGAGTTTGTTGCAGAAAGCTACTAAATACGCCTGGCATAACTGAAATACTGTTGAAACTGGCGTTTACTTTAACTGGATTAATTTTTCCAGGGAAGATACGGGAAAACAAATAAATAAATAAACGTTGATAATTTTTATTTACATGCGTAAAGATCAACATGTACATAGTACATAAAATATAGCACACGTCAATTTATCAAAGCATCAACTCAACAGATCGCAGAAAAAAAGCAAACCCCCCCCCCATAGTTAATTGAATTACCATCAGTAAATTAATATCGTTTAGCGAGGATCAAACTTAAAGCAAGGATGTTAAAAATAATTTCAAACATATTTATTAAAGGAAAATAGTTGAGTTATTCTGAATGATTGGACAACGAAAGAGTTATATCAGTATAAGCGTGATTGGTTATTCGTTTCCGTAAACATGACGTTGATCCTGGAACATTGTGAGATAAACAACTTTTAAAATTTGTTACATAAAACACGGCGACAATTAAAATGAACAAAAGATAAAAAGTCACCACAATAACACCTGATGCAAACTGCTAATCCGTAACGATGCCCCCTGTCAATTATGCTGCATTTTTTTTTTTTTGGGCAATTTTGTGCAAAAAAAAACACGCTCTAAAAAAAAAAAAAAAAAAAAACGGTTTTATTCGGCATAATTAGTATTCTTTAGATTGCTACCTATTTAAAAAAAAAATAATAATTTACGAATATTCGAATTTGATTTTCGCATTCGAATATTCGGCCGATTTTCGAATATTCGAATATTCGTTCCCATCCCTACTTTTTAACAATTATAAACATGAGTCAGTTATCTCCCTTTATGACTATCTGAAAATAAATGGATTACTTTGTGTTTATCACTATTTTGTTTGTTCTATATGGTAAAAAGTAAGCTCTATAAAAAACAGTGATAAAACTTGCAAGATTTCATTATCTAATAATCTTGCACTTTAGTCAATAAGGGAAGTAATTTGTAACTCACTAAAGTCTCCCATTAAGTATTTACCATGAGGAAATTATTGCTACAGACTATAATATTGATAATGGTGAATTTCAGTGGAGAGAGAAAAGAAATCAAAGCTGCCTGCAAACAGAGTTGGAGCTAATTTTGACCATACAGCAAGCACCTCACATGACTGGCTACCTTCATTTGGAAGAGTTTGGAGTAAAGGGAGACGATTGCATAGTTTCAAGTAAGTGGAGTTTTCTCTGGCTCTTTATACACCTTTATCTTCGGAGCTATGGCAACTAATTACGGGAAACTGCTGTTTTTTAACCCTATCAACACACTATGCCACTTTTCATGAGCAATCTTAATTAGACCGCAATAACATGTGTGAAAGTTGAAGATGGCTATCCATTTTTATTTAAGGCCAGATTGGAAATGCAACATGAAAGTTTATGCCCATACTTATATTTGCTGTTTTGCAGCTTGTTAAATTAAAATTTGTTTCCTGAGAGTTTTAAACATATAAACGTTTTGCCTATTATTCATGTACAGTACATGCAGTTGCACCTTTGTCTAAAATTGAATAAAAGATATATTGACAAGTACAAAATATCATGTAAAAAGCAGATTGTTACATGTACAGCTCATAGAAAGATTTTTGTACCTGCCTTAACTAAACCAGTTTTTTTTTGTAGTTAAAGTATTATGACAGCTGCAAGTTACATACTAATGGACAGTGAATATTTTATCTTTTTCAGACAACATTTTGAAAGAGAACTGAAGAAAGAAGGGTTTGGAAAACGTAAACAGAAGTCAAGTACAATATCCAGCACTTCACACATTTCTGTTACCAACCAAAGTGAACAGTTTGTGAACCAGCAGCATTCGAGTACCGTGTCAAGCAACAAATACAGCTCATCTCAAATACACAGTAACAGTAGATTTGATTGGTCAAAGAGAGATAACTCTGCTGAACATGTTTCTTCTCATACAAAATTGTTAGACCATAGTGCATTTCCTCAAGCGGATGAAGTAAAAAGTGTTCCAAATATAATGTCTGACTTTGAGCGACCAATTACGTGTAACCCATATAAAAGGAAACGGGATGTTTCACACGATGTTAAGCATCCATCCCCTGGAAGCTTGCCTGTTAGTGAGAGATGGTCTAATGGTGAAGTAGGCAATCCATATGTACCTTACAAAAGACACAAATATCAAACAAATAATAGATCTGTTGATCAAATGAAGCTTATACATACGCCAGTACTGGCTACTGATACATCAAAATAAATGAGACATTAAGATATTACGTACTTGTTTTGGTTTTGTTCTTTTAAGCTGATGTTTTGGGGTGATTCAGCTAATTCAAAATCAAAGAATGTTAAGGGTCTTTACTGAAGGTTAAATTCTTTGGTTTTCAGAGCAGTAACACAACAACTGGAAATAAAGTCTTAATGTATATGCTCGATTTGTCTGCCACTTTATTACAGATCTAATATATTTTAGGTACATGTCTAACCTAACTAACCAGAGATGTTAAGAAAGACCTTGCACAGAGAACATAAGTAGTCATGATCTACAAATTGGAGATATTTAAGCAGTTAATAAAGTAAATTTCAGTTTTGGTTATATTTAAATGACACAGAATTAAGTGATATTGGAGCAACAAAGTGAAGTTTATGTCTGTGTCTACAAGGACGGTCTCTGTATCACTCCTGTATGTCAATTTGTGTGTGATTGCGTTCATCCAGTCTTGTGTGAGTGTGCTGTAACATGTCCATGCTTTACTAATTTTCAAACTATATCTGATACTCGGTCTTTGCCCATAAACTAGGGATGGCAACGAATATCCGGATATCCGAAGTATTTACGTTCAGCTTATTACCGAATATTCGTAAATGCGTCAAAAAACTAATTTCAATTTAAAACTTAAATATTTACATGTTGTTTTCTTGACAATGTTTAATTTCACTGATAAAGGAGTTTACAATACCCGGTTGCTCTGGTCATGACACTTTCTATAGTATCTTTGGATGACAAAGACATTTGCAAACAAAAGTTACAATTTCTATGTGTGAATTGTTGATACAAACATTAAGTAAGTTTATTATGCAAGTGTTTAAATGCCTTGTTTTACGCCTATACATAATTATGGAGATGCGCTTACTTTAGATTGCAATTCTGAAATATTCTTTGCAGTTGTACTTTACAAACATTAAAAAGTTTATTAAATAATTTTACATTTTTTAATTAAAATGAAAATCTTTTCAGGTTGTTCATACAACATTTTTTTCTTTCAGTCATATTAAGCCTCCTGCGATCTATAAAGACTAAAAAAAATAAATTTCGGCTATCATTCAGGAAAATACGTAAGAAAGTACAACAGTCCTTACAGAGTTAGCTCCCTAAAAACAATCTTAGTGACAATTTATTTCATCCTAATTTTATGACATGAATGATTGAATCTTACAGCCATGAATTGTCGACCAAAAAATATAAAAGTATTTTCCGGGATAGAATATTCGCCTGGCTAGGCAACTGAATACTAAGTCTTTGCCCATGAAAAACGTGACAAGGGTGTGTCATAAGCACCAACACATATTAGATTTAGAAAATGTTTTGCTGGCAATCCGGATATTGCTTCAAGGATTCAGCATCACATTTTCCAGGTGACAGCCCTACCATAAACACAAGGGGGTCATAACATATATATATTCTGGCGGCTAGCAGTTCTTCGTACAATTATTTAATAAATTGTTGCTCACAGAAAAAGTATTGTTCACTAAGTCCAGGTAGCTGCATTCAAAGTCAAGGTCATACTTGGGGCTTGAAACCCTATGGCAGAATATGCTTAGTAACATTGAACATGTTTACATACATATTTTCTCACAACTTGATGAAGGATAGGCATTGTTAGTCTCAACATCTATCTGTGCCTCTGTCTTGGATTTTGTTATAACTTGGCGCAAATATTAAGCAGATTGAGACATGTTGGTTACAAAACCTTAATGTCACAATTTGGGGGCATTAACGTATGGCTATAAAGCGATAATTAGTGTTCGAACTGCAAGATTTACATCCATGACCCTATTTTCAAATAACATCACCACTTTTAGGAGGATGTCCTGCACCATACCCAGGTAGCCTTCGCTTAGGTAATGGACATGTGCTCCAGGGGCAAGACCTGGGTCCTTACCTCAGGTCAAGGTCACACTTCAAGTGAATTTTAGTCATGCATGGCTGGATTTCGATACTTTGAATCCCGAGGATTTCCACATAAGTTAAAAGATTATGTTTAGACTGTAACTATGTCATGCTTTAAATGATGTTGACAAAATGTTGAGCACGTAGGCAAGACAACGATCCCTACATTAAATGTCATATTCACCAAAACTAACCTACATGTATTTCAAATACATTTTTATTCTTTATTATGTGGAGACAAAGCACATATAAATTATGTTGACGCAGTCCTATATAACTTTTCCCTACAGGGAGATGCCTTTTTTTAGGCCTGTCAGTTTACAGTGAGCATATATTCTCTACTTGCATGTGATTGGTAATCATTTTCTTCAAAATGTATGGCAGATATCAGATTATTTTCAAGATCATGCCATGTTAATTTGTAAAAACATTTAAAATTTTGATTTCCTAAAGTATTTCAATGCAAAACCATTGCTGATGGAGAGCAATATTTTCATATAATGCATTGCAACATACAACAGAAACCGTTGGGTTAGATTTTAAAATGAATTCATACTATATTGGGAAAGATCCTTTATATGACCATCAACTAAACTTATTTCAAGATGTTGATTCATCAAAAACTTATTTTTTCAAATGATTAAAATGAATGTTGTCTCTCAAAATTTGATGAGCAAGTGTGGTTGAAGGTGTAAAGGTGCTGCATTTGAAACTAGGGAAGCAATGATGGGCCATTTTGGACTTGTTTCTTTGTGGTTAATGTCCATTTAAAATGTAATTTATTCAAAGGTGGGTAGTTTTACCTTGCCATCATTCCTAGGAAAGACTAGTACTAGATTCTTCACAAGACACCGTAGGTTTCCCACATAGCTGGGTGCAGTGAGGATTGCGTGCATGAACCATTGTGAGGTTTAGTGATTTAAGTTACAAACCATAAGCACTTGATCACAGAGGCAGACCATATCTGAACTATTGGTATGATGAAACTTCTTACAGCTATTTCACTACACAGGCTTGTTACTCTGTAAATATCACAGAATGGTATGTACAACAAACTTGGATTAATCTTGTAGGGGAATAAAGTAAAATCTGATATTAAGAGTACTAAGGATATCTTGATGTCCCATTTATTGTCCATTTTACATCTGCAGAAGTAAAGTGACAAGAACGAGGAAGTTTTGACTGAAAATTTATTTTGGTCAGGTCTGGTAATTCTAACATGCATGCAACTTTAATTAAGACATTTATATTGGTATAAGTAACAATTACAAAATAACAAGAGCTGTCCGTAAGACAACATGCTCGACTATTCTCGGTGCTTGCCAAATAAAACAAAAATTTTATCAGTAGCAAAACACAAGTTGACTTCCTAAGCATAAACCAGAAAACTAATCATAAAAGAAGTCAAAAGTTATCTATAGTAACTTGACTGATTGATACCCCTGAACACTTTACCATCAGTTGTTAATGAAGTATGTGCATGAAACAACCTTACATCAACAAGGGCCATACTTTGTAGGAAATTCAGTCACAAGTTATCTAACCTGATTGTTCAATACCCCTGAAGACTGTATTGAATGTCAGACACCCTGATGACTTTAATGAAGTTTCAAATCAATCCCACAAGTTGTTACTTAGATATGTCCATGATAGTACCTTACATGCAAAACTTTAACTACAGCTGCAAAGTGGAAGCAAAGGTGACTGACCGACTGTAATAGCCCTCCTTACTCTTCTAATATTCGAGCTAAAACTAAAACAAACATCTTGATTCAATTATTGCAGTACTTTGTATTGCTTTATCAAATAACTACATACATAATTGAATAATATATAGACCTGTGACAGACATAGATCCAAAGAGCAAGTGGAAACAATTCTATGCCCAGAATTTGCCCAACTTTAATGCAGGTCCTGCAAACTCAAAGCAAAAAAATTCCTGCTGAACTCATGTTATGACATACCAGCAGGAAATGAGAAAAGCTTGATTTGTAGAAACACTTCCAAATAACATTGAGATTGATCCTGATACTGGGATCTATCTAATATCTCATTTAAGGAAGTAAACTGTTCTTTTTAGTTTACCATTTTACCACAAATTGGGTCAATTGCTTAACTTGATTTTGAACCATGAATTGTTTATGTATGGCACTTTAAAACAAGCAGTTATGATATTTAGATACGATAGGCTGGGGAAAAGCAACTGCTCTACATATTTCTTTTAAATACAGACTGAAATTTTAGCATAACACCTGACACTTGAAAACTCCAAATCAATTGCTACTGCTATTCCTCAGCACTTCAGTTGGCACAGGCATTAAAATAGGAGTTGTCGGGAGACTATTGTACGAATTAGAGTTTCATTTTAACATAATTTAAGCCAAACTGGGATAGAGTCCCGATGGCCCTATTACATGTACCTTTTACTAGTGTAACCCAGATATACCAGTTTAAATCAAAGAAACTGTTCACCATGACCACCATTCTGAACACTTTCTGAAGATTTGTTGTGATCAAATAATGCTAGACTGCCAACAAGTCCCAAAGGTATGAAGTTTAACTTCTGAAAATATCATTCATCAAGTTCCAAAAGTGCAATTTACACTAACATCCTACCAAATTACAAGTTCAAGTTCTGCTAAAGAGTTAGTAGTTTTTCAGTTTTATGACAATCACATTTTTAACCTCAGATGACAAATTTCGAAGAAAGTTTTACAAAGACTTGATGATTACAGTATCTGTAGAAGCTTTGTTCATTAACCCATTCCTTGTCCCAGAGGACCCGGTTTCAATTCAAAATCAGAATTCATCAAATCAAGAATTTTGAGAAGTTTCAGATTTGAAATCCAGTGCGTGGTTCAGGAGTTACAATGTGGATGCAAAATTAAGTCGCATGCCTGTGATCTAGATACGGAATCAAGACAGCTGAGATACATACAAGCACATCATCTTGATATGGTGAACACTTATGCCAAGCTTCATGAATCATGAAAATCCTGCAATGGGCTTGGTAGATAGAGTCTCATGGTTTTGACCCATAAATGTGACCTTGACCTTGAGCTGGCACAGTTAGAACATTATGTTTTGTATGTCATATTAATAATCTGAACATTTGAACAATCTTCTTGTGAATCTTTCAAACGGTTCAGGAGATATAGTCATGACCTTTGACCCCTAAATGTGACCTTGCATGAGATAACATCTTGACCAAGATTCCAAGAAAATCCATCGAGGAGTTGTGGAAATATAGTCTCACGACCTTTGACCCCCAAGCGTGACCTTGACATGCAGGCTTGGCATATGAGCTCTGTACAGATACTTGATAAGATAAACATTTGTCCAAAGTTTCTCAAAAATCCTTCAGTTGGTTAACGAAATACGAAGTGGACACAAAAAATGAAAGACCAGTGTGACCTTGCCCTTGAGCTGACAAGGCTGAAACAAGTTGTTCAGATGAGATAAACATTTGACCCAAATTTCATGAAAATCCTTCAAAAGGTCCCCCAAGATGAGGAGTGGGTAAAAATAATTAATGACCCCAAAGTGTGACCTTCAACTGATTGTCGAAAACATGGATTCTGTCCATGGTCCTGATGAGATTAACATTTGACCAGAGTTTCATGAAAATCCTTCAAGGGGTACAAGAGATATTGAATGGACAAAAATAAAACCAATGAGACCCCTAAATATGACCATGGCCCAGCAGGGTCGGAACATCGCCTTGACGAGATCCACACTTTACCAAAGTCTCAATAAAATCCTTGAAGGGGCTCTAGATATGAAGCAGAAACCCAAATCCAATAACCCCTGTGATGGGATTGGAAGATGGATTCTGCATGTCTTCTTTGTGACAAATTTCATGAAAATCCTTGTTTAGAGATATGGAGCCGACACGAAACCAACAGACAAGCTGACCCATATTTTGTTTGTGGGTGTATAATAATTAGGAATTATAAGGATACTGTAATGTTAAAATATCAATATTACAGGAAAATATATTTACCAATATGCCATTTTAACAACTAAAGCCATTTTTACATGAACTACAAGCCGGCCTCAGGGTAAATATTGCATTACTGATATTGATGATTTGACAGAACAAAATCACCTGATTGTATGAAACCAGAAATGTTTCAAATTGAACAAGTTTCTAGGTGGGATTAATTGTATGCAAGGAATTTTTTTTGTACATTACGTAAAGTTTATCTATCTACTAGCACTGATTAATTAATTAGGTAATTATGCCAGACATTTCTTGTCTATTGTCACAAGGTAGATGGGCTTGTGCTGGAAAATATCTTATTTGTCTGGTGCTGTCAGGAACAGTGTAAGGGGTTTATCAAAACAAAATTTACCTAGTACTTGAGACACAGCTTTTGTTACCATGTTATATATACATCTTGTAACAGTAATATACAATGTATACATGTACTTCAGTACATTGCCTGTTATACAACTTGTGTCAAGTTTTGTATACCTTTAAATCTGACATGAAGACATTGTGGAATTTTATGACCAAGGTGTTTCTGTAAAAAACATGTTTCTGGACATGTATCTATTAACACAGACTTCTCTCTTGTCATTATGTAAACGTAAACACAGTAACTGTGAAAATACGTACGTTTACAGTTACAATTCCAGTTGTACAAAACCTGTTACAGATATCAAAACCTGTTACAGATATCAAAACCTGTTACAGATATCAAAACCTGTTACAGATATCAAAACCTGTAATAATTATCCCATAATCACATGTACAATGTTATACATATAATCACATTTATTTAACAGTAACTGTTAACACATTCTGTAATACTTTTTCTCCTATCATGTGTATTGGTTGTGAAAACCTGTACTTTTGTTCACATGTAACAGTGAACAAAATCTGCAGTACAAGCTATTTGTCCCTAATTATAATGTATGTAACAGTTGACAAACCCTGTCAATTATACACAATGTAACCTGTTACAATTAACAAATTCTGCACTTTTTTCCCTCTAGTTATTTGCAACAGTTATCAATACCTGTTCTAATTTTCCATTTTCACCATAGATTAACAGATAACAAAACGTGCAGTAGTTTTTACCTAATCTCGTAACAAGTAATTCTCCCAGTCTGTTTTAATCCATCATTTACAGATACATATTTCTTATACACATTCAGCTCTTTATGACACAAAGTATAAACAAAATATTGTTCCAAACTATGTTACACGTGGAAACACTAATCATGGTATAACTTGTATTATATACATATGATTCGCTTTACTTAACATCATAACACGGCAAAATAATTCGCACTATTTATAATCAAATTATACATGATAAAATTATTTACAAAATTGGTACTCCTATTAGGACAGCTAAAGTATACAAAATATAATATAATAGAGATGATTTATATATCACTTTTATTCAATTAACTGAATGTATTGCTAAAGGCACTCTCACAGAGAGTTATATTGCCGGGATCTCTGTCACCAAGGAAACATCTGGGCGACAATAATCCTTAGCTTACAATAGCATGGTTAGCTTCATTCATATTGTGGTAAAAGTGTCAACTTAAAACCCCCAAAAGATCTTGTTTCAATCCAAGGTTGGATAACATTATGTGTGTTCTTGGACAATGCACCCAAAGGCAGAGGTCCAAGTATACTTGGCTGTAAATGGGTACCAGTAATACAAAATACTGTCTCTTCGTCTCGTATATCTTGGATCGCGGGTGGCCTGATGACAGCAATAAATGTAAGCCAGAAAACATGTTTTGTGAACAGCTAAAACAAGTATGAATACAACTACCCATCTAAACAATCATGTAAATACCGGTAATAACTTTATCATTTGGCAGCCATTTTCTCAAGCAACAGCATTTTGGTGATCGTCACACAGACCACTTCCTGCGTGACAGAGATTCTCCTCTGTTTTCTTCCATCTCCATACATACAAGTTACAGAGAAGAGCCCATGTTATATAAATGAGCTTTCTGACATTTGCCTTCATTGGCAGTACAGATAAACTTGTATTTTTAATTTTGAATCAGCTGTGAGCATGCTGACATTCCCGGTAGTTCCATATCACAATGCCAAAAGATTGGGTTTTCCAACCACAGAGCTCACTTAATACTATTATAATCAGGAAGAACTGCCATTAAAGGGATCTATTACAGGTATTCCAGCAATTTTTAGTCAAAACTTTTGGTTATTTGATGAGAAATGATTTCGTAGGAGTGTTGGCTTAAGTTAGATTTTAAATACATGTAGAATGTCTTTTACTACTTTAATGCTAAAAGAAGTAAGAAGTACTTTAAGTGTTGCGTAAAGTAAGTAAACTTTCTTATTAAACTTTCCACTATAATAATGTAGTGAACATATAACCATATAAACATGTAGTCCCGACAGTCACTAGGGCAGACAAAAATGTCTTGGACATTCTCTTCCATGAGTTAGCAGTGAAGTTATGGGTCTCAGACCCATTAGAATATAGTGAAATCTGAGTAAGCTTTTGCATTGTCTTCATGTATTGGTTAGAGTATGCAGAAAGGTAAACCTTTTGTCTATGATCCTTTATGAATGTCTGATGAAATGACCAGAATGGGACAAAGTGACCACTTGTGTTAATATGTTCACTCCATTTCTAGAAAAAACATGATCAATTAAGCAGCAATTATGTAAACCAAGATTATAAAGTACTTCAAGCTTCTAATCCATCATGTTCTGCAATCTCAAAGACCATTTAATTTACTCGTTACATGTTCATGGTCCAACCACTCATTCCTGGTATACTGTATGTCCATGGTCAGAAGTCAAAGAACAATGCAATACAGAGTAAAAATCCCCTTATAGAGAGAGGAGATTTCAATCTCAAGTTGAGACTGATAAAAACATTCAATCTAATAATTATGTTGGCACAGGTCTGGAAAACGCAAAACAATGTAAATATTCCTATTAGTCCAACAGGAGTATTGAGCATAGCTTCTATTTGGTTTATAGAGAACAATACAATACTGTAGTAAGCATATAGAAATATTGCTATAAACTACTAAAGCTTAGACATTCTTGAGCTCTTTAAATCAACCCTTTACAATGATAGACATTCCAACTTATAAATGTTTCACTGTAACATGTTTTACAGTACAGCAGCTGTCCTTCGTATGTCTATGGTACATATTTGTAGATGTCCATTTTCCAAGTAAACAAGGGTACACAATTCCTAATTTCAATGTTATTTACAAACAATATTGGTGCGACATTCTACATGTGAATATTCAAAACTTCCTTAAATAAGTGTATGATATTCCAGTTGTAAATGTTCAATATTCTTAAAAGTGGTACAATATAATAATACTGGTACGCAACTTTTACTATACATGTACTGTACAATGAAGCTGTTGAAAATGTCCTTTGTAGTGATAACCAATATAAAATGTGATGTACAGTGGAACCTGTCTAATCTGAACCTGTTCTGACCAGAGAAATTATTCCAAATTACAGAAGTGTTCAGATTAGAAAGGTTAATACCAGGATGATCAAAGTGCTGTATATTATTTACATGTATGTCTGAGCCAAGGTTAAAATCTCCGTTTTTTACCATGTTATCAGAATAATTGACTGGAAAAAAATGAGTTGGAAAATAATGTTATTACAGTACATACTTTTAAGCACATTTTGTCTGTTTTCAATTCTTGTTTAATTCCTACACGGTGTATGAACATTGAGAAATGTTTAGTTCAGACAATTTTCCGGATTAGAACAGTACGGATTAGGAAGGTGCCACTGTATTTAACACTCAATTTGTAAATGTTCCAAGATCCTATGATAATGACATTCAACATGTAAATGTTTCAGTATTATGCATGAAGATATTACACATACTGCTTGAGGGATGAATTATGTTATCTTTGTAAGATCCCCTATATCAATTATAATCAATATATAAAATTTTATAGATGTAAGTCATTGTAGTAGTAAATGTAACTACTATATGTAAACAAGATCATCTTTTCAACATGTTGAAAAAATGACATTCAGCCGTAAATGCTTCAAAGGCCTATTTAAATGAGATATGGTTCACTACACATGTTATATATATAGAACGTTCCTGTTAATTTTAATGTACATTAGTTTGTAAATGTGTGACATTCAACTTGACACTAAACTTGTGAATGCTCCAAAATTCTCATGAATGATGGTAACAATACACACTGCAGTAGTTGGACATTAATCTTGTAAAGAATTTCCTATATTCTCTCAAACAATGGTACAATAGACACTGTTAACCCTTTACAAGATTGCCTACATCAGTAAATGTCTGCTGGTAATTATGTTGTAGTTGTAACAATGTTCCAGATGCATGATGGACTATCACATTGCTGTTGTCTGGATGTATGATGCTTTAACCACACGACTGGTGTATGACCTTCAGCTAGTTGATGTTCTGCGATAAACTACACGCTGTCTAGAACTGTTCCTGAAAGAAAACAATAGTTTATATATAATCATTTAGTTACAAATTTTAAAGAACATTATCAATAAAAATGTATATTATTTGACAACTAGATTTTTTCACTCTTAATCTTGTTCAATTGTAATGATTTCTTGAATAAAAATTATCAAAATACTTTACACTGATGACCACTAATGTACACATAATTCACTTTCAAATTACAAAATTATTTTCAAGTTTTTTATTTTTAAAATACTGTATGCATAATAATTACCTTACTGAAAAGCACATGAACTTGATTTTCAAAGGTTTGTACAATTTAACTATATATTGAACTCATATGTAAATAAATCACTTTCATAAACAATATGTCAAAACAATTCCCTATTAAAACTTTCAAAGCAATATATCTATTAATTTTAGACAAAGTCATTTTATTTTAATGTACATTAAATTGGTCCACAAAAATTGTAAACTAAAGAAGTAGGACAGCAGCCATATAGGCTTGAAAGATATGCTATTAAAAAGTGTGGGCCCTTGCTGCCCTTGGTAAAAGAACAGTTAATAAAAATATGAAAAAAGTTCAGGAGGGAATGTCCCACCATTTCCCAACCTCATCTTCCAAATACCAGGTCATTTAGAGACCAAGGCATGGCATTTTGCATTCAATTTAGAGGGCCATAATATTCCTGTGTTTTGAAGCAATTCAAGTGAAATTCAAGGGGCATCTACTCTAACAGTAATTAATGTAATGGCAATTTTGCATTCCATTTTCAAGGGCCATAACTCCTGTACTTCTGAAGCAATAAAGCATAAACTCAAGGGACATAAATGCTAAATAGTAATAAAAATTTCCACAAATGTTGGTTGGTAAAAATGCATTAGGTAGATATGGCTGCGGACATAAATGACAGATGTACACACAGACAGATGACCAGCACCTTACAATAAAATGTCCTTTCAGGAGTATAAATAGAAGGGACAGAAGACAAATATGAAACAAAATTTGTTTTTGAATAGATGAGAACAGTAACAAAATAAACTATTCAAGATTTTCAAGGTACTTATAAATATGTTTATCATATTCCTTAAATAGAAGGTAGCTGTTTCCAAGAAAACCTAAATATCGCAAACTTTATGACATTTTGTCCATCTTTACACTAGATAATTAATATATATTTATATCTTCTATATACATGTATCTGATTTCATATTCCCAATGACATGCACACATACAATATGTTATTACTTTAAATACATATATAATTTCAATACATACAGTATAGCGAAATTATTTCATAAAAATATCACAGAACAGAACTGAATAAATTTGTATTATATTAAAGCTGAAAACAAAATCTAATAGTTTGTATATGTGTTCAAAGCAGTCAGGTGAGCTCTACTTCTTGTGAATATCACCATAGAAACTCAAGGATTGACTTAAGCTCTGCGGAACCAACTGCTACAAAATTTACTTAATTCAATTTCTATCACCATCAAGTTTCTATGAAAATCAAGGATATAATTATAACAAAATATTTAAGTTTCAAGCTCATTCTGTTCCACAATATATTTTACCTCAAAACTTATTATAGCATGCAAACTGTATATGAATAAATATCTGTTAACTGTATTCTGCATAAATTATAACACATCAAAGATGGCAAATGGCATCCGAAAGGTTATTCACTTCATTATTATCAGTACATGACGAAACATATAAATGGTCAAAAGTAATTTACATTACAAGCAATAAAACTATATTAAATGGTTTTCCATAGGAAAGAAAAAAGACATGACTAGCTTTCCATAGATTATAGCAAAGATATAGAGATCATCCGCAGATAAGGTTGTCTGAAACAAGAGGGCAGAACTTGGCCTAAGTCGCTCATCTGAGTAAACTGTATTTCATGTGGTCTGCAGCTGGAATTAATGTCACCAAGACTTTGTACTGTTATCATTAAAGAGCTGTTGTACTCTGTAATATATTACAGGTAACACAAAAGTGTAGCATAACAACATGACCAAAGCAGGATAAGTTTAACTGTTTATTAATTAGACCAACGTTTTGGCGTCTTACAGAGCCTTCATTAGGTTCTATAATATATTGTGTAACACTGAAGTGAAGCAATTTGAAGGTTTTTCTATTTTCAGTAACAGCTGCTCCTGTATACACTGGACCACAGCCATTTTTTGCTTTTTTTGAAAGGGGACAATGTAACAATGCCACAGAGTACAGGGTAAGTTTGGTGGCATTCCATTAATTGTTTCATGATAAGAAGCTGTTTAAAGGTTTGTGCATGTGCACTGGACTGATACTATTTTCTGTTTTCAAAGGGGGACAATACAAGGATGCTACAGAGCAAGTTTAGTGACATTTCATCCATTGGTTCATGACAAGGCGCCGTTCAAAGGTAATTCCCTTTTTAGTAAAAGTTCATGCAAAGAAGCCGTTTCAAGGTTTTTCTATTTTTAGGAACAACAGCTCATGCGTGCACTGGACCGTAACCATTTCCAGTATTTTGAAAGGAGTCAGTACAAGGATGCTACAGAGCAAGTTTGATAACAAAAAATCTGACATATAGTTTCTGAAAAGAGTTTTAAGTAAAAACTTTGATGACGGACGATGGACGACAGACCACCCATCCATACTAATAGCTAATCCACAGCCTTTGGCTCAAATGAGCTAATAAAGCTAATGTTACAATATATGATCCCATTAAAGACATTCAAGTCCATAATATTGTACAGATTCTTGAAATCTTAAAATGTAATAACATCACACAGATGTAAATCAGACTCAGGCAGAAAATATATGATTAGAAAATTGAAGAGATTTTTGTCATGTGTTACCAAAGCTTAAACAACGTGATTCATAGAGTGCTGACTCTTCACTCCAATTTAACCCACCAAAATCACCACCTCTGCAAAGCAAACATTTTTACAATAAGAAATTATATTATGTAGCGTTACATTTGCTATAAAACTGACAGGTCAAATACAGTGTGGCTATATTTAGTAAAAGGGCTATGCATTTTATGAGGATGTCACATCCCCCACCCAATCTGATCCAAAAACAAGTAAATGTCCATGCAAATTAGATATACTTCAACTATCCTTGTTTCTAATCTAATGATTTCATAAAGTTTGTTCAGTATTAGAGATGGAGTATTTTTACATTACTTTATTTTTCAACATGAGCCATGTTAGACATGGCCATCCTCCAGCTGAGTGCTCTTTCTATGACACAAAAATTTGAGGTGAGAGGAATGGATATGGTATAAGTTCTAATTTAATCAAACTTAAGTAATTATAATATGTTGAGGGTTATTCACCTACACTTTCTCTGTGTTAATGTTGCACTTCTACTATAAAAATCTAAAATGGTATGTGCTTTGCACAAACATTTTATGCAAAAAATCAATAAAGGGAGATAACTTCACACCAGGGTAAGTTAGAGTTATAGTTCTTGGACACTGCCACTACATCTTAATGTCTTCTATGACTGTATGCAGTTTGAATTGATTCTGTGTGTTAAGTATAAACAAATTCAATAACTGGCAAGCCCCCAGTTTTACACAAGGGCTCCTATGTCTTCCTTCAATAAATCCTCAACATATTTTAGACAGCTTTGTTCTGGAAAACACCTTTGGACTTCTTCTGAGTTAAAGGTTTCTTTAGTGACCAAATAATTTGACTACAATAACCTTGTGATCAACAAGTCGTCAAGGAATGCTTTAGACATGGCTGTTCACATCAGTTGGTTAATTGATGCAGATGCAGCTATCTTTAAAATATTTATTTGGACATAAAAATTCTGGCAGCTAAAGATTCAGGTGAAAACTCGTACATGTTCACACATCTGTATTGTTTAGAAAGTCAACAAAATTATACTAAAATAACAATGCCTTTGAAAGCCTTTGAGATGTATCAGTTAAATAAAAATTTATAAATTAAAAGAATATAATTTATAATGATTAAATAGGGATTGAGGCAAATGCACTTAACCTGAAAGAAAATGAGAGCTGTCCGTAAGACAGAAAACGTGACTATTCTCAGTGCTTGCCAATAAAACAGAACTTTAATCAGTATACAGCAAAACAAAATTCTGTTGACTCTCTAAGTACAAGAGGGCCATGATGGCCCTATATCGCTCACCTGAATACAAGTCCACTTGCCTGACGGGTGTGGTCAATTTTGACCAAAGAGGCATGATTTGAACAAAGTAAGTGGAAGACCACAAGTCAATTTTACATACCAAATAGGTTTTCCTATATACATCTTTGTAAAACAAGTGACCCCTGGGCGGGGCCAATATTGACCCTAGGGGTATGATTTGAACAAACTTTGAAGAAGTCTACTAGGCAATGCTACATGCTAGATATCTTAGCTCTAGGGCCTGTGGTTTCAAACAAGAGGAGTTTTTCCTGTATAAGCCTATGTAAAATCAAGTGACCCCCCGGGCGGGGTCAATTTTGACCCGGCGGTCATAATTTGAACAATCTTGGAAGAGTTCCACTAGACAATACCACATGCTAAATATCTAAGCTCTAAGCCCTGTGGTTTCAGAGAAGATTTTTAAAGTTTTTCCTATTTGTTGCCATAGCAACCAGAGTTCTGCATGGAATGGAATTCTTTGAACATCTTTGATAGAGCTTCATGCAAGGAACATCCCTTGTTGTTTCATCAACATTTGCCCAGTGGTTTCAGAGGAGATGTCGTTTGAAGGAAATGGTGGACGGACAGACAGACGAACGTACTGAAAGACGGAGGGACGGACTATGGACACCAGAATGTGGTCCTAATTGCTCACGCTGGCAATTTGTAGTGAGCTAATAAAAATACGTAATCATAAAAGAGGTCAAAAGATATGTATGGCAATAACTTAATTGTTGAATAACCCTGAACACTATGGCTAAGTTTCAAACAACTTCCATAAGTGGTTAATGAAGTATGTGCATGTCAGATAGAACCTTGCATGCAAAACTTTGACCAAATTTCAAAGTCAGACAAGGGACATTATTGAATTAAACTCATACAAGAGTTATCTTACTTGACAGTCTGACACCCCTGAAGACATTAATGAAATTTCAAATAAATATCGTAAGTGGTTATGGAGATATGTCCATGATAGTACCATGCATGCAATTTTTTAACCAAAGCTGCAAAGCCATCGCCGACACACAAGTGACTGTAACAGCCCTCATTATTTTTCGAATAGTCAAGCTATCTAAATCAGTCTTAATAAGCAATATTTTAGTATAGTTTAATTAAGTTATAGCATGCCATCTTTGATTGAAGCACCCGTAACCAAAGAACAGATTTCCGTGTAATATGGGGATATCTGTTGAACACTCACCAACTACTGTGTTAACACACGATATTAGCGAGATATTGTCCTGTTGAACATAATGTTTACACAGAATATTAAAAAGAAACAACAGTGCATTACACACAGAAAAACATATCTTGTTTAAATCACCTTGTGTACACTTCTAAACAATCAATTTCTAACTACAAAAGTGCTAACTATCAAGGGGTATAAGATTTACTGTGTTAAAATGGGTAGATTATTTTTAAAACAGCCACTTATATGAATAAGATGAATGACTGATATGTTATGGGACACATTGTTATGTCATTGTCTGGTCAGATTGAAGGTAGTGGAAAGGAAAAGACTGAAGTTCCATCATTTTATTCATTTATGTGTGAAAGGTGAAAAGATTGAAAAGCAAGGGGTATTAGTATCACTCCAAAGTTTCATGTGCGCTCAAGTAAGATTAAAATTTCATAGGAGTATGGTGCAAAAATAGACTGAAGTTCAATGTGCACTAGGTGAGGATTGAAACTTCATGTGCCAAAAGTGCAGAGAGAAAATTTCCACCTGTAGGTGCCTTATTGAGGGGGTTGATTTAACAGGTCGATGATAA
The DNA here is from genome assembly GCA_022818135.1 of Saxidomus purpurata. Classification (NCBI taxonomy): domain Eukaryota; kingdom Metazoa; phylum Mollusca; class Bivalvia; order Venerida; family Veneridae; genus Saxidomus; species Saxidomus purpurata. The sequence continues at coordinate 42,701,402 of JAFMSR010000012.1, read as the reverse complement.
GGTTTTTCATATGTGGTAAAATGCGAGTAAAATTTGTTGTGAAAATGTCTGCCTAAATAAATATGTACATGAAGGACATTTTCTTTTCTATAGAAATCAGTGCATGTTATATTACCTGACACAATTCTATATCACCTTCTCGACTTTTTTTTATACCTAAGTGATAGAATCGATCATCAATGATATTAAACATTATATATGATTTCGAATTTTAATAATCCAGGAAAAATGGCCTATGTCGAGGTACCGCAGTATTCTATGCCAACATATTCTAACAATTGTCAGTGACCAAATATGAAGATAAACAGCCATCCTTCAAGTTAGCTTAGCCCTAGCCCTTACTAACTACAAGTGGAACGGTCCAAATTGATAGGAAGACCAACATAAGGAATCTTTGTTTTATATGTTGTCATGAAGTTATTGAGACTCTAGGACAGCTACATGCAGTATAACATACTCTACAAGTCTTACATGCTCCGCACTAACTTTTCTACACAGTCTTGTCTCTATGTGACTTCTAATCTACACAGCTATGTTAATTCATATAAAAAGATTCTATTACAATAATTCTTTTCACTTGAATTATTTAAAAACTGTATTTACAACTTAAGATGTCAACCTATAAAAAGTACTGTAATTTCCAGACAATAGGCTGTGGCCTAAAAAAGGTAAATTATCATAAATGCGGCCTCTGCTATGAAGTGGCCTATATTATCCTTTCATTTCTTAAATTGGTAGTTTCAAGCAGCCTTTACAACATTTTTAATTCTTTAATTGGTATTTTGCGTGTTGTTTCATGAAGTGGACAAGTACCTGTATATCAGCAGGTAAGTGGGAGTGACTAATCATACCTTAACTGTCATACAAAATGGCGTGGCTAGTTTTAAACACACGGATCCATATTCGGTGTATCGGTCATGGCCAATATGCAAGAGCAGCCTATACATTCGTTTTTGTTTCTTAAGTCATACAAATATAGGGGTGCGGCCAATAAAGTGTAGCAGCCTATTATCTGGATATTAGGGTAGTTATTGTCACACTGTAGAGTGGGAAATTTGCCTTGTATGTTTTATGGTGCTGGGACACATTTTTGTGACTTCAAAAATCTACAGCCTGTCCATAACTCTCAGATCTATTTGAATATTTACAACTTCTTCGGATGTGCAATCATTTAAAAGAAAGACCAAATGCTTCAATTATTTCCCACTTTACAGACATTTAAACTTAAAAGAACTGAAAATGTTTAAACGCTTTAACAGTGGAAACTAAAACTGTTGTTACATAATTATTGTATGTGTTAAATTTGATTTACGTGTTGTTTTATGAAGTGGACAATTATGAAAAAAAGCTGTCCCTCACAAGAATTAATAACCACAAAGGTACAAAACAACTTTCACATCATTTTATATGTACATTTTAAAATCCTTCATGCATGACAGAAATCATGTATACAGTATTCCATTGATGAAAACTAAGTGTACTTTGGCCTTAGGTGGACTTGGGTCTTTCCCCCCACACATCCACTTATTGCTGACATTTCTGACAATAATTTTCTCTCTTCAAAGCATAAAAGTTATAGTCCTGACACTAATCTATGACCTATACAGGTTCCTTCCTATAACTAAGTGTGACCTTGCCTTTTGGTGGTGTGGGTCTGCACGCGACACGTCCCCTCTGATGTTCAAGCCCTCCTTGCATACGAGTTGACAAGGTGCATATATCTTATATACAGGAATCCATTCTGCAGACTCTATGTATGACCTTCCTGAGTAGGACGTGGGTCTTTCCACCCTGTCTTCTTCCTCCAGTTATTTTAAAACTGCAATGCATCACAAAGTGAGCAGGCCGGACACAATGTGTGCAGCTTGAATACCTCATACTCTAAGTATGACTTAGGGTTAACTGTTTTCAACTCTTGACAGACTGCCCCAGTAAAATCTTAACAAAACATGTACATATTTTTGTGTGTTTGCTAATATTCCAAGCCCTTCAATGGCGATGGCATTAGCCACACGCTCTTGAGATTTTAAAGCCGTTTGCAGCCGTTAAAAGCCATTTTAATACTGTCACAAATGTCAAAAATCCATATTATAACCACAATACAAAACTGCGCTCATTTAATATGTATTTGAAGTGATCTGACAGTACATGAGTATAATCATTGAAAAACTGACTTTCTATGCTGTCTTTCTCTATTTTCGACTCAGTCCGTGATCTTGATATATACTGTTATCTAGACTGTACCAAATTTAAATGAGGTAACCATTATAAGTCTAAATTTGTAACGTAACCAACCAATCAGACCAAATGTAACATATCCAATCAGGCCAAATGTTTTAACTTTGATAACTGCCCCATATACAGACCAAATTTTTTTGTGTTAGCAATATCCAATGGCAGAGCCAAATGTAGCTAACCAATTGTTTCAGACCTAAAAGCTTATATACTGTCACAAACCTATTTAAATTTTGACAATTAAAAACGGACCAAATGTAACGTATCTAATCGGACCAAATTTAAACAGGTAACCAATCAGACCAAATGTAACATAACCAATCAGACCAAATGTAACATATCCAACAAATGTTAACCGATCCGACCAAATGTAACATATCCAATCAGACCAAATGTAACATATCCAATCAGACCAAATGTAACATAACCAATCAGACCGAATGTAACCCATACCAAATTAACCAATCAGACCAAATGTAACATAACCAATCAGACTCAATGTTACAAGGGATGAGTATTAGAATCGAGAATTTGTGTCAAGTATAGATCCAGATCATCCTACATACCTGTAGTATAGTGTATCAGGTCTATGTTGTTTGTTTATCTCCCACACATACACAACAGTCACATTTCAATAGCATAGGCATTTACTGGGATTAGAGCAGTGATAAATTTGAATTAATAACAACGGTATACCTCTTGCTGCCAATTTTTTCAAGACATATTTCCTAGCACAAGCAAAGCTTCAAACTCCACAGCAATAAGGAGCAAGTGATTCTACTGTAGCAAACATGGCCACTCAGACATTCTGATTCACAAACACAATAAATGTTTACAAACCTTAGGATTTCTCATGTCAATGTATATAAGCAAGGAAGACAACTCCAGTGGCTCACTGTACTCGTTCTTCAATGGCACACTTCGGTAACCTGTTACATAAAAAGCAACAGTTTTACCTAAGTTTTGCAGACACACTCAGTCTAGTAATTAGTTCCTCGGCAGAAATAGTGCATATTTAGCAAAATCATCAAAAGAACTTGAATCTATACAATCACACTGTAATGATACAGTCTAGTCTGCCTTACTGCAGTGTCCTCAGCTATAGAGTGCAATAAAGGTTCAGCAGAAAGGGTTTTCAAGAGACCTGAGGCTAGCCAATACAGGACTGGTAGGATCAGGTTAGAAACAGGTGACAGATAAATTAAATGCAGATCAGACTGAGTATCATTCATATTCTTAGACTATATACCATAACCTATGTTATTATAATGAGATATGAAGAGAATATTTACCTTGCCATAACCAGCCAAATCTGTCTTTGTTACTAGAGTAGACCATGGTTATCTTTCATAGAATTTATGTGCACACCAATCATAGTCTACACTGTTTACTATTTGCTACATGAATTTTCACAAAACTTCCCTTTAAATAAGTTACAAAGCCGTCAAAACTTGATGACAAAAAATTTCATTTACGAAATTGAGCAGAGTATGTTTCAACTCTTAACCCTGCTGGCTGGTGGCAATGGATTCATGATCTACACTGCTCACCAATCAGTCAGTAAGTTTTAACCTGGAAAAGCTTTGAACAAATAATGGCACCATTCAAATTCAAAAATGGACAAATTCATTTAAGAATTCAGCATCGCAAAGGTCAGGACACCCAGACACTTCAATATCTTACTCTTATAGATAGTAGACTGTATTATCACAAAACATAACAACAAACAAGTTACCTGCTCTAAGGCATTTCACAGGATATGTAGCTTGACCGAGAAAGTTCGGCTCCCCAAAAACATCTTCATTCTGAACAACAAATCTAAGGAGAGCTACATCTGGGCACACAATGTCAAAATCTGTAGCGGCTCGATTCCATACTGGATTCAAACCATTATCAGCTGAAATTCATCAGAAACAATTAACTAATTTTTAACAATATAAACTGGTTGTCAATGCAAATATAACTTATTCCAACTTATTATCCTCAATACTGATTTGATTATTGTTTACATCAAACTTTTGAAACAAAGCAAAATGTTAGCATATTTTACAAGCAATGAACTTTACAACTGAGACCGAGAAAGTAATAAAGAATCTTCATTGGGTGAAGTATTGATAAAGTTCATGAGGTAAACTATGATAAGAACAATTTGTCTTTCATACATGACATGACTTTTAATGACAAAATTCCACAAAGTGTTGTTGGTAAGATATTAAATCTCAAACTGTATTTATTTAGTGGTCACATTGATTAAACATTAACATGGCAATGGCAGCCACTACTTTTAACAGCCTAAAGCAGCAGGGTAAATAAGTGCCATAACTCTGGAGTGACTGAGACAATCAAGAGTTACCGGGCCAATAAACATTGTGACAAAGTTTGGTGCTTATTGGAGGACAATAATTCGTTCAAGTTAGATAACTGAAATAAAAATCTGTGACTAATTTGATCAAAATTTGACAATTCAAAGGTAATAACTCTAAAGTAACCTGGGTAATCTGTTTCTAAAATTTGGCCAAGATGGACAAGTCAAGGTCCATAACTCTTCAGTTACTATTAGAATCAGGTTGGTTATTGATCCTGACCAAGATAGTTTGCCCATACACATCATGACCAAGTTTGGTGATGATTAGATATCAGCTGCTCCAGGTAGATACCAGAAAACAAGAGGGCCAAGATGGCCCTATATTGCTCACCTTGGTACAAGTCCACTTGCCTGGTAGAAGATCACTAGATAATGTTATATACCAAAAAGGTTTTCCTATATATGTCTTTGTAAAACAAGTGATTCCCCCCCCACCCCCGGGGCAAGGTCAAATTTTGACCCCAGTGGCATAATTTGAGCAAACTTTGAAGAGGTCTACTAGGCAATGCTACATGCCAAATATCTAATCTCTAGGCCTTGTGGTTTCAGAGAAGAAGATTTTTCCTATATATTATAAGCCTTTGTAAAACTAAGTGACCACCCGCACGGGGTCAATTTTGACCAGGGGGTCATAATTTGAACAATCTTAGTACAGGTCCACTAGACAATGCTACATGCCAAATATCTAAGCTCTAGGCCTTGTGGTTTCAGAGAAGACTTTTGAAGTTTTTCCTATTTGTTGCCATAGCAACCAGAGTTCTGCATGGAATGGAATTCTTTGAACAATTTTGGTAGAGCTTCATGCAAGGAGCATTCCTGCATAGTTTTATTAACATTGGCCTAGTGGTTTCAGAGATATCAATTGAATCAAAATGTTGACGGACGACGGACAATCATCAATTAGAAAAAAGCGTGACACACACATGCCTACCATAACTATTTCCCCCATTTCTATTATCCTCTTCACTGAAAAATTGGTTGGGGATTAGAAATAACTATAATTGCCCTTTCCCTAATCTGGCTTGAATGCATGTCAGAATACACCATATACCAAGATCAAAATATAAAATTTGAACTACTCACCAATGGTAACAGTTTTAAATTTACTAGTATCACAGTCAAGGCCAACAACTTCAATCTCTACAAACGGACTAACGAGTCCACGTTTAGACTTCATTAGATGTCTAGCTCCTATAACCTAGAGGCAAAACAAAACAGAATTTACATGAATCAACAACTTGTGATTTTATTTAGTATTTATTCAGTAAAGTTATTTACATGAAATCTAAGGCTGCAAATTTATGGTATTCACGTGCATGTGATAAAGCTTGCAGCAAAATCTGAAAAAAGTTTTAAAACTTTCCTGTAAATTGCTGAAAGTTGTTTCCTTCACTATATTTATAATCTTTATTTCTGTATATCAGATGGAACTTTAGAAAGAATGGTTTATTACATATTATATATTATGCAGTTTATTACATATTAACTTTGTTTATGTGCTAAGGAGGTAATGGAAGTGTATGGAGTTAAGTGACCACTCTGCATGTCATGCATTATACTTATTTCGATGCAATACAACCTTGCATTATCACACCCTTGCATTATCAAGCAAGTAGCTGAAGTCAGCGGTACTTACTGTAACTGAAATAGTTAAAGGATCTACTCGAATGGACTTTTTATCAAACGGTGAAAACTCATCCATCCTCAAACAGTCTGGCTGCAACACATAGCCACACCTACAATATAAAATAGTCACACCTACATTATACAGCTGCCACACCTACAATATATAATATAATCATGCTAACCCTAACCCTGCTAGGTCAATCACACTCAGATTTCATTGGTCGCCGTGATTGGCTTACTCTTTGACAACCAATCAAATTCAACCTTTGGCTAACTGGCTGGAAATTGTGTCGAAATTTCTCCTATTTTTGGCTCAAAATTCTATTTTTAGGCATGACGGGAGACATGCCGGGTCTCATCCCAATATCAAGCTAACATACATGCTCTTTGGGACGGACATTGATAAAATTCTCATCAAATCAAATCAAACCTAACCCTGCTGGTGTAAAATGACTCTGACTTTACGACCAGTGTAGATTATTATCAAGAATGATTTGCAGAGTTTGCTATTCTGTCTGGAAATTTTATGCAAACCACTTTGAACAAACAATGGTTCTGTTGAAAGTGAAAGGAAAACACAGTTTACCTCAGTGACTTTCCACCCTTAAAATCCCCCCAAATTTTTTTTTATAAAAAAAAAAAAAAAAAAATAAAAAAAAAAAAAATGGTAAGTAACTAGTATATAGCATTGTGACTATGTAGCATTATATCAATGTTTACTAACTTTTTGTTGCATAAAATTATGCTAATTTTTTACAAATTTCATTTTAGATCAGATACAGTACCTGTATAAATTGAAATGTAAGCTATGTAAAGCTTTATGCATGTACAAATATAAGAATAAGTTAGTTGAGATCCTGATGTAACATATACTAATGTGTATGGTTGATCAAATAAAGATTGGTCAAAATTACATATGTACGCAATACAGGAGTTATTACAATTGAAAGTTGTTGTTTTCTGGGAAGTTTCCTTCTGATTTAAGTTGCATTTTCTACAAAAATAGTACATGTTAAAAATTGTTTTCCTTCATCTTTGAACACATTACAGTTTTTGAAAGATCCCCTATTGACCAGTACATATACACTCATACCTTCTGTACTTCTACTTACATTCCATTCTGAAGGAAGCGACCCTGGTTAAGCTGCATGGACCTGTCTGGGGTCTGGTAATTGAGAGCACAAAGCTGGGACCCACAATTCCACATCGGCATTGGGTTGTAGTTGGTCGAGTCTATACGTGAACCCTTAGGATACACTCTACTCAACTGGCGACGATTATATGTAACAAATGTTAAGGTATTTTCAATTTTCCTTGAATACCAATTGTTTTTTGGGCAAAAAAACCCACATGGTCGTGTTTATGAAAAAGCGTTGAAAACCATACCTGTGAACCCTACCGTTTCTTGCGGTATACTACCAGAATTCAAAGAGAAAAATAATCTCCCGCCTGGAGATGCCATTCTACCGTAAATTAGCAATTATGATCAAATTGACCTTTAACCCAGACTGTAAACAAATTATTGACTGGTTTGCCAATTTGTGCAGACTGATTTATCAATATCTCAGCTAAATTGCCTGCTTCAATGTGTTTGTTGATTGCATTTTGTCACGGTCTGTGATTTTGTGTATGTCAGCTTTTCACACATTTTATGATGGGGATTAAATTGTTAATTGATGTCTGTACCCATCAGGGGTCATAACATAATTGATGATGGCTAAGTAGGCAGCGTGGAAAATCCTAGTCCATAAAATAATTAATCACAAGATGTAAACGGATCGGACAAAAGGTATAAAACAAGGCTGGAAAATAAAGATGGTTTAACTATTATCTTGCAATATTTCTAGATCGATTTTCATTTTTTATTCACAATTTAAGAATTCATGATTACCAAGATACTATTTTAGATATATTTTTATTTCTATACGCATATTTTCAAATCTTACTTTCACTTTACGGATAATTATATTGTGAAAAGAAAGTGAAAGTAGATTTAAAAATGCTATGATTGAAAACAGATGTTTAAAGCAGCTTTTCAATGTCTTTGTGACTTTTAGCTCGAAGCGTATGGACGAGTAAAATCTCCTAAAAATTACCAATCTCCCTCATTTTTAAGACAAATCTCCCTCATTTCTATCAAAAATGGTTCACAGGTATGGTTGAAAACCGGAGGATTTTGTTACAGTAAACTCGGCTTATAACAAACTCCTTCAGACCATTTAGATTTGTTCCCTATATCCAGTGTTTGTTATATCCCTTTATATAATAACATTTTAATATAAAATAAAGAAAAATAACTTGGGCAGAGTGTTCCTTTTATCAAGTTTTTTCTATATCCAGAGTCGTTATCTACAGAGTTTACTATGGGCAACACTGTGTTGAATGCTGCACCTTCATCACTACAAGTACTGTTCCTTTTTCAGCAATATTTTGAATATGTACACATACATTTGTTCTGAACCAATGTTCTATTGAGGGATCTATAATGCACCTGTATGCTCTATAAAAAACTGCCACTCACATAGTCAAGACCTTACCTTGTGCTTGAACCAAAGATCTTCAGTTATTTACAGATTAAAGTTATTCACATGTCAACATCGTAAAACTATCAATCACATAGGTAATGGTTGTAAATACGAGTTAACTAGATTATACTGTGACTCAGATTACCAGTAAGTTAAACACATAAAGGGAATGTTTGATCTACTAAATTAAGTATGAAATCCATTTAAATAATGCCAGTAAAGTCAACATTTCTCAAAATTTCAAAGTTTTACTTTATGGCTTCTGGATTAAAAAAGAAGTATTCTGTATGAAAGGATATGCAAGAAACTGTTGGGCTTTTGCCTTTGTGCACATGTTTTCAGCTTTGGTTTCCTGAAATGATGACATTTCCTGAAAGGTTCCTCTCCCTGTAATAGAAAATTATCTGTAAGTAAGATAGTAATGGTATGAGTGCTAATATTGCATGACCATAGGCTGGTTTATCAATTATAGACTATTGTATTGAAAGTTAGATGGGCTATTTACTTTTGTCATGCCAAATGTTCACAGAACAGTATGTCTGCTCATAATCTACTGAAACAAGGGATCTAACCTAGATGTACATGGGTATCAACCCAAATTTATAGGACAGCTAATCTGAAATTAATTTTCTTCAACAGTCTGGAATGATTCTACTAAAAACGGAAACAAAAAATCTTAACTATCTGGTGCTGTCATAACAGATTAATATGAAGGGGAAAATTTCAGCTGTGACTGTCTTTCTACAAGCAGGAAATTACTGAGAGATTTTAACTGTTACCCTCTGCTTGCAGAAAATGATTCTGTCATTGCAACCAGTGGAAACCATGACCTGCCTTCACATCCGTGCCGTCTTGACATGATATATATAGTTGGCTATTTTTTCACTGCTTATTCAGTAAGCATTCCTATAAATTAGTGCTGTCCAAACAAAGATGAACATGTGTATTTTAGAAAAATGACAAGTACTGCAAATATCACTTACTATCTAAATTGAACTGTACGGCAATACAGTAGACAATTAAGTCGGAAAATTCTTGAGCTATTTGGTTTCTCTTCTCCATCTGTTTCATATTCTGTTGCTGTAAGTGGAAAATAAAACATTCCAAATTTAATGATTTCTTTCTTCGGCTGGTATATCTTTACATCAATTTTATTCTTAAGAGTTTACTTCAGTATATAAAGAAACTTAAAACTAAAAGTCAACAAAAAAATTAAGGATGCCAAGCAGAAATGTCTTAAGTAAGAAGTGATTTTTTGACATTTTCTGCAAACTATTTCATAATGTCGTATTTCAATGTATTTTAGAAAATTTTAAACTTAAATACTTCAATTAATTGAAGGTTTCATAATTATGTTGTTAAACAAAGCTCAAAAGTTGCTTGAAATTTTAATGTTATACAAATAATTCTGAAACAAAGAGTACAATCTAATATCAATGAAAATATTGTTCTAATTATAGGGCATTTCTACCTAGCAGCCTGCATCAAGCAGGAAATACCAGATTTTGTAAAAACAAAGTATTTTTACCTTGATCTAGATTATTCATGACTTTCTGAATTTTCTACTTATTTATCCAACATAATAGTACTATTCATATCTTGAGCAAATAGAAACTTAAAGTCCCAGGATCACTAATTGAATTTATTGATATAGTAAATATATTTTCTGATAGGATAATGTTAGAACCATGTTCTATTCACTCTAAAAAATTGTTGACATATGTTTTTATTTCATATTGAAGTTGTTTCTTCCCAAAAGAGTTTTCGGAAAGCATAAATTTTCTCATTTTTTGCAATATTATTGAAAAAATACTGTGCTATATTTCTAACATATAATATCTATTTAAAACCCACATAAGGAATGTTTCTGGTACAAATAAAGGTCATTGTTGCTGGTTAGACATCTTTATTGTAATTGCACTCCTGGGACTTAAACAAAAGTAACAAATATATATGTATATAAAAGTTTACAATCATTGCATAAATACAAGAAAAGACTTGTCGAAATTTTTACACAATTACATTTGACTTTTCTGCCACTTCACTGCACTACGACATACGGGTATAAAAGGGAAATTATATGCAGCAACTTTTGGCATGTACAATACGGTTCAAGCGTGTGTGCGAACAAGCGAGGGTCTTACTGAAAATTTCACTGTCCGGTGGGTTTGAAACAAGGATGTTTGGCTCCCCTATATTATTTTTAATTTTCATCAACGAATTGGTAAATTATATTGAGAGAAGCGGTGTAAAGGTATCCAGATATATCCTGATGTTACTGAAATACTATCTCTATTGTTTGCTGATGATCTTGCTCTTACAGCAGATACTGTTGCAGGTCTACAAAAATTGTTAAATGTTTTACATAAATTTTGTACCGAAAGGGCGTTAGATTAACGCACAGAAATCGAAAATTCTTGTGTTTAAAAAGGGTGGGGTTTTATCAAAACATGAAAAATGGAACTATAATGGCGACATTATTGAAACGGTTAAAAGTTTCTCTTATGTCGGAGTTACTCTGTCACAGCAACTTTCTTTTGCAAAAATGGCGCGATCAAGCTTTAAAAGCTAAAAGAGTTCTTATTTCTGTTCTATCCAAGTTACAGAATTCGGCCAGTTACCAAAAATGTCTTTTTATATATATTTGATACTAAAATAAGCCCGATCTTACTTTACGGCTCGGAGATTTGGGGTATCAACAGACAACCCGCAATAGAAGCTGTACACTACTATGCTTGTAAGCGCTATATGTGTGTAAAACAAAAACAATCAATTAGCAGCACTGGGCATTGTGGAAGATTTCCGATATTTAAAATGCTACTAAAAGGTGTATTACCCCCCCCACCGTATTGGCTCAAAATTTTTAAAATGGCCCCCCCCGACAGATTTGTAAAAATGTTATTTGATGTTGAAATATTTTTGATAATAGGGGCCAAAATAATTGGGCTTCAGGTATAAGAAACTTGCTATGTATTAATGGTTTTGGATATGTATGGTTTAATCAAAGAGTAGAAAATGAAACGGTTTTATTAGAAGTTTTGTACAACGCTTAAAGGACCAGTATGTTCAAGAATGGTTGGAATCTATTACAAATGTGAATTCAAAATTAAACTCTTACAGCCAATATAAGACCACGCTTTGTCCATGAGCCATACTTGCATATGTAAAGGTGAAAAATTTGACATTCTCTAGCAAAACTAAGATCGTCATCCCACGATCTTGAAATAGAGAAAGGCAGATATCTAATATCCCTAAAGAAAACAGAATCTGTAAATTATGTAACTCTCGTTAGAAACAGAGTTCCATTTTGTTTTAGTCTGTTCAAAATTACAGCGTTTAAGGAAGAAATTTATACCAGGAAAATATTATGTGAACACAAATTTCCAAAAGTTTAAAATTTGATGAGCTGTAAATCAGAGCAAGTCTTATTAATTTGCAATGTCCTTTTATGCTTTTCAAGAGCCAGCAACCTAAATCAATAACTGCTTTTGAACACAAGGTTATTTCCTTATTTTGTAAATAGTACTGTATTGCTTCTCTGTGATTACATGACAGATATATTGGTACCGTCTGTATGTATGTTGTACAAATGTTACTTGAACTTGTTATGGGCGGTGGCCTTCAATAAAGCTTTCTTTTTGCCACTTCACAGTGAAATTATACTAAACGTACAGTATTTTAAGTTGTATCAAACTGGTGTATCAAAACCACAGAGAGTTACATTAACAGACTGAAGTTGGGCCTGAATCTTCTGAAAATCTCGGGCCCTGTATACACTAAAGGCCATTCTTAAATTGCCCTTGCTCTTGCTAAATAAGTAAAATTGTAAAACAATTTATTTGATTTGTTAGTATCTGGAAGTAGGTTGGAACTTGTTTCCCTAGATTGTACAGCACCAGGAACAGATAATACGCTTTCTATATCCCAACAGCAGAACAACCTGTCTCATGTATCAGCACAGACGAGAGTCGACATGCTAGATAGACTAAATACTGTTTTAAACAGTACAGAGTAGGAGCAACTCTGATAATACTGGTGGTGGATAGTGTATACTGGATACATTACATATGGGGTAGAATTATTGAGGCATTTTGGCTCATTGGAAAAGCTTTATTATATATACAGATATATTCTGAGGTAACACACGGTGATAAAACATTTACTTGAGCAATTTAACACAAAAGTTGCTGACAATATCATGGTTAAACTAATGATATGGAATGACTTCCTTCAGAAATCAGTGTTGTTGGGGATTCATCTTGAGATGATTATAGTGAAAGGATTCAAACTAGGAGAAATTCTGTTTAACATGTATGTGAGAACGTGGTATTCTTAATTTACATGATGTACAAGTTAGTTTGAGAGTGAAATTCATCCTCTATGTCATTGTTGACTGACACAGCCTTGCTCAGTGACTGGTGGTGATGATATTTTCAATAAATATCAGCGCTGAGGGGAAACCTGTTATATTGTTACCATTGATACGTGTGATTGCGTGGAAGTATTTGATAATATTGACAATATAAGAGCTTTATTTGTGCACTGTAAAATTGTCCTGGAATACATAACTAGCAGAGAGTTTTGATACGGATCTAGTAGACTGCAAGGGTGTGTAGATTGATCACAATCTGCACTGGTCACAAAGGCTGTATCATTTGCCAACAGGAGGGTGTAGGTAATGAAACCAGTTGACTGGGAAGAATCTTGTGTGTAGGAAATGTTCTTGACATACAGTAATACATTGATATTCATGAGGTTATAAATCCTCACAGCATTTTGTGGGTAAAGTAACTCATGAATTTTAAATCCCAATGACTTAGCCTAGCATTTCAACTGTTTACTTAGAACTACTAAAATGCAAATGTACATTATGTAATTATTCTACAAAAAAAAAAATTATGCTCCTGAAAATGAATGCATTTACCCTATTATAATCCATGTTTAATTCAGGTTTATAGGTGAAAAAGTATTCTGTATCACATCTCGGACATGGAAGAAACAATTATCATTTACTCTGTCAAAAAACGCATCTAGCAAGTTAATTTCACGCACAATCTGTTAATATAGTAAAACTAGTGTAATCCAGCACTCTACAGGACAAACTGATCAGAGCAATTAAAATTTAATACAGTATTCCAATTTGCATTTTACGTTACCAGAGCAAAGGGACTGTGTGTGTTCTACATCAAAACCAGGTGCTGGATAGGACAGGTTTTAGTGTAAAAGATATATTAATGAAATCCCCATTTCATGCAAAAAAGAAAACATTTGATTTTAAAAACAAATTTAGCATATAGTTCTTATGTAAATTAATTTGTTATTAAATATATAAAAATGAGAACATTATACACTATTAGACCAAACTTGTTTTGGGTTGTGTTTAGTTTTGTTCAAAAAGGCAGAAGTTTGTATGTAACAGTGTTTGGAGAAGATTAAATCAGTCTTGTTTGAATGATAAAAGAGCAATTTGTCAGTCTGGTACTGAAATGGACATAATAACTTATAATATCAGTCTCACAAGCTATGGAGTCAGAGGTTAAAAGTCAAAGATTTAGCACTGCATTTTAAGCAATAATTTCTGTTGCGAATTTAGGATTATTTTCAGCTTACATGTTGTGAATAACTGAAATAAACATGACTGTGAAAAAATATGTTTTAAATCAACAAGAACAATACACGGTCTTGTTAAATGAAACCACCAAACAACACCCTCAAACTGATGCCACACCTTCCACACCTTGAAATAACCAATAGTGCTCTGATACCTGTTTAACCATGAATGCAAGGGAATGTTTGGGAGTATAGGTCTGTGATACCATTTGTTTTTGTGACTTCCTGGTGACACGTAGATCATTCAGGTCATGGTATCTCTGCTGTGGCTTTTAAAATACACCAAATATCCATGTCAGTCAAATGTTTTCATCTTTAATATGCATATACATATGTTCCTTTAGTTAAATGTTCTCCTCAAATTAGTCTTATATGACCAAAGTTGATATGTGTATAAATTGTTTTAAAATACATGAGAAACATAAATAAAAAGAGTACAGGGAAAGTGGGAGAGATATTCACTTAAAGCACAGTGTCAAAACTAGCAATAGTCAGGCAGAAAAATTCAGACTGGTCCCTGAGAAATGTATACCGTAATCGTGTGTGTATATAACGCATGGGATTATAATACGCACCCCCGATTTGGCTTAAAAACCTAGGGGGAAACGCTAAAATGATGTATAATATGCAAGGCAAGTATCCGAAAATCATGTCATTTTTCGTGGGAAAATAATCCGACATAGCTTTAATTCCGAGCGAAAACTGCAAACTTATTCAGCACAGTTTGCGCTGTTTACAGGAATTTCAAATGAAGTGTTGTAGAGGGGAAATTAGATTATTGCAAGTACAATAGGCATCTTTGTTTATCAATATACAGACAACGGTATTGATCACCATTAATTGGTAGGTAATTAAATACACAACAAAAAGTAACAAACTTTACATAGACGGCAATTTAATTTTAGTGGAATCTAAAGGAAATTATTTGTATTGATTTTAATACATGTACATCGATAGACGTAGTCCGAAAACATAAAACAATAAACATATATTTTTGAGTTTATCAAAAAAAAATGTCACAGTTTAAAATTTTCATTCTCTTCCTACATGAATCGCTGTATAATACAGAAATATATGACAGGTAACCGATACCGTAAATTGGCTTTTAGCGCCACCCAATAAAAACTCTTCAAAAAGAAGATGGTCAGAAAATGTAAATACATGTACGTGAACTGGGAAATATTTCGCCGATTTAGCATTTTCATGCCCAGAAAAATAGTCTGAGGTCCTGTCTTGCATGTGGTGTATAGAACACACCCCTTCATGGACATTAAAAAATGGGTAAAAAAACTGTGGGTTATACACACACGATTACGGTAGTAACCTTGAGTCTTCACAGCTGAACCTTGAACAAACAGCAAAACCTACTTTAGTTTTTATCTTTAAATTTAATTCTTTAGTTTTATCCTATACATTCAATACTTAATTTTTATCCCTTATACATATAATCAGTATTCTATATGTTGGTTTTATCCCTTATATTCTACATGCAAGTGTTATCCCTTATATTTGTGCACAAAGGGGCTAGGCATGCTTGATTTTTTTAACATAGTATTTATAGACAAGGGAACCAACTCCAGGTCTGACAAAAAGTCGAGGTAGAGATTTCTACGACTGAATCAAGCCTTAGACGCAATGTACACTATCCAAAACTACATAAATCATTTAAAAGCAAATCGCTGTGATAATTTTTACAATGATATAAACTTTATAACCAAGTCGGCGACCAATCATCGCTACCCAGACTTCATGTCAGACAAGTATTCAAGGTTGTGATTTTTACGAGTGAATCAAGTCCAAGATGCAATGTACACTATCCAAACTATATAAATCATTTAAAAGCAAATCACTATGATAATATTTACAATGATATAAACTTAATCACTAAGATGGCGACCAATCATCGCTACCTCGACTTTTTGTCTGACCTAGAGTTGGTTCCCTTGTCTATATATACTAGCCTACGGTAAAATAAATTTAAGCGTGCCTGGCCCCTTTCTTTGTGCATGTACAAATAATGAAAATTAATAGGCCTTAAGTGATCAGTTATATCCTATTAAACCATATTGGGCTAGACAAGAAAATATCTGCAAAGATTATCTATAAAAATTTTGTTTGATGGAACCTGACGCAAATAGCGCAACTTTTCATTCATTTTTAAGTAACAACTATGATTTTCAATATTCCTTTAACAACTTCCTATTTTGTAAATATGCCGACTATTTTCAGAAGTCACAATGCCATGTCGGTGTGACAGGGGAGACAGTATATAAACAATCTGATCTAGATGTAGCCTACACAATAAGACATTTATAGTAACAAAGGCTTCATTGCGGGGAATATTTTCTTGCTTCTAACACAAACAGTATCAGTCATAAATCTGGTAACAATGTAACTGACGAGCTAACACAATACAAATATAACTAAATACATATGAAGAGGACATAACTGCACAAACATTTCTTAACTTTAATTATCATTAAAGTCACCTACATGGCCATAACTGTACCAAAACTTCTTCATGTATGAAAATCATAAATCCAATACGGGCCAAAATTTCACATATTAAACTCCTTTACGTAAGAACCAATATTATCATTGGACAGTAGTCAAGTAACATGTACTAAATCAATGCAATTTTTCATATTCTGACAAGTATAACCGACTATATAAATTTAAACTTTACTTTTTTAATTATTTGCTGAATTTTGATAGAACCTCCAAAACAGTTACGGCGAAGTCAAATATGTACAAATGGTTCCTGCAAAATAATGATGTCTTTATTCAATTTTTTGTGTGTGAGCATATGACAACTACAAACAATATGCATGTACAATTTACTACCTCTGTTGTCACAAAGGCTGTTACTTTTAATGGCAAAAACACTTTTTACTAATAGGACTCTGTATACTAGATTGTTTTTAGCAACAATTTCTACTTCAGGTATTTTAGGTAACATAAAACAGAAATATACCAAACTGCAGCGTCTAATTAATATTAACCTCATAAACTTAACAGGATTAAACTGTTCAATTCAAACAGTCAAGTACATAAAGGCCATGGTACAATTCAGGTTTGTGGTAACTGTTTGTGTTAGAATTCAAGACAGAAACACATGTTCTTGGTACAGTGATAAAACAAATAACTGGAGTACTGCAAGCTAAACAAAAGTCCCCTACCAGTTTATTCTTTACATAAAGTTAATGAACCTAGCTTGAATAGTTATCCAGTAATTGCATGATTCAGGTTTGCTCTACTAATGTATGTAACTTCTTTTTTCATAATGCTACATGCTGTTGTTTTTTTGTTACAGGAAAACTGGTAGGGGACTGTGAAAGGATTTTGTACAAAGAGACTTCTGGATATATCAGTATATAATTATACAAATACATATAACACCTCAGATCTTTTCTGAAAAAATTAAAATATTATTCATAAGTATGATACTCTAATATTACTCAAGCTGTCACAATGCAATGGTTCATAGGTAAAACTATGGTCCTGTATCAAAAATCTGGACATGTATCACACAGGTACAATTATATAAAGCTAGTACCCTTGAAACACCACAAATTTTGATTTATGTTGTTATAGTTGAAATACAAGGCTTTAATCTAGTGTTATATAGTCATGTACATTTTGTAACTAACTAGGGACCACTGGACAACTGCTAATTTCATAAACTGGACATTCTTCTTTCTTTTCTACATTTATTTCTCCAATCATTTGCCTGTCCTTAAATTGCTATTACCAAAAATAACTTTTAAAAACTACATGGTATTATGCCATAAATACAAGTCATGTGTAATTCATTTGCAACAGTCACATTTTCTATCGAGATCCACGTGACTACCAGGTAAGCATGCAATACCACTATGTCTCACTGTCTACAGTCTTTTGTCAATACTACAACTTGCTAAATACATTATATAAATATGTGAAACTACTTTCATATATATTATCTATCTAATTATCAGCATGCTGAATGTAGTTTTCTCTGTTAGTGTAGATCATGATCAGCCAACATATCTATACAATCAAAGCCAAAGCCATACTCTCTGGCAGTTAAACTTTTTTGTAGCAAACCAATGAACAATAAATGGGGCTATTCAGCTGAAATCAAGGACTTGTCCATCTTAGAAACAAAGCCGGTTTAGGGTTAGTTAGTCTTATTCATTATCATGATGAATTACCTGATCCTGCAGATTTTCTGCACACAATTTGATATTGTATATCCAGTCTTTCATTTCTACTTCTGAGTCACAGGCGACGTCTAGCGGACCAGATATCGAGTTACTGAAGATACGGAAGCAGCACGGCTTATCTCCCCTTCCCTGCAAGACCTCTGCGAGACAAAAATACATGTAATTATTTCATTTCAGTGTCCCTTGTGTTTAAATAATGTTAAATGTTGGTACAAATTGATTTGTTTGAAGCACCGTGGCAGATGGTTGTCATTTTTCTCCTTTGTTTATTCACACAGGTTGCTGCTTTCCTTGGCCTTGTTTTTCAAGCATCTAACTTAGGAGTGGGAGGTCAAATGTTTGAATCCCATCACTGTTCAACTTGATACTGCCAGGGGGGGGCAAGACAAACAATCTGCTGTCTCTTGTTGCCAAGGAAGAGGTACTGGGAGGCAATTTAAAACAAACCGTTACTTATAAAGAAAGAACTTAATAATATCATTAGTATCAGTCCACAGGGCATTAGTACCTGGATAATTAACTTACCTGTTATACATTTTCTAACATCTAAAACTCCTTTCTGCATGGAACCAAGAGGCGTATTATCGGCTGAGTCATCCTGTGGTTCTATCTCAACCACAAAATTAGCTGGGAACCAGTACTGTTTTTTGTCAGCATAATCTCCACGCCACCTGATATAGAAAACAAGTAGGCCATGATGACCATATATCTCTCACATAGAAGGTCATTCAAAGTAAATATTATATTTAATTTACAGAACTGTACACAGGGTTCTCATTTCATCTTCGTACTTTCAAGGTCATTTGTACTAACATCTGTGCAAAAACTGAAAATGTCGTCCAAATTTCTTTGCTGTAGCTTCAAGAACTACAAAGCAGAAGGTAATTTCCTATGTCAATCTATCTTAAACAAGTTACCCTAAGAGCAGGTCAGTTTTGATTTGAACAGTCTTGCTAGAGATTCACTAGAAAATGTTACTAATCAAATATCAAAGATCTAGGCCTTGTCGTTTTAAACAGGAAGAATTTCAAAGTCTTTCCTATTCATGTACAAGTCTATCAAATAACCACCATAGGCAGGGTCAATTTTGACCCTGGGTACAGGATTTTAACAATCATCAACTTCTGTCAAGCAGTTTGGTAGATGTCTTTGAAGAAATTGTTGATGCAATCACACTCGACAGACATCAGGCTATCACAAAAGCTCACCTTGAGCACACTGTGCTCAGGCAATCTAGAAGTGTGCTTGCTTTTAAGTTAAATATAACTTAAATACACAAATGCCCAGTAGTGTGTTTCTAGTACTGTTATTTTGAGTACAGTCACACCTGTCTTAAGCAACTTGAAATTGTGGTCTTTAAAGACAGGTGGTCTCTTTACTCTGGATATACTATTATAACTTCAAATCGCAAGGGAGGAATTTAAAGTGGTTGCATAGGTCAGGATGTTGCTCAACTCAGGTGGTCTCAAGAGCAGTTCCGACTGTACACCCATTCCAGATTTGTCTGAATCTGTTACAAATGTACTACATGTACTAAAATAATTATCTTTTTTTAAGTTAACAAGTTCTTATTGCTGATTTAAGATATAGGGACAAACTTGCATGTTATATTATGAACTAATCATATATATCTATGATCACCACTCTGCAGGTGCCCTATAATACATCATAAAATATGTACATACCATCCATTGTCATGTTTGTTGACGTTTGTGATAATGGAGTCTTTACAAAATGATAGTTCATCATCCCTGTTGGCTTGGTAGTCATGTAAAGCTTTTACACGAACCTATCATAACAAAACATTACTTTCAATGGCCTTCAAATCTGCAGCAGATTTATCCAAAATAAAACATAATATTGTAGAAATTTCAAACTCTGGAGTTTCAAAGTCATAAAATATACTTTTGTTAAAACAATATAAATAATATTCGAAATTATGATTTTGTTTTTGTGCTTCTGAAATGTAGGGTGTAACACAATAGCTCTGGAGTAAGCACTGGAAATGATTAATACCCCAACTTATGTTAAATATCAGAGCAAAATTACATGGAGAGACAAGTATATGTTTCTACACATATCAAACACAGCTTGAATTTTGCCACGAATAAATGATAAATGTGCAGACACAATGGCTTTGCATGCATAGATATTTGTACAGAAGTACAAATGTGCAATAACTCTAAAATGTGAAATATACTAAAACAACTTGTGATTGTAGTTTTGCATGCATAGATATAATAGGGTATAGCAACTGTAGAGTTTCAATGCAGTACTTAACCATTGATACCTGACATTTTACACTTCTAACTAAAAGTACAAAAGGGCAATAACTCTACAAAATAGTAAAACACAGTAAGATACTTTGTCATTGAGACTTATCAAGCTGCAAGTCTTTTCAAATACATACTGTGCCATAAAGAAATACACTAAACTTTATACATAATTAAAGAGATAGACAAGCATTATTATATAAAAGTCATTCAAATATTGCTGTATTATAATCTGGTTATAGGGAACATATCTGATTACATGCTTACATTGCAATTAAAGGTTAGTAAACATATTTGATAAAAGGAAATAAATAAACCTTATGTATAAACAATCCTCAAGGCCTAATATCATATCTCTTTTTCATTGACTTCCAATTGGTCAGTTTTTTATGTAATTTTAAGTTAATGAAAAATCAGAGATTTGAGACTGGTCTTTTTTTATTTATCAGTTTTTAAAGTATGGTGATTTCTAGCAAGATACAAGTAGAAATACTGGCTTTAGTTCAAATCAATATAAGCATGCTATATGCATGTTGTACTAAAGTCATAAATTCCTTTCAAAGGTAGGTACTTAAATGCATTCCATGCTGATTATGCCATTTTGAAGCATATACAGTTAGTGATGCAAGAATTGCAGGTTGTCAATACAACCCGAGGACAAGCTCAAACATGTTACACAGTATTATTGTCATATGTGGTATACACCATTGATGGAAACATTGCTTTCAACTCTCAAGAAGTAACAAAACCTCCTCGAATAATATTACATGCAACATCCAACTATAGGCAAAATCTAAGTAACGGGTATTCATGCAGATTTACATGCAGGGTCTTTATAAACCTCAATGAAAAAGGGAAGTTAACTGATGGTTTAGTATATGCAGTTCAAGCCTTGTCAAGCACATATTCTGCTTGTTCACATGCTATGTACAAGCTATATACAGTTGAAATGAAATAAAAACTTAGGTAAACATACAAAAACACAACTGTCATGCGAGGTGTATACATAAATACTGAAATGAATAAAGTTGAAAAATGCTGGCCATATGAAGAGACGAGATTAAAAAGGACCTCACATCAAGTTATTATTTCAGAGCTTAAAGGGTATCAGATCAGAATATCAGTAAGTTGTACACAAATTGAATTAGATGAAGGATACATCATTTATCAAAGCTAAGCACTTTATGACAGATTCTGAAATGACTTTGAATTTTTTAGCTAAATTTTATTGAAAGTCAAATCAGAATTAGCTAGATCTGCCAGTTTATGGGGCCAATATCTCTGCAACAACCAAGAATCAATGCTTGTGACTATGACCTTTGCCATACTGACTCCAGAATCAAACAGTTCCTTAACTGAATCTCCTGAACAAAATGGATCAAATAGTTTTCCAGTTATTAAGCAAAAATGTTTCAGTTTACACAGTGACCTTGCTTTTGTTCTTAAACAGAAAAAAGTTTTGATATTTGTGACCTTGAACAATGACATATGATACATTCGATGTGCAAACTAAACTTCATACAAATGACTCCTGCTAAATTTGGTGAAAGCTGAACAAGCTTGTCTGGAGATGGACGCATGATCTTCTTTCTAAGTGACATAGATCTTTGACATGACCGAGTTACATTATAGTAGCTCTAAAAACTATTGCAAAAATTTGATCAACAAACTTTTTCCAACAGACAAACTATAACCAACCTGTGATGACTGCTATTTACCCCTTTAAACTGTTGTTGGCAGAGATATAACAATTGTCCATTCTAAATCACAAATGATGCCTGACAAACAATATGTAGTATGTACAACATGTATATACCTTTAAACCATGTATGTGTTTAACAGAAACAAATGCAAGATTCTATTGATTCAAAATAAAATTATTTACAGTATGCACGCTAACTATAAACATACTGAAAATACATTGAAGACGATCTGCTACCAATCAAAGTCATGGACATCAAATCCAAACTGCATGTACTTACCCCTTCTCCAATATTTTTTTTTATTTCACACTGGATAATTATTTTCTATAAAGCTTGAAAATCTGTGATTTAGAATGGACCTTTGTGGAATGTTCTATATACATAATGTATGTGTATTAACCTGTACAATTTGTTAATTCAATGTGCGATTACTAGGTTTACCTTAGATGTGAATAAATTTGGTTGAAAGTAAATAGCTTTATCATAAGTGACGGCTTCATTTCCGCTAGTACTTGGGGCCTGGAAAATGGGAGCATTCTTTACATGTACATTAAAATGTTTTATGTAACCAACTCTGCTGACAAAATATACTGAAGTCAAAGTGTTGGGCAAAAGAAGACATACTTTGCTGCAAAGCAAATAAAACACTGTACTTTCAAGTCCAGAAATACACCTCTTTACAAAAGTTTATTTTCTCCGAGCATACACAGGTACTACAGCCTATATAATGCCCAGTGCAATACTGAGACATCAGGCATCAAAAATTCAAGATGCCAGAAAAACAGGAGAAAGAAAATGAACAAACCAGGTAGATTTCAAACTATTTCAATATAAATCTAATGTTTTTTTATGTTGTTGGATGCACTGACTGGTAGTAAAGAATATATGACCATTTAATGAAGTGAAATATGTTCCAATACTCTTTCAGTTGCCAAGTTTAATAGGAACTATAACTAGATTTGACTTTCATTTTTAAAAAAAGCATTTGCAGCAAAGTAATTTCTTCTGCTCACAAGGGGAGAAGTAGGTCATGTGACAGAAAGGATCATGGCAGCCATCAAGGGGGGTAACTTCTGGTTTCTATAGTTACCTTAGATGTGTACGCATTAGGCATGTGATATATCCCTGAATCATATATAGCCTCATCGTTAACTGAACTCGGATCCTAAAAAAAGCATGCATTTTAAAAACAAAAAACAAAAGATCCTTAACCAAACAAAACTGAAAGAGAATCAAGCAAAGTCATCCAATGCAAAAACTGCAACATAAAATTTTCAAAGTACTTTCATACCAAATTTGTTTTGTTTTTTAACTTTTACGTAGCATCAAAAACATTAAGTTCAAAAGATTTAAATTACAAACTTTAATAATTCATAAGTGTGCAGTTTATATACTGGATGACTGTTGCTGTAAATAAAACTAGAATTGTGTCCAAAGGACACCGATGCCCCCACTGTGCAGATGTGCTCATAAACAAGAGCAAGCATATCTGTATGTAAGATTTTTATGTGGAACTTTTTCATTCCACTGTTTCTTTCTGTACATATACCTAAAATGATCTACAGGTAACCTTTATGTACATGTTAAATTAAATTACAAATGTAAAATTTATATGTTCATTATTTATATGGTATATAGTGAAAAATCAACAAAAGGGCCATAATTCTGTTAAATTTGGTCGCAACAAATTTATATGGTATATAGTGAAAAAATCAACAAAGGGCCATAATTTGTTAAATTTGGTCGCAACAAAAATTTCTTCCTTTACTACCATCTACACTTAAAGCTGTTCATCCCTGGAAGTTTAAGCAAAATCTGCCATCCGGTTTAAGAGGAGTTGCGTTCACAATATTTCTATATGGTATTAGTGAAAAACTTAACAAAGGGCCATAATTCTGTTAAATTTGGTCGCAACAAAATTCCTTCCTTTTACTACCATCTACACTTAAGGTTGTTCATCCCTGGAAGTTTAAGCAAAATCTGCCAACCAGTTTAAGAGGAGTTGCGTTCACAAAATTTCTATATGGTATATAGTGAAAAAATCAACAAAGGGCCATAATTCTGTTAAATTTGGCCGCAGCAAATTCCTTCCTTTACTGCCATCTACACATTAGGTTGTTCATCCCTGGAAGTTTAAGCAAAATCTGCCATCCGGTTTAAGAGGAGTTGCGTTCACAAAATTTCTACTAGTTATATATATAGTGAAAAAATCACAAAGGGCCATATTCTGTTAATTTGGTCGCGCAAATTCCTTTCTTTACTACCATCTACACATTAAGGTTGTTCATCCCTGGAAGTTTAAGCAAAATCTGCCATCCGGTTTAAGAGGAGTTGCGTTCACAAGATTATAGTGAAAAATCAACAAGGGCCATAATTCTGTTAAATTTGGTCGCCGCGAAAATTCCTTCCTTTACTACCATCTACACTTAAGGTTGTTCATCCCTGGAAGTTTAAGCAAAATCTGCCATCCGGTTTAAGAGGAGTTGCGTTCACAAGATTTCCCCCCCCCCCCCGGACGGACGGACGGACTGACGGACGGACGGACAAGTGCAACGCTATATGCACCCCACTTTGTGGGGGGCATAATAAAACTAATAATAGGCATCTAGTGTGATGCTTCCATTTTTGATAATAAAGTGTTTAAGCTGATGCAAAGCAGGATAAACCTGGAAGAGCAGACATATTTTATCTTTAAACCATACCAGGTCCTGTCTTTACTTCTTTTTCATGATGGGAGGTGGGGGGGGAAGATTGTGTAAAGATATGACAGACTTAAACATAGCTGGCCAGTGTTCAATGCCTTTAAGACGAACAATGCCAAACACCATCAGAAACTTAGAGGGTTTAATTACTGACTACTGAATACAGAACTAATGTTGTAACCAACCAACATGTATGAAATGTTAACAACTGATATTGGTGTGGAGGCAGTTTGTAAATATTAAAAACAATAAATAACTAGTATGTCATTATACATTTCATCCATACTTTTGTCTTTTATAATTAATGAAGGTCAGACAACTTAATGGAGATTTATTGCAGAACTCCATCAGCCTAAAAGAACAATCCACAACTTGCAATCATTAAACTCATAGACCTGACAATGAATGCAAAACTACCAAGGAAGTATTTCAATTTTCCTTCTTGGAAAATGACCTCACGTATGAATGAGGAAGAGACGCTTAAGGAAGAAGGAAATTGTTATCCTGCTCTAGACACACAACAAAATACTATTAACATATATTATCATCTAAAGGCCAAAACTGATGAATTCCTAGTTTTTCATTCTCATTTAATATCTTTTAATCAACAAGATTTAACTCAGCAAGACAGTACATGATAATCACTTCAGTCAGGTTGAAGTCATTTTTTGTTGCCATTATGTCATCTTTTAAACTTTTATCGATTTGAATTCCAATATTACAATTTCCTGTGACATTTGAAGACAGTTTTGTTCTCATAAAACTCCTGATAAAACACTTGATAAAACTACTGTGAATCCAATCTGTCCTTAGAACATCTGGATAATACTCAAGGCAAGCGCCTGGATACCAGCATTCTTGCCACAGATAACAAACAGCTCTAGTTCGTAGTTTACACAAATTTGTTTTAGTTCAATTATGAAGAAAACTCCGTAGCTTATTGAATCGCCTCATTCCAGATGTCATCACGATCGCAAGAGAGAGGGAGCAAGTTTTTCATCACTGCTACACATTTACAGCTGGGTGGACTGAGGCACATGTGGCATCAGTGTCTTTGCCCAAGGACACACCTCGTGCTAGGGCTGGGATTCAAACACAGGACCTCCCATTACAGGGGCAAACACCCTAACCACTGAGCTATTGAGGCCCACACAGCTCTTTTATGGAAGAATTTGTTTTCCAAATAACTCTAGCATGTAAAACTTTTCAATGAGAATGAAAAACTAGGTATTTATCTCCCTTGACCATGCCTAAAATTCAAAACAAGGCAACAACAAAATTGCTTCATAAGCAGCAAGCAAACAGAAGGGATGCTAACTTCATTTTACTCTTACGGATTACCTTTGATGTAAAATCATTTGGATTTATATAATTTTCTGGCTGGACAAACCCTCCATATATTGCCTGATCACTGGGGTCCTACAATACAACTTGCCCTTCAAATATTCTGTAAGTATTCTAATAAATAGCCTACAAAGTGTAATGTATTCCAAACCAGACACAAAGTCCTTGTGACTGACATATCTGACATACTTTAACCCTTTAAAACAGCCATAAGAAACAAATTCTAAGAGCATTTTGGCACATACAGTAACTGCTAACAGGGTCTCAATAAACAGCCTAAGGCCATACCAAATCGTTTCTCTGTTTAACGTACGCGGACGGATAGGTTTGAGGCCCTCTGATCGGAAAAAAAATAATTTCATTAACTCTCGCGAGCTCGCTGTATAACAACATTGACGCCAGAATCTATTTGTGAATGGCAAGATGATAAGGACGTTTAAATAGTATTTGTATAAAAAGGCATGTAGGTGCTTAGTAGTTCAAGGCATTTTGATAACATCGCTACCTTTGCATGGTTTCACAAGTGGTGATTGGAAATTAAAAAATGATCATATTGACCTTCTGAAAGACCGATCATTAGGCTTTATTAAATCAGAAGCGATTAATCTATCGGTAAAACTCTATTCTAACACTATCAAAACTTTCTCCTATATACACAAAGAAGGATTTGAGCGTAATATATGTCAGGAACTATTTTTGGCTATTGAAATTCCCTCTCACGTAATTTTCACGCAACATCTATGAGTGTGCATGTGTTAATACGCTTGGGTTGGCATTGTTATGATGAAGTCACATGATTTTAACAAATCATAGTAAAATTTGCTACAATTCCTGTATTGCCTATAATATCAGCAACAACAAAATATTACGAATAGTGTTTTAATGGAGGAGTAAAAAGAACAGTAAAAATTCCATGGAAAGCAGGGAATACACGGAATGCTACGAGTACAAAGCAGCGAGTTCATGGTAGTGCAGTAAAGCAGGGAGTTCAAGGTAGTGCAGTAAATTGTACCCCCTCGAACATTTTTTGTTTAAATTAACATGTTAGAATGGAAAAATATCTTACATTTGAGTGATATACCGGTTAGTATATCACTGTTTGTCCCTTAGATGCGTCGGAATTAAATTCTCAGGCCTTCCTAAATGAACAATGTGTGTGACGGTCTGTTCAACATATAGCTTCACCTTAACATACTGATTTAGCAATAGTGCAATACCTACAATGTATGTATGTGTGGTGAAGAAAAATTATATTCTGGTAAGTATGGCAGTAAAACTGACTCGTTTTTTTGGGAGCGCTTTGCTTTTTCAGGATAGCTAGATAAGATTTCAAACAGTGGGTTGATGCTAAACGTAGAAACAATTTTGTATGGCCCAAGGCTCAACCTCACATCTAGAGTGCCCTAGCTTAAGCTTTAAAATATAAGGATTTATCAGTCATTAGTCATTAGACATTAGAATTTTTTAATTGACATCAGCTGTATAACTGTTACAGTGATCTAGTAACCATATTTCTTCATTCCTTCACTCAGCATCCAATAAAGCTCTTCAGCTCCTCAACATTTACATACAATAATATTCGTTAACTTGATTTTTTTCTGTAAGGTTTTTGTTGTTTTTAAACAAAAGGAAAACTCCCAATGCTGCAAAAAAGAATAACATTTACAATGCTGCAAAAAAGAATAAAATTTAGTCTATTTTCTAAGACACTTTCTGAAGCTTTCATGCAATTTCACATTCTAGATAATGTTAAAAACAACATAAAGTGTATTTAAACAAACAGTAGTAATCTGGCATATCTGCCAAGCGGAATATACATGTTCCACTTACTGTCCCATCTATTTTGTTGATTTTAAAGTTTTAACATTCTTCATTTTCCTTCTCATAACTCTCTCTGCTCATTACTGGGTTTCAATGCAAGCAAAACCAGAGCGGCATTGGTTTAAACTTTTTTTATTTTACACCAGTCCTATGATTTACATAGAGGTGATATAATTAAGTATTATTAAAAAGAACATAAATGGGTTTAACATCAAATTTAAAACCAAATACCATATATGAATGAAAAACACATCTAATGAAAACAATGAAATTATCCTCACAAAAATTCTGTATACATATATATTGCAGAAATCTGAATCAATTGAGGACTTACCACACCCTCTCTCTCAACAAGGGCATCATCAACAGCTTTACGCAGCTTCATCTTCTTGTACAGTGGATACTTTTCATAATACTGTACTAACTCTACAAGGCTTTCAAATTCAGCAGTTCCTATTGTAAATAAACGACCTTCCTGACGTATTCGACAATGTTTGATTTTACCCTCCGCTCTGAAATGTTTACAGTTGTTTCATGTCCTTTGTGTAGAGTGTATATTTCTTAGAACCTTGTATAACATGCTGGTTAGTTTTCAATGGCTCTAAATTTAAACAAATATGAAATTGGTTCTGAAAAAACAAGTGGATGGAGTATTGCCATGCAATACAGTGTCCCTTACCAAGTATGATAGGATGAGATGTACATATGACCATATAGAAGTTACAGCCCAGATAAGAAGTGTGGACTGAGAGAATTTAGTAAATCTATAGTCCCCAAAACAGTCTCTGACCAATTGGGGACTAATAATTTACAATTAATAAAATAAAGGTTGAAAAAGAATAAAATATCCCTAGCAAATGGTCGCACAATGATTTGCACTAATGACTCCTTGGTTCCATACTCAGTTTATAAAACATTTTTTCATGAGACCAGCTTCGCATTGGTCTGTTTCAAAATGAGCTCACGCCTAACCAATCAGCTTACATAAATTCAAAGACTGGTTCTAGGCCCAGCTTACCTAAATGAGATAGCATAGGAGAACTGGTCAGTTTCACTTCTCCTAACTAAGAAAGCACCATCGTATGGTATACGTTTCAACATCTCCTCCGCCTGATCTCTGTCCTTGTTTTCATGATACCACCTGCAAGATTTTAAAAAATAATTTAACTAATACTCTACTGAATTTCTAAAACGGACTTTTGTCCACCTTTCTTTCCAAAAATCGTTCTATTAGATGCTGACTGAAAATTTACTATTATTTTACTACACTTATCATAATCTGCACTTGACATAAAGCCAGAATCTTATGCCACCCTCGGTGTAAAGGTTAAAACTATGTAAACAATCTGCACTTAAGAAACAGTATTTAAACTTTGACATATTTGTATTGGAATTAAAATAATCAGCTATAACTTGATTTTTTTCTTGCATCAAGTTGTCCTAGATTCAATTAAGATCATATTTTTACAATAACATCATAAACAAGAGCTGTCAGTAGGACAGCGCGCTCGACTGTTTTAGTGCTTGCCAATTAAACAAAACTTTGACAGTTAAGGGCACACAAGACTTTAACTAGGAATTTCTAAGTACAAACAAAGAAACATTTTCACAGAGTTATCTTCTTTTGCTAACAAATAGGTGTCATAATGGTACACAAGTACTCCAACTTTCAAAGTAATATCTCAAATGGTTAAGTCAACAAGTGGACAAGAATGAAAATTTTAACTGAGTTTCTAAGTCAAAAAGGGCCATAATTCAAACAAGAGGGCCATGATGGCCCTATATCACTCACCTGACTAACATTGGCTATAATACAAGGGCTCATGATTCTAACATAATTCGTAGAGGTCCACTACACAATGCTAAGTAACATTCCAAATATCTATTCTCTGCCTGTCGGCCTTCTTGTTTTTTTTAAGTTTTCCCTATAAGCCTATGTGAAATCAAGTCACCTCCCTCCCCCGAAGAAGAAGATTTTTTAAGTTTTTCCTATATAAAGCCTATGCAAAACTAAGTGACACACCGCAAGGGATCAATTTTGACCCGGGGGTCATATAAAAGGGTTAAGGCAATAAGTGGATTTTACCCATATTAAATGTATTTTCTAAGTAAAAAAGGAGCATAATTCTTTAGGTCATGATGGTTAACAAGTATGGTTAGTTTCAAAGCAATACATCTAATGGTTTTGAAATAAATTGAGGTTGTGGTGGTACGAAAAACTTAACCAAGCTCAATACACTTTCTTAGTCAAAAAAGGGCCATAATTCTGTCATAACACATTGACAGTGTTATGTGCTCTTGTCTGTAGATGGAGGTTATGATGGTAAACAAGTATGGTAAGTTTCAAAGCCATACCTCTAATAGTTTAGAAATAAAGTGGGGTGGTACGAAAAACTTAACCAAGGTGTGACACCAACACGGACGCCGATGCCGGGGCGAGTAGGATAGCTCCCCTTTTCTTCGAAAAGTCGAGCTAAAGAATGTCAACTTCTATTTTTGCAAGAGATCTTCTGTATAACTGGTGCAGTTACTATTATACTGGTACAAACCCACAGAGTTATCTGATGATCTCATTAAAGTTCATCACAAAAGCCTCTAGTAATACTAAATAATTTTACTAAAATGACACAGCGAAACTGAATGATCATAAATCATCAGACTTACTCCTTTCCTTCGTGACTCTGCGGCTGTGGGACGGGTTCCCTGAGGACCATTGAGAAGTTATTTCCCTTGAGCGAGTGTGTCCGATAATACACGAATAAACTGTACAAGCTATCAAATGTTGTATTGTCTATCAAATAATACTTGACCTGAAAGTCAGACCAAAATAACACTGTTTAAAATTCACTGAAATGTAAGAATCCACCATATTTCCTATCTTTCCTAACCATATTTCATTAAGATTCAAACAACATCATGGTGAAAATGGCTTTATCCAAAATCTAAATACACCACCACAAAGCAAATCTATGGGACCTTTGCATGGTTTTCAATGAAGAACCGAGTTTTCTCCATCAGGAATGTTGGGGAATGTTTTCACCAACCTTTAGGAAGGCTCTGACTTTATCAACCATTCCAGATGCTTGAAAAATTCCGTCCTCCATAACAGGTCATGATTGTAACAAAATTTTTCTTGTCAACACATACTAATGGCTCAATGTGCTAAAAATAGATTCTGATTTGATAATTAAAGTAAAAACCTGCAGTGAGTTACTGACCTGCCCCAGTTCCTGCTTAGACTTGATTCGACAATGGTTTATTGTATTCTTCCACCTGAAAAGTAAAACATCTTTTTTGCAGTATTCAAATGACAAGGATGTCTACCATAACCAGATGCCCAAGTACAGTAAACTCCGCTTATAACGATATTCAGGGAACCATAGAATTTATATCATTACATCCAAATAAAGTTATATCCAATGTAGAGGACTGGCAGTGGTTGAAACCGAAAGTAGATTTATAGCGCTTGCTTCACTAATAATATAGAATAAGTTTAGTATACGATTTATTTACATGTAAATGGAAATGTTTGTGTTATTTCATCAAATGTTATGAAAATATAAACATAATTGTGAAAAATCATAAATACATTACAAAAGGAATGCATGTCTCATCCTTTTTCTTGCCGGAGTAAATGCCGTAGTTTCATATGCTTTTTCGATAGCATCCCATTTTTTTTTTAAATCATGTTAAGTGAATTCTGTTTAACTCTGAAATCAGTAGCAATTTCTTGCTTCTATGAAGTCCCTTCTCAACTTCACATTTCATTTTGTACTAGATTCTATATATTAATGTTTTCTCTTCCGACTAGGAGACTCAATGATATTTTTATGTATTGCACGAAAAAAAAAACATGTACAATTTAGGATTAATACATTAATTTTGTGTATAAATATTTACTCAAATATGTTTTTGCTCAGCAAAAGGCATTTAACTATAAACGTGTGTGAATCACTTTTAATGCAAAGAATTGTTAGTACGATAATTAGCTCGATTAATTAGCCCTAATCATTAGAGCGTCGGTCATTGTCACGCATTCACACCATCTCGCAAACTATAATTATCTCTTTAAAAGGGAAAACAAAGCGTTCGGAACCTTGAAAACCCATCGTTATATCAGCAATGTTATAAGAGGTATATCGCTATAAGCGATATCGTTATAAGTGGAGTTTACTATACAGTGTTATGAGTCTAAACATTTTAATGGAATGAAAGACTTTTAAGATTTTTTATGCTTTAAACACCTATGTATACATAATGTTTACAGTGTATCTTTTAAAAGTGAAGAAAAAGTTGCAGAAAAATCCCACAGTGTTAAAAAGATACAGTCAATCATTTGAAATCAATACATAAGTCCATGTATGATGATTACGATTGCTGAAAATTCGGTGTGAACAAACATTTTACCTGAAGGACAATGAAAAATCTCCAACAAAAGTATCACTGTCTCTAACAAGGAAAGTTCCGTCACCAAGATGAGCGTACTCCTTCAGTTTCCTTTCTGCCTCAGTGCGACCTCCTGGCAGTCGACCATGAAACCATTTCTCACTAAAATGTAGTTCTTCTTGAGGCTGACCCTGTAAAGAAATCAACAGTAACAGCTTAATATATCTGCAAAAGTTTTTTCTTTACTGTAAAGTGTCCACTTGGGTGAGATGGACACTTTGATAAGGTGGTCACTAAGTCATTTGTCTTAAAGAGCCAGTCATGTGACTATCCAAAACTAATGTTTAAACATAAAGACATCTGTGTCTGCCAGCTATATTTCATTTCTTTAACACAAGTTCGACTGTATGTCACAGTGACACTCTAAAAGTCATAACCTACCTCCATACTGCATGTCACAGTGACACTCTAAAAGTCCTAACCTACCTCCATACTCCATGACACAGTGACACTCTACAAGTCCTAACCTACCTCCATACTGTATGACACAGTGACACTCTACAAGTCCTAACCTACTTCCATACTGCATGTCACAGTGACACTCTTAAAAGTCCTAACCTACCTCCATACTGTATGACACAGTGACATTCTAAAAGTCATAACCTAGCTCCATACTGCATGTCACAGTGACACTCTAAAAGTCCTAACCTACCTCCATACTGTATGACACAGTGACACTCTAAAAGTCCTAACCTACCTCCATACTGTATGTCACAGTGACACTCTAAAAGTCCTAACCTACCTCCATACTGTATGACACAGTGACACTCTAAAAGTCCTAACCTACCTCCATTCTGTATGACACAGTGACACTCTAAAAGTCATAACCTACCTCCATACTGCATGTCACAGTGACACCTTAAAAGTCCTAACCTACCTCCATACTGCATGGCACAGTAACACTCTAAAAGTCCTAACCTACTTCCATACTGCATGTCACAATGGCACTCTAAAAGTTCTAACCTACCTCCATACTGCATGACACAGTAACACTCTGCAAGTCCTAACCTACCTCCATACTGCATGACATAGTATCACTCTACAAGTCCTAACCTATATCCATACTGCATGACATAGTAACACTCTACAAGTCCTAACCTACCTCCATACTGCATGACACAGTTACACTCTAGAAGTCCTAACCTACCTCCAAACTGCATGTCACAGTAACATTCTAGAAGTCCTAACCTACCTCCAAACTGCATGTCACAGTATCACTCTGAAAGTCCTAACCTACCTCCAAACTGCATGTAACACTCTAGAAGTCCTAACCTACCCAAACTGCATGTCACAGTATCACTCTGAAAGTCCTAACCTACCTCCAAACTGCATGTAACACTCTAGAAGTCCTAAGCTACCTCCATACTGCATGTCACAGTAACATTCTAGAATTTCTAACCTACCTCCAAACTGCATGTCACAGTTACACTCTGAAAGTCCTAACCTACCTCCATACTGCATGACACAGTAACACTCTACAAGTCTTAACCTACCTCCAAACTGCATGTCACAGTAACACTCTAGAAGTCTTAACCTACCTCCAAACTGCATGTCACAGAAACACTCTAAAAAGTCCTAACCTACCTCCAAACTGCATGTAACACTCTAGAAGTCCTAAGCTACCTCCAAACTGCATGTCACAGTAACACTCTAGAAGTCCTAACCTTACTCCAAACTGCATATCACAGTAACACTCTACAAGTCCTAACCTACCTCCATACTGCATGTCACGGTAACACTCTAGAAGTCCTAACCTACCTCCAAACTGCATGACACAGTAACACTCTACAAGTCCTAACGTACCTCCAAACTGCATGTCACAGTAACACTCTACAAGTCCTAACCTACCTCCATACCACATGACACAGTAACACTCTATTAGTCCTTACCTACCTCCATACTGCATGACACAGTAACACTCTAGAAGTCCTAACTTACCTCCATACTGCATGACACAGTAACACTCTGCAAGTCCTAACCTACCTCCATACTGCATGACACAGTAACACTCTGCAAGTCCTAACCTACCTCCATACTGCATGACACAGTAACACTCTTCAAGTCCTAACCTACCTCCATACTGCATGACACAGTAACACTCTGCAAGTCCTAACCTACCTCCATACTGCATGACACAGTAACACTCTGCAAGTCCTAACCTACCTCCATACTGCATGACACAGTAACACTCTACAAGTCCTAACCTACCTCCATACTGCATGACACAGTAACACTCTACAAGTCCTAACCTACCTCCATACTGCATGACACAGTAACACTCTACAAGTCCTAACCTACCTCCATACTGCATGACACAGTAACACTCTACAAGTCCTAACCTACCTCCATACGGCATGACACAGTAACACTCTACAAGTCCTAACCTACCTCCATACTCCATGACACAGTAACACTCTACAAGTCCTAACCTACCTCCATACTCCATGACACAGTAACACTCTACAAGTCCTAACCTACCTCCATACTGCATGACACAGTAACACTCTACAAGTCCTAACCTACCTCCATACTGCATGACACAGTAACACTCTACAAGTCCTAACCTACCTCCATACTGCATGACACAGTAACACTCTACAAGTCCTAACCTACTTCCATACTCCATGACACAGCAACACTCTACAAGTCCTAACCTACCTCCATACGGCATGACACAGTAACACTCTAGAAGTCCTAACCTACCTCCATACTGCATGACACAGTAACACTCTACAAGTCCTAACCTACCTCCATACGGCATGACACAGTAACACTCTTCAAGTCCTAACCTACCTCCATACGGCATGACACAGTAACACTCTGCAAGTCCTAACCTACCTCAATACTGCATGACACAGTAACACTCTGAAAGTCCTAACCTACCTCCATACTGCATGACACAGTAACACTCTACAAGTCCTAACCTACCTCCATACTGCATGACACAGTAACACTCTACAAGTCCTAACCTACCTCCAAACTGCTTCCATTGTCATCATCTGTGTCTTCTTCCTCTTCATGGCTGGTCTCTTCACTGTAGTAAAGTTTACTGGATGTCAACACAAAGAAATGCGGGGTCCACGTCTGGTCTAAGGGATCTTCCAGGTACAGTAAGCCATTCTTAACAGAGTTACTCAAGTCCCCTTCTCTAGCATCTAAAAAACAAACAGTGAGGTGCTTGGAACTTTATTAACACCATGCAGTCATTTTATTTTAGGATACTGCACTGCGAGTTTCATTTAATAATATTTGGCATACATCTCACCAGCAGAGCAAGGATAACGAGACACTCAATTGGAAAAAATGAGTATACCATTTTTATATATGTAATTAAAACTCATACCACACTTGTGTGTTTTCTGGTTGTTATAGACAAGTGCCTCCTGAGTGTACACATTCCTAGATCTGCTAGTGTATTCTACAATTATTATCACATCTATTACACTACCAAGACAATGTGATTTAGTTCATACTGAAATGTGATGACTTTGTGAGCTATGGTGTACAGAAACCGATCATTGTTTTAACAGTCATTTACTGATCCAGAATATCTAGTGCTTTAGTTACTATCAGATCTGAATTTATAGAGAATGTCATCTTCATGTAGGGAAACTCAGTGTACATCTTAAGTTACATGACCAAAATACATTAATAGTTGTACCACTGCCTGACTTATATTGACAATATCTGCCAAGACTCTGGTGTTTGCTCACTTTGGCTCATGTAATGGTTCATAGAATTATACATGGTTCATATGGGCACAGATTTCTATCTATAAACTACAAATTTAACATTGTTTTACAAATTAATGTATAAGCACTACAGCTTAACATGTGTGCATTGTGCAGTAAGCCTTAATAGTTCTTTACCCAAAATGGCTTAAGCAAGTACCATGTTACACTGGCATTTCCCACCTATTCAATGTTAAATATTAACTTTTTGGAAATATTTAGTCATTCGATTGAAACATAATGAGCAAGGAAAATTAAAATCAAGGCTGATATCAAGGCTGATACAAAATACATTCTATTGTAAAACCTTCATCAGACTAAAATCTGGCAATATCTTTTTCAATTATATACTGATGATAGAATACTTTTCTCTGTGTGACCCCAACTAGCTTGGAGAAGTTTTCAAAATTCTGCAAATACTTGAACTTTGGTTGTTCTCTCTTTCATGTATTTTATGTCTTTACAAAAATAGGTCAAAATGCTGGTCACAATCTCATGCGGGCATTACACTGAACATAATCAAAAGCATTCAAAAGGCTGTTCAAAGGTACGGTTTCAATAGGTATAAGAAAATGCACACAAGGAACAAAAGTACACAATCCCTCAACTTGATCAAAAGGCTCACAAGTGTAATTTTCTAACACTACATTAATTTATCAACATAATGGAAACTACCAAATACCCAGCTTATTTTTAATGAAGGACAACCAAATGCTTTATTTTATTCTACAAATTACATGTCAGAGTTATAGGACCTGGCCTAGGAACAACATTTAAGATGCATGCAATGCTTAAACCTGTATTTTCTACATACAAAGGGGGAATCTTGAAAAAATATAGGTCAAGCTTATGTGACCTAATGCTACTATCCTCTTTTGACAAGCTGAAAGAACATGTGTGATGTTTTGAACCAATAGTTACTTCAGTTTCTGAGCTGAGATTGGGCTTATACAGTCAAGTGTTTTTCTCAGGAAATATTTGCACAAAATATAGGTGCAAGTGATGGGATATGGATCTATATCATTGTTCAAGATCCATGAAGAGATGATTGTGTAGCATTTGTCTGTGATATTTAAGATTACACCGAAAGACTTAGTCAGTATTGTGTAAGTATAAAAGGAGAGTAATGATGAAGTTATAGGGCCTCGTCCCTAAGCCTAATTTAAAAACCTGTGGTGGGGAGAACTCAAAATGTGTTAAATTTTAAAGCAATACATCTCTTTGATTGTTCGAGATCTGTGACTGATATTCATACTTTTCTTCAAATGGTAAACTTGACAATCATATTTAACACAGTTACATGAAACTGTTACATGAAAGTCATACAAAACACTGTTAAACATGTGTATATTTTGCACCAATTTATTTATTCTCAATTGCGAAACAAGTTCTTACAACTTAGATTAATAATTGCTCTTGAGACGCATTCCAGATGAAATCAATCTGTGCTCATAGCTAAGTTGTAACCTTTTACACACAATGCTTGTTTTGTTTTTCAAACAGTATGACTCTCGTTATTTGACAGAATTAATGTTTTAACTTCTCATATAAAGAACAGAACAGGCTTTGCATGTTGCTTTGATGACATGAACATTTGACCTAAATTATACAAGACTCCTTTCAGGTAATAATAAAATATTGAGGGAACACCAAATGCAAGGATCAAACATGAAACATTGAATTGTGACCATAACTTTTGGGTAGTGAAGTTGAAATATGGATTCTGAAAGTCATCTAATTGAGGTGAACATTTGACCCAAGTTCTATGTAATCCTGCTAGTTTAGGAGATATGGAATGGACAGGAAATGTTAAAGATGGATTGGCAAACAAAATATTTGAATATTAATTGACTAACCTACAATCTGAAAATTGTATGCCAAATTTGATGAATACTGAATTCTCAGCACTAGGTTAATACTTGAACTCTTAATGTATTACAGTAAAGGAATATTGCAGATAATTCTGAAGGTCTTTAAAGAAATGTCACAAAAAACTTTTCAGTTACTCATTAAAAAGAAGTAAAAATGTGTGGGATAAAAAAGTAAGAAAGTCATTTATCTTCAAGCTTGATGGTTGTGCAGGGTGGTCTGTGAAATGTTGCATGCTTCATAAAATGAAATATCAAAATTTCAGTTTCAAGCATAGTATTTTTATATTGTGTAAACTTTTACAAAATTACAATGTCATGCATCCTTGAAGGTTTGTACTTTTCTAACTACATGTTGTTTGTAAAGATTAACTGTTAATGGAACCTAATATCTATCTACATGAATATAATCAAATACACAAAGAAATCTTTCACTGGAAATTTCATTAAAAACATTAAAAAAAAATTGACAATAAAGTACATGATAAACAATAAAGACGGCGTTTGAAATGCAACAGAGAGATTGACGAAAAGCATTTATAGCACGTATATATTTGCGCTACCATCCCAAAGAAGAAGATATTGAGAAGAATCTATATACCATCTCTGTTATCTGAAAAAACAGTCAGACTTGTGTATATTCCAAACTGTTACAACTTTCATGCAACAAAAATATCTATGAACCTAGAAGCTCCAATTAAAAGCTGTTGTAACTTTCTGCTGAGAATTATATATCTCTATCACTGCCTGAACATTCAATATGATAATCTGTCCTTATAACAACACTTTATACCTCGTACATGGACCAAAATCCTTCCCATAATTCATTTTGTTATTACATGTATAATTCACCTACCACCATTACACCATGATTACGTATTCAATTATTCACAATTTAAAAACTGTGTTTTTGATACACTGCTTTCTTACTAAAGAAGAGATTACTGGTAATCAAACTTGGGTAAATTACGTATATGGTAAATGTGACAATGCACAGACTCCTCTAAACATACCAACCCATCTGACAGATATTACTAAAGGCATTTCCATTATCATAACATTGATGTATAATTTACTTACTATCATCCAGTGTATAATCCAGAGGATCGGCTTGACTCGGATCTGCTGGTAACTTCTTGTGCTGAAATGCAGGAAATCATCCATCACATGAACTCATGTGACATTTCATTAGCATAATTTTTATACATTTTTTAGTTCATCTGGACACATGTTCCATTCATCACTTTTTCCTGTCTAATTAAGAGTTCAAGTTTACTTGCACATGGCCAGTTTCAATGGATGAATTTTGCTGATGTCCAGTCAGTCCAACCTTGTTGGCTTCTATGTAAGGACATTTTTCTCAGTCAGTGACAAAAAACAGTCATCCAAGAAGGTTTATTCCTGCAACATGACAACAAGCTAGGTATGTGAACTACTCAAGTGAAGATATAACAACTTTTTGAACATCAAGCACATTTATTTTACTAATGAAAAACTAGAGCTATCACTAAATGTGATTAATAACCCCAAAAGACTGTTTTATAAACTGAGGAAGTTCGTAGTAACAGAATACTTTGCAAAAGAAAACTAAAATAGAGATATTGTTCTTGGCAATAACTTGGTAATTACTCAAAATAGAGTTATTGTTCCTGTGCACTGCACGTCCTCTCATTGTGCTTGACCATTGTATGAAGTTGTATTGAATTCCAACCAGTAGTTTTCAAGTTATGCTCTGGACAAGGAAAAGTAACAAAGGGCAATAACTCTGTAATTACTCAAGAAAGAGTTATGGTTCCTGTGCACTGCACTTCCTCTCAATGTACTTGACCATTGTAGCTGTATTGAATTCAACCGTAGTTTTCAAGTTATGCCCCGGAAAAAAAAAAAAAAAAAAGGGCAAACCTCTGTAATTCTCAGATAGGTATGGTTCCTGTCACTGCACTTCCTCTCATTGTGCTAGACCATTGTGTGAAGTTGTATTGAATTCCAACCAGTAGTTTTCAAGTTATGCTCCGGACAAGGAAAAGTAACAAAGGGAAATAACTCTGTAATGACTCAAGATGGAGTTATAGTTCTTGTGCACTGCACTTCCTCTCAATGTGCTTGACCATTGTATGAAGTTGTATTGGATTCCAACCAGTAGTTTTTAAGTTATGCTCCGGACAAGGAAAATGCAACAGACCACCTGACCGCCCGCCTGACTGACCGACCAACCACCGGGTGACTCCTAAATACCCCCCCCCCCTCCAAACTTTGTTTCAGGGGTATAATAATGTCTTGAGCTTAGGTGATTTAACTATGCATTAAAATAATGTAGTAGTTCCAATGACTGCTAGATACATAACAAGATAAAGGTATAAACAAAATAATTAAATATGGATATTTGCCATGTATAGCCAGAGTATACAAGTTATATTGAACTAACTGAAGAGTACCTTGAGTATTATTTTTCGTTTAAGTTGTTCAGGTGATGGCAACTGTATGCCGTCTTTCTGTACAGGTTCTGTAAGCAACATTTCTGTAATATATACACAGGAAAATGTAAGTATGGAATCAACACATAAACAGCATATCTTTAATGCACAAACTCATATAAAACCACTTTTACCTAATACAATGTAGTATGTTAACTTTTCTTTATTTGGTGGAATTTGTACTGAACTAGAGACTTTTAGAAAGAGCTAAGTGCAGCCTTTTTGTATCTCTTGCATTTTAACTGCTGCTGCTTCCATTAAAATATGTAATTCTGACTCAGACTTTAAATCAGTCAATGGAGATTCTATTTGGTTGATCTGTCAAAGGATTCTTTATGTAGACCAAGGGCTAAGAAGGGGTTAGTGGGTTAAGAAGGGTTTAGCAAAAATAGCTTAAGTATCTGACTTTTTGGGATAAAAAAACTGTAGGCACATTCTGCCTCGTCAGTGGAGTCTATCTCATGGCCCTTTAAACTGGTGTCTAAAACCTTTTTTTTTAGCAAGTCATGCAAAACTTCTCTGACATATGACTATCTCACTGATAATATGAGAACTGCATAAATGTGTACCGAGTACTTACCACCAAATATATCTTTGAAAGCGCTGGCCATATTTCTTTGCTGTCCTAGACTGCAATGGTTTTCTATGGACAGAATCAGAGGGTAGCTGAAGTATTTTTGAACAGATGTTAAGGCATACCTAGTAACTACATTTCCATTGTATTTAGTACAGAATAAAACAAGCACTGCCTATACTTCATCTCCTTGTGTTACCCTCTTCTCTAATGAAGAATTTTCTATCTCAATGTCTAAACCTTACAATGCTGTTTTCTAAACAAGAGGGCCATGATGGCCCTATATTGCTCACCTGAATACAAGTCCACTTGCCTAATGGGTGTGGTCAATTTTGACCCAAGAGGCATGATTTGAACAAAGTAGGTGGAAGACCACAAGACAATGTTACATACCAAATAGGTTTTCCTATATACACCTTTGTAAAACAAGTGACCTCCTTGGCCAGGCCAATATTGACCCAAGGGGTATGATTTGAACAAACTTTGAAGAAGTCTACTAGGCAATTCTACAAGCTAAATATCAAAGCTCTAGGCCCTGTGGTTTCAGATAAGAAGATTTTTAAAGTTTTGCCTGTATAAGCTTATGTAACGAGATTTGAACAATCTTGGCAGACGTCCACTAGACAATGCCACATGCTAAATATCTAAGCTCCCATCCTTTCAGTTTTAGAGAAGAAGATTTTTTAAGTTTTTCCTATTTGTTGCCATAGCAACCAGAGTTCTGCATGGAATGGCATTCTTTGAACAACTTTGATAGAGCTTCATGCAAGGAACATCCCTGCCCAGGTTTCAGAGGAGATGTTGTTTGAAGGAAATGGTGGATGGACGGACAGATGGACAACATATGGAATGTGATCCCAATAGCTCACTCTGGCACTTTGTGCCAGGTGAGCTAAAAAACAGCAGTCTATATTTAACTTTGGCCAATACGATGTTTGTTAAAAAGTTTGTAAGGGGATCAAATCTTCATTTTATAAACAGAAGAAGATGGCATTTTTTCACACATCCCTCATATTGGTAATGATATATCAGTCAAGGTAACAGTTTATAACTTATGTTACTGAAACAATCAAGGTTCGAACCTTCCAATGGCTATAACTAATTTCAATGATTGCATCAATAAATACTATCCGGCTTCTTGTAGTTCTTTATCAAAATTTCCTACTAATAAACGCTCAACATTAAAATTCCTAACACCTACTCTACAGAACACATCAAATTATATTAGCAAAGTTCGCTAATTCATAAACACAGACTTTAAATACCCAAACCACAAGTTGTAAAGAATTGTTTGTGTCCTGTGTAAAAACAGTAAGCCCGTAACTATTCTACAGTCTCAACATATCAACTCAAATCAAAGGCAAAGAAACAGATATGATAGAAACAGCACCTGGACATCTTGTCAACTCAACTTA
Source organism: Saxidomus purpurata (assembly GCA_022818135.1). Taxonomy (NCBI): domain Eukaryota; kingdom Metazoa; phylum Mollusca; class Bivalvia; order Venerida; family Veneridae; genus Saxidomus; species Saxidomus purpurata. The sequence continues at coordinate 42,658,485 of JAFMSR010000012.1, read as the reverse complement.
GTACAAACCAGCTCACGTGGCATGTGACTTTGACACACCATTGTTTTCCATGTGTATGAAAACGGTGCACATGCCAATGACAATAATCACGTGCTTGACAGCTACAAAAAAGAATACCAGAATAGTGGAAAGTTTATGACTCATTCAAATTCTCCAAATCATCTAACAAATATTTCAAACGATTTCCAACAGGCAAGAGCTATATGAAGGACAAATTCTGATAAACTGTTTCAATGCACTGCTGCACTATCCACATATCTTATAAACCTGGAGCGACAACACATAAAACTTACTCTGAACAAACCCAAGCATACTCCTTTATAACTTGCATAACATCCTTGAAGCGTATTTTGGTTGTTAATGTATGACCATGAAACACCAACGGGTGATTATCAGGACCGTCCCAGCAATCCACTGTAAATTAGGTCAAGGTCAAAAGAAATTAGGTCAAAAGGGTTACAATATACAGTTGACAATATTGCCCAAGATGTGCAGTCTATCACAATAAACAGGCAAAATGCATGATACCTAGCGTTACATCTCACTACCATACCCAAGCAATACTTACCTTGAGAAATAGATAGCACAGAAAATATTTAGTAAATCAAACTGATATGTTACATCAAACAGGCCCGAACGAATTGACCAATAGTTTGACAATAAATAGAGGACCATTCGCTTACACCAACACAAACCAAACAGACACAAGTGATGAAAAATATTTACTGACACCAAAGTACAGCACCATTCACAGCATTAGCAAAAACAAAATACGACAACATAAATAATGAGATTTTTAAAAATAACTAATTAAATATTTAAACACAATGACCCACATGCTATATAATATATATATATATATATATATATATGTAAGATATGCATACACGAACAACTACACATGTAATTATGATCCATAGTTAAGTTCTCAGCTGTCAATTATCCCCAAATCTCATATACATAACTAACCGATCTTCCCAGGTACAGAAACTCGTTAAATCTCAGGTGTATTCAATTTGACAAACCCTCAGACAATGAAGTACCATAACCTTAAAACCATAATACTCATTATCTCACATACATGTACTATACTTACATCTAAAATGCACAATTAATCAAACCTTACATAATTCATTATCTCAACTCAAGACTAGTAACACCCAAAATTTTATGTTCTGATTTTTCTCCCACAAAAACGCAAAATAGTTCAATTCCCCAAAAGTTCTATCTCCTCTACCCTCAGATGCGTAACTCCCAAATCTCCAAGCCTTATCTTGTCAAACCTAGCATGATAACTCTTAAAGCCTCATAATGGTCCCCTAATAAAGTCTCAGCCTGAAAGTCCAAAAACTTCAAATATTGAATTCCCTAAATCTCAATTGATTACTACATACTAAAACATATAATTTTGCAGCCTCACATTATTAATTTCCCAAATTATACACAAACATAACTCAAAATCTGCCAATGATTTACTTTCAAAACCTAACTCTAATGATTTGATATGTATTACCACACAAAAATTCAAAACTTGAAACATTTAGCTTCAAAAACCATTATGATACATTGTCAGCCACAGCATCAGAGCTACCAATACCTTAGACCTGTATTTCTTTAACCATCTAATATGAAATTGATCAACAGCAAACTGCAGATATGTTTCTCCAAAACCATTAAATGTACAGCCCAATAAAATTTGAAGCATTTTATCCCCAAACTTCAAGCGTAATCACTAGGTGGACCTATAACCCCATACCTCAGATACATAACTCTACAGAATTCCCCAAGCCTTATGCTACTACCTAAGTATCAGATATGAAAGTCTGCAAAACTCAGCTACATGTAATTTTTGTTATTTTGTCACTTACTCTGAGACAGACCAAGCATGCTCTTTGATAGATTTAAGAACATCAAGAAATCGTATATGTGACGTTAAAGTGTGACCATGGTATATCTTTGGGTATCCATCAGGGCCATCCCAGCAGTCCACTATGGAAAACAAATGAAAACACATATTCATATATGTACAAAACTATAAAAGAAATAAAACCTGCCCTCTGAACAAAACATAATAGTCCTGAAAGTTTCCATGAATTGTTGCAAGGCTAGCATGCATATATCAAAGTAACTCCCTCACTTGTGACCTGTAAATCTTACGAAACCAATATTTCGTCATTTTCACATATTTGATTTTACTACATTCAATACTGAATTGAAATCAAGAGTTTTGCTTAAATCTTAGCATATATTTGTGAGCAAGTTACTTTGCTATCAATTTGACTTTTAGCTTATAACACTAATCAAGCAAAAGCATACAAAATCAAATAAGTAGCAAACAAATGACAAAAAATAACATTTAATATAATGTATATACAATAACACAGTCATACTTCCTCACATATAACACGCACTGTTGTGTGAAAACTAACCTAAGTGCTGTGCAACCAGCACTGATCAAGACCAGTTTAGGAATCCGCACAGATATATACTGCTACCTGACCTATCTCAGGAAACTAGCGATGTAGTAAAGAAACCTTACACAATGTCTAGTCTTTTCCATAAATTGTAGCAAAGAAACTGTGCACATTGTATAGTCCTTATAACAATTTGTAGTAAAGAAACTGTGCACATTGTACAGTCATTTCCACAATTTGTAGTAAAGAGACTGTGCACATTGTATATTTGTAGTAAAAGAAACTGTGCACATTATTAAGTTTTTCCTCAACTTGTAGTAAATTCCTCAACTTGTAGTAAACAAACTGTGCACATTGAATAGTCTTTTCCACAATTTGAAGTAAAGAAACTGTGTACACTGTATAGTCTTTCCCACAATTTGTAGTAAAAAACTGTACACAATGTGTAGCCGGAGCACGAGGTGTGTCCTTGGGCAAAGACACTTGTACCACATGTGCCTCAGTCTACACAGCTGTAAATCGGTAGCAGTGATGAAAAACTTGCTGCCTCTCTCTCGCAAGTGCGATGATATCTGGAGCATCCAAGAGTGATTAAGTAAGCTACAGAACTTTCTTTAGTAATCAAACTTCATTAAATAAATTTGTATAAACTAAAGAAACTATGCACACTGTATAGCCTATTCCACTATTTGTAGTAGAGAAATTCTGCACAATGTATAGCCTTTTCCACAATTTGTAGTAAAGAAACTGTGCACACTGTATAGTCTTTTCCACAATTTGAAGTAAAGAAACTGTACGCACTGTATAGTCTTTTCCGCAATTTGTAGTAAAGAAACTGTGCACACTGTAGTCTTTTCCAAAATTTGTAGTAAACAAACTGTACACACTGTAGTCTTTTCCACAATTTGTAGTAAAGAAACTGTGCACATTGTATATTTAAAGTTAAGAAACTGTGCACACTGTATACGGTAGTTTTTTCCACAATTTGTCGTAAAGAAACTGTACACACTGTACGGTCTTTTCCACAATTTGTAGTAAAGAAACTGTACACACTGTATAGTCTTTTCCACAATTTGTAGTAAAGAAACTTTGCATACAGTAATCTTTCTAAAAGCTGTATCAAGGAAACTATGCCTATTGCAGTCATTTGTGCTCAATGTCAAAAGAGTTAAACCATGGTAACAGTATGAAGAGTTTGTTTAGTTGGTCCTGAAAATACTGGCAACGTTACAGATCAAGCTAACTGAAAGGCTAGTAAGTTATAAATTCAGTCTTGGTCATATTTTTCCAAACTTTTGGGATGAATTAATGAACATAAAAAGCAACATATTACTTGAGCACCAAGAGGACAATTCATAGATTGTCATGTATGCACAGCAATGCATCAAGTATTCTACATTTAATGTACAATGTACACAGGCACAACAGAATAGTCACAAAACAATGTTCATTTGTAAACTTAAACAATGCATTCATTTAATGTCATAATGTAAACACATTATGCTGCACGCTGGATACTGCTAACATTCTAACTACTGCTTATTAACTTTTTATTCACATATTGATTGTAATAGAAAATGAAGCTACTGGCCAGTATTAGCAGGTTTGTCTGATATTTCAGCTCACTCTGTATATCCTCTAAACATCACTTGTACTAGAAAGACGTATCAGGTATCCAGACTGGGGGGTAAAAATACAAACTCATTTTTTAAAGTTTACCAAATTCAATTTTAGATAGCTGTTGGTAATTTTGTTAACCTGCAAGCACTGGATTTGAAGTGGATACAATAAAACATAATTATATCACCTGTCAAATCATTTACTGAAGCGAAAAAGAAACGAAGGGTAAAATAATATGTAATAATATCAAAACGGCTATGTGTAAAAGTAGTGATATCATGCACTTATTATCTAAACTGGTTTTGAGTGATTTTAGGCCGATAAGCACAGTGACCGAGATAATTATCTGACCTATTTTCATACTTCTACACATCGTCGTTTGAAATTATTACATATTTTGTTACCTGCGTTTCTTTTTCGCTTCAGTATATGAAATTTTGTCATTATTTCATACACTTAATTTTCATCAGAAAATTATCATTTCTGTACAGTCTTGATATAAGCTTGAAACTTAGAATAGAAAAGTTCTGTCATTTTTCAAACATTACAAATTACTTTATGTAACTGATATCATACAAATATCAAATTAAAGAAATGGCTGAGTTATACATACATTCTAGACATTTACAGCCCATTTTCAAGCATCGTGCATATGCTTCTACCGAAGACTCGCTAGAGAACTGATCACCTGTTAAATACCTGTAATATAAAAACATTTCTCATTTAAAGGCTGTGTAGATGATCACACTATGTGGATGCTAACTTGATTGTGTGGATACTAATTTAATTTTACAAATGTTATTGAACTGTGTGGATACTTATTTAATTTTACAGATATCATTGAACTGTGTGGATACTAATTTAACTTTACAAATGTTATTGAACTGTGTGGGTACTAATTTAACTTTACAATTGTTATTGAACTGTGTGGATACTAATTTAACTTTACAATTGTTATTGAACTGTGTGGATACTAATTTAACTTTACAAATGTTATTGAACTGTGTGGGTACTTATTTAATTTTACAGATATCATTGAACTGTGTGGATACTAATTTAACTTTACAAATGTTATTGAACTGTGTGGATACTTATTTAACTTTACAATTGTTATTGAACTGTGTGGATACTAATTTAACTTTACAATTGTTATTGAAATGTGTGGATACTAATTTAACTTTACAAATGTTATTGAACTGTGTGGGTACTAATTTAACTTTACAAATGTTATTGAACTGTGTGGGTTCTAATTTAACTTTACAAATGTTATTGAACTGTGTGGATACTAATTTAACTTTACAAATGTTATTGAACTGTGTGGGTTCTAATTTAACTTTACAAATGTTATTGAACTGTGTGGATACTAATTAAACTTTACAAATGTTATTGAACTGTGAGGGTACTAATTTAACTTTACAGATGTTATTTAACTGTGTGGATATCAATTAAATTTTACAGATGTTATTGAACTTTGCGGATATTAATTAAACTTAACAGATAATCTTGAACTGTGTGGTTACTAATTAAACTTTAATTGGAATGTGTGGATACTAAAAAGACTCATTAAAATTTGTACATGCTGTGTGGCTGCTGATACATAGCCAAGACGGAATCTATATTGGCCATTCAGCCCAAATTTTGGGCACTGTTTTGAAGCATACATTATGTATTTCAAACTTTAACTTGCATACTATCCTAAGAGTGGAAAGCTGTTCGGACACAGTATTTTTGCCATTACTTGACAGGGAGATAGCTCCATCACTACTCAGCAGCAACTTCACTAGTGACTTACGTATTGTGGGAGGATGCTATCCAGTAATGTGACAGCGGATGGTTCATGTCTTGGTTTCTCTGGTCATATTTGCTGTCCCATATTGTGTTGTGTTTGGAAAAGAGATAATCCAAAAACTGAAATAAAAATGTAGCACTTTAATTTTAAAAAAAAATCACAAAAATCTATAAAACTCTTTTCATTGTTTCCTTTCCAATAGAAAAGTAACACCCTATTGCATACATTCAGGTTCTTAAAATTACATTTATCCAGTGGGGATTGTTTTCCAATTGAAAATTTGTATTCAACAATAACTGATATATTTGCTTATTCTCATGACAGTCACCTAGACTCAATCACAATTTTATTTTAAGATTTAATTCCACATAGGGAAGATAAAAACTGCTCAGACAAACAGAATTAATCTCAGTTTGCATGTACAGTCAAACCTGTGCTAAGCTACCTACCATAGAAAAAGCAAGAGTGGCCAGCAGTTCAGATCACAATCAACCTGTACATCCCTACAGTCTAATCATGATCTGCACTGTACGATACAAAGTCAGTAAACTTTCAATCAGCATCTGTTTTGAACAAGCAACGTTACTTTGAAAATTGAAAGTTTAGAAATTTTGGCTGCTAAGTAAAAGTAAGTTGCATCAAATTGACTACCTCAGACAGGACGCTGTTTAACCTAGGTTATCATTTACCCAGGTTCAACTGTACCAGGAATCACAGCGTCATCAGAAAGTGGTTCATACAGAGCCTCACATGTTCCAGTTACGGAGGTTTTATAACATGATGCGATATTACTCACCTCAGGTTCTGTAAAGAAGAGTTTATTCTGTATTTCTCTTCCAGGATCTGCCAGAAATGACTTCATCAAGTTTCTAACTTCATTTTGAGACAAATTCTCCTGTTAATCAAACATAAAATTGTATTTGCATAAAATTGTTTCAAAATTACACACTTCTTTCCATTTTCATCTTCTTTCTTTAGAATAAAATTGAAAATATTTGTTTGTAAAGATGTAACGAAATGTTTAAAACTTTAAGACAAAATTACAACTGAAAAGCATCTGCATAGAAGATTTTACTGTAAACCTTGATTAGCATTATACTTGTGTCACATCAGCATAATACTTCTGTCACAATGTCTTGTTAAACTCAGTAATGTTGTAAGTGACTTAAACTCAAAATCTGCAACCAATGAGTAAATTAAGTTAACACTAAAGATTTGTTCCCTGTAACTGTACCTAGGAATTCACCATTTTACATTGTTTACATTGTTTACATAGTTGTACATAGCACACTGTTTCCTTGATTTCATATATCATCAAAACAAGTACATATAAGAACCCTCTATGCTAGCTGATCACAAGTACACCTTTACAAAACCTTTTAATAGTTTTTACAAAGAATCTCCCTAGAATTATGTAGCTTAATAAACAATACTCAAGAATGTTTTAATGGAATGCTATTTTGAAGAAAGGGATGACATTAGTAAATCATTTGGCTTATATGACTACTAGTATGTACTAAATCAAGATGTACTAGGGTGACATCACCACTTCTAATCTACTGTATATATTTTATACCTTACTGAAGTTTAAGGAGAACTGTTTTCTCTTCTAAGAATTCTGCTTAAATCAAACCTAGACAAACAGAGGCTGATGGATAGGACAGTCTGTCCTGATTTAAAATCCATTTCACTATAATAAAATAAAGAATTCGCTCTTCTAGCAATATTCGTTTTGAAAAATAGCCCCAGACACCAATAACTCATCCACACAGTGCATTATCTAGACTGCTGTAATTTCAATAAAGTGTAAAAGTATTGAATATACTGGTTTATGTCGTTTGTGATGAGACAAAAAAAACAATGTAAAGGTCAAAATATTTCAGACAAAACTAATGTAGACAGGGCGTTTTGAACACTTTAACACAGCTGTGATAATTGTGACTGGAATAACTACCTGACCTTTAGTACAGAATGAATCCACGTAAATCTTAAATGGCACAGTCTGAATGGCCATTCTGGAGATGTTGTGCGACTTCAGCATAACACAGCTGTATGTACTTGAGGGTTAAGACTAAATAACATGGAAACATTGTTTTTTTGGTCTGTCTCATGCAAAAAATTAATGTAATTTTCTGGGGCTTTTTTTCAATTATTTGATTGATGTTAGAAAAACGGCGTATTTTCAATCTTTTTGCAGACTGCCCTTTTCAACAAAAATTTACAAGAAATGTGCCGATAGAATACATGAGCCACTTCTTTAATAAAACTGTATGTGTGGTCAAGTGGATGTAAGATAGATAGACAAAGATAGACAAAGATAGCCATACGCATAGTCCAAATGCTCCTATGGAAGATACTTTTGACCCCAGGGGCTTAATTTCACAAACTTTAACTCAGATCTCCTCTATTTAATCAAGGGCCAAATCTCTAAGTTAGCCATGCTTAGAGAAGTAAATATTAAGAGCTGTCCATATAGACAGCAAGCTCAATTTAACTATTGTGGGTGCTTGCGGGTAATAATGAAAAATTTTGGTATCAGTTCACTAATTGCTAAATGCCAAATTTCTGCCTAACTTTTAGAGTATAAATCTAGGAAAGTTTGAATCATAAAACCAAGTCAAAATCTAAGTCACTATATATTTAATTTTTGGTACATTAATTGTTTGATACAAACTTGGTAGGCCCTGCCTGCTACAGCCAACAACCAGCCTGAACATTTTTAAGTTTTATATACCTACAATAAGTGCCCGGTTACTGAGGGGATATATTTGAGAAATCTTGGTACTCTAGCAATGCAAAACTTTAGCCAAATTTTCAAAGTCAAGGCCAAGGCCCATTTTTAAAGTGTTCCCTAAATTTATAATACAGGAGTTATCTGCCCGTCATAATTTGACTGGTGGGTCGACACACCCAATTATCTAAACTTAGGCTTTAGTCAAAGTTTTTAAAGTTTCTAATCCTAGTAAGTAGTTCTGTATGGAATGGAATTTTGAAAATTTGGTAGCATCAGACATATAGTTTTACCTAACATGGCCTAGAGGTTAAGAAACTTTTAACAAAATGTTCACGGAACGATCAAACAAGCCCCGGCTATAATTTGTAATAAAACTCTATGTTTCAAGAGTTATCTAGATCTTGACTGTGTCCAAATCCTTAAGATACATTTGAGGTTAATTTACAAAGTTTCAAGTCAACTCTATTTAATAAGTGGAAACTTATTGAAGTAAATAACAGTGTATAAGACGCAAGCCAACTTTGATGGGTGCTTACTAATAAGGCAAAACTTTTATCAGTTTAATTGCAAATCAAACTTCTGCTAACTATTAAGTATAACTAGGAAAGATGAATCATAAAAAAGTCAAAATCTATACTATATTTAATTTTTGGTAAATTAATTGTTTGCATACAGACTGTAGCCCTGAACATTTACTAAGTTTCAAGTCAATAACTCCATAAGTGGTTACTGAGATATGTGCATGATAGTACCTAGCATGCAAAACTTTAACCAAATTTTCAAAGTCAAACAAGGGCCATAATTTTGTACTAAATTTATACAAGAGTTATCTGTCTTGACTGTGTGACACCCTTTAAGACATTTACAAAGTTTCAAGTCAATATCATAAGTGGTTACTGAGATATGTGCATGATAGTACCTAGCAGGCAAAACTTTAACCAAATTTTCAAAGTCAAACAAGGGCCATAATTTGTACTAAATTTATACAAGAGTTATCTGTCTTGATTGTATGACACCTGTAAAGACATGAACAAAGTTTCAAGTTAATATCATAAGTGGTTACTGAGATATGTGCATGATAGTACCTAGCAGGCAAAACTTTAACCAAATTTTCAAAGTCAAACAAGGGCCATAATTTGTACTAAATTTATACAAGAGTTATCTGTCTTGATTGTATGACACCTGTAAAGACATGAACAAAGTTTCAAGTCAATATCATAAGTGGTTACTGAGATATGTGCATGATAGTACCTAGCAGGCAAAACTTTAACCAAATTTTCAAAGTCAAACAAGGGCCATAATTTGTACTAAATTTATACAATAGTTATCTGTCTTGATTGTTTGACACCTGTAAAGACATGAACAAGTTTCAAGTCAATATCATAAGTGGTTACTGAGATATTTGTATGATAGTACCTAGCAGGCAAAACTTTGACCAAATTTTCAAAGTCAAACAAGGGCCATAATTTGTACTAAATTTATACAAGAGTTATCTGTCTTGATTGTATGACACCTGTAAAGACATGAACAAAGTTTCAAGTTAATATCATTAGTGGTTACTGAGATATGCGCATGATTTTACCTAGCAGGCAAAACTTTAACCAAATTTTCAAAGTCAAACAAGGGCCATAATTTGTACTAAATTTATACAAGAGTTATCTGTCTTGATTGTATGACACCTGTAAAGACATGAACAAAGTTTCAAGTTAATATCATAAGTGGTTACTGAGATATTTGCATGATAGTACCTAGCAGGCAAAACTTTAACCAAAGCTGCAACGCAGACGCTGATGCACAGTGACTGTAATAGCTCTCCATATTCTCCGAATAGTCAAGCTAAAAACTTCATATGTCTAACACTGCACTAAGTATGTCTTCACTGCACAGTGTCACAACTTTAGATAAAATACTTTTGCTGATTCTTGCAATAAACAATTCCTTGTATATTCAGCGCCTCCCCATCCCCACCTCACACATACAAAATCATGTGAAGCATAGAAGGTACATCACAATCTGCTCCCGTTATTCAAAACTTTACCCATTTATCAGCAAAGCAATATAAACTTTCCCTGATCAATGCAGAATGAGTTTTGTTTAAGAAATAAGACCTAAAATATATATGCAATCTCATCTACATGAAAACTTTATGACTTAAAATAGTTTCCTAAACAACACAAATTTGTATATTCATTAGTTGTTCCAAAAAATAATGAAGAGCAATTGTATCACTGATAGGGAACTTTGGCCAACAGACTGCACATGAAGTATATGCTCACCTTTTGTTCTTGTGTAACAAACTGATGCAGGGCTTCTACTGTTACAACCCTGAAACACACAAAATATATAATATATAAATTAATGCTGTTTTATTTCTATACATAAACAAGAGGGCCATGATGGTCCTATATTGCTCACCTTAATTAAACACATCTTTGGGCAATGCTTTTAATGAAGCACATGAGTTGAACACTCTCCATAAAGGGTCATATAAGAATCACTCCTGTGAAATTACTTGAAAATGTAACCAATGGTTTCCAAGTAGATGATTTTTCAAGTCCAGTAGCCAAAGTTTTTATGAATCACCAAGAGTTGAAATATCTTGCTACAGAGTCACAGAACATGCGTTTTTACTATTATAGCTATAGCCGAAATTCCGCTACATTCCCTACCAAAAAAACTTAGTTTTTCCCAGGAAAACACGGAAGTAAACATTCACAAAGATTTGGTAAAAAAAACAACCAAATACCTGTTTTGATGCTTGTTTATTATGGGTGAAACAAATATAAAATGGAAAGAAAAAATGCCAAATGTTTGGTAATTTGAGTGGGCATTATAATCTATATTATTTTAGTGAAATAGTGTAGCTTTTGAAAGTGCCATTCCAGAAAATATGGCTATTCTCAAAACAAGAGGGCCATGATGGCCCTTTATCACTCACCCGAGTACAACTGCTTTTAACAAAGTTGCTAGAAATCATTGAAACAACCTTTCTGACAAATTTCCAGGATATTTGGGCTGAAAATGTAACCTCTAGAGTGTTAACAAGGTTTTTCCATATTTGGGCTCTGTGACCTAGTTTTTGACCCCAGATGACTCAAATTCGAACTTCAGCTAGAAATCATAGAAAAAACCTTTCTGACAAATTTCCAGGATATTTGGGTTGAAAATGTTACCTCAAGAGTATTAACAAGGCTTTTCCATATTTGGGCTCTGTGACCTAGTTTTTGACCCCAGATGACCCATATTGAAACTTGAGCTAGAAATCATCGAAACAACCTTTCTGACAAATTTCCAGGATATTTGGGCTGAAAATGTAACCTCTAGAGTGTTAACAAGGTTTTTCCACATTTGGGCTCTGCGACCTAGTTTTTGACCCCAGGTGACCCATATTAAAACTTGAGCTAGAAATCAACCAAACAACCTTTCTGACAAATTGCCAGGATATTTGGACTGAAACAGTAGCCGTAGCCTCTAGAGCCTTAACAAGATTTTTTCTATTTTTTGGTCATGTGACCTAGTTTTCATCATCCGAGATGACCCATATTCGAACTCGTCCGAGTAATTACTGGGACAAACATCCTGACCAAGTTTCGTGACAATTGAGGCAAAAATGTGACCACTAGAGTGTTAACGAACTAAGTGTGGACAGACAACGGACGACGGACATTCATCGATCCTAATAGCTCACCTAGAGCCAGTTCAGGTGAGCTAAAAAGAGAGGAAAAACAGAGATATGTTCAAGCAGATTTTGACATGATTTGAATACTCTTTTCTTATGCTTTTTAAGTTTAACAAAAAATTAAACAAAAATGAAAGTGTTTCTGTGCTACCATTAACTTTAAACCTTTTGTGAATTTCCCTGAAAAATTGCACAATTTTTTCCCCTCCCAAAAGGTTAGGGCTTCTTCTCCTTCTAGTAAAAAAACCAGCGTAAGAATCATTCCTGTAAGTTATTTGAAAATGTGACCAGTTTCCAAGGGGAAGATTTTTAGAATGAAATGTTTAGTCAAATGGGAATCTTTTAATAACTTTGGTAGAGGACCATCCCGCTATGGAGTTTTTTTATGACATCCCATAATGCAGCATACACTCAATACTGCCACATCATCTTATCTTTAACATTATTGACAATTTTCAACATAACCTGTATGACAAGTTTCAACAGAATCTAAGCAGTGGTGAGAATTAAATGAAATATCCTCTTTAATTATTTCAAAGGCAATTACTCCATGCTACACTAATTGACCACAACATGATAGCAGTGTGAACAATTTCAAATTAGCAGAATCTTCCTTCAAAGTTTCATCAATTTCAATCAAGTAAATAATAGTACCGACCATTTCCTTTTCAGGTTAAAATTTCAAGAAGGCGACATTTCAGCCAAAACTCAGCAGAGCAGAACACAACTAGAGATTGTTTTTCACAAAAAAACTTGTCTCCCCCCTTATGACCTTGACCTTTGAGTTAGTGACCCCAAATTATAACGAGAAATTGACCAACGGTCACTGTGACCTTGACCTTTGAACTACTGACCCCAAAAACAATAGGGATCATCTGCTCAATAAGACCAATCATCCTATGAAGTTTGAGGTCTGTAGGTCTAAAGGAACTCTAGTTATCATCCGGAAACGGAAATTGACAAACGGTCAGTATGACCTTGACCTTTGACCTACTGACCCCAAAAACAATAGGGATCATCAGCTCTATAAGACCAATCATCCTATGAAGTTTGAGGGCTGTAGGTCAAAAGGAACTCTAGTTATCATCCGGAAACACGAAATTGACCAACGGTCACTGTGACCTTGACCTTTGAACTACTGACCCCAAAAACAATAGGGATCATCTGCTCAATAAGACCATTCATCCTATGAAGTTTGAGAGCTGTAGGTCAAAAGGAACTCTAGTTATCTACATCCGGAACGAAGAATGGACGGCCGGACTGGACGGACTCCCCCAGTTTGAGGGTTGTAGGTCAAAAGGAACTCTAGTTATCATCCGGAAATGAGAAATTGACCAACGGTCACTGTGACCTTGACCTTTGACCTACTGACCCCAAAAACAATAGGGATCATCTGCTCTATAAGACCAATCATCCTATGAAGTTTGAGGTCTGTAGGTCTAAAGGAACTCTAGTTATCATCCGGAAACGAAATTGACCAACGGTCAGTGTACCCTTGACCTTTGACCTACTGACCCCAAAAACAATAGGGATCATCAGCTCTATAAGACCAATCATCCTATGAAGTTTGAGGGCTGTAGGTCAAAAGGAACTCTAGTTATCATCCGGAAACGGGAAATTGACCAACGGTCACTGTGACCTTGACCTTTGAACTACTGACCCCAAAAACAATAGGGATCATCTGCTCAATAAGACCATTCATCCTATGAAGTTTGAGAGCTGTAGGTCAAAAGGAACTCTAGTTATCGTTCAGCGAAAATGGAGGCAAGACGGACGGACGGACGATTTCTGACGGACAGGAAACTCAGCATGTCTCCCCCCGAGGTGGGGGAGACATAATTAATGTTCACTACCAAGAGTACATTAAATAAAATTTGTGGTTTTAGACAGAGTGTAACAAGGTTTGTCACAGACAAATGAGATAGACAGATTGATGGCATCAGGAAACAGTATATCTCCAACAGCACTTTATATAGGCAGACATCATTTCCTGCCAAGTAGTGCTTTACAACTGATGATGTAGTTAACTTTGCTCATCCAAAAAAAAGTTCTGTTTGCTCGTTATTCATGATCAAACTATGTAATAATTAGTTTTTTCCTTGTTAATATTGTGGAAAAAGACAGGATATTGGAGATTTTCATTTGAGATACTACAGGCGGAAGTGGGTATATAGTTGGCAATGAAGAGAGGTGGGAAGACCTCACTTAAATGTGGAAACTATCGTTACAAGAAATATGATTTGTTACTTAGAACATCAGCAAATAATTGCAAAAGCAATGTCAGATTTATTCAAGCAGTTTGTTACTTTGACTTCATTTTTCAGATGATGGACATGCAGAATTTAAGTAATGCATATCGAATTAAGCACTATAACACAATTCAAACAAACGTACCTGTCTGCATGTAACTTCTTCATGTATGAAGTGAAATACTCGTCTATTATCTGCAAAAGAAGAATAATTTATGCTAAGAAAAAAAGCGTTAACTGAGACAATCTTTCCAAATTCAAAATTCCTCTGATCTGAAAGAGTCCAATATCTTTATATCATTAAACAGCTATTTTAATTAAACACAATAAAGTATAATTATGTATTACACAATAAGAAATACCAAAACAATTATATCAACATCCTGTTTATCTATTACATATAACGTCAATGGCTACATTACGTAGGAGTAATCAAACTAAGACTATATTATACTATAGTGTTTATTTAAGTGCCCATCTGCAACTGCATAAAAATGTTACGAACAAACATATAATTATACATAGCACAAGGGAGTCTAGCCACACCTTTTAGCTTAAATTCATTTTCACTTGAATATTGACTGTACTACAGATAATGTCAATCCAGATTAATTATCCTTAAAATTATGTCAGGCAATACTGTTCAAGATTTAATCTTTAATTACCCTACTGCAGACTGGCAGAGTACTACATGTATGTCATATAAGCCACATCCTTCAACCCACGTCTAACACCCATCATTAAGCTAAGCGTTATATACAGGGGTAGGTGTGCAAGCGGCAACATTGAATACCAAGTGTTGCTTTGAACTGCCGCCTCCTGGCATTTATCTATACACTACTGGTAAGCTAGGTGACTACAGTAGTTAACAGTTTAGATACACTTCAGGTTTGAAAAGCTGGAATATTCTGTATCAGAAAGATTTCTATATCAGCTGATGAGACTTGGAATATTAATCAACTCTCAATTCTACTGCAACGGACAGATCTATAATTTCATCTGGGATAGATATATAGCTTCATCTTGAGAGTTTCATCTGAGACATTATCCTGTAGAATCATCTTTGACAATTTAATTTTGTTTGGAAAAGATTTATTTACCTCGTCAATTTCATCTAGGACAGACTTACAATTTCCTCTGGGACGGACCTATTACTTCCTCTGGAGTAGGCCTACAGTTTCACCCAAGACAGACCTACAGTTTCACCCTAGACAGACCTACAGTTTCACCCAAGACAGACCAGACAGGCCTACAGTTTCGCACAAGACACTGAGCTACAATTTCACCCAAGACAGACCTACAGTTTCACCCTAGACAGACTACAGTTTCACCCAAGACGGACCAGACAGACCTACAGTTTCACCCAAGACAGACCAGACAGATCTACAGTTTCACCCAAAACTGAGCTACAATTTCACCCAAGACAGACTTACAATTTCACCCTAGACAAACCTACAATTTCACTCAAGACAGACCTACACTGTCACTCAACATAGATCTACGATTTTACCTTAGACAACCCTACAGTTTCATTCAAAACAGACCTACTTTCATCTTGCAACTTCCTCTAGGACAGACCAATTTTACATAGGACAGGTTCACAATTTTACCTGGGACAAACTTGTAATTTCTTTTGAGACACACTGAATTTTCTTGAGGACAAGCCTGTAATTTTACACAGCAAAAGCCTACACTTTCAACAAGTGCAGACCTACAATTGTCTGGAACAGATCTGTAACTTCATTTGGAACATATCTATGTTTTTATCAGAGACAGTCTGAGAAAGTTAAGAAGACTAATCATAACATTTATTTTTATAACAAGCCTCCTTCCCTGCCATAATCGAAATAAAAACTGGTAGATCAATAAATACTGCTTATAAAAGATTTCTGATTTTGATGTGTTGTTCCTTTTTTAGCTCATTTCTTTGCACAGTATCAGATTGGACAACAACCTTGCTATGACCAAGTGGACCAGTTTAATGTAGACAAATTTCTGTTTCATTTAAATCTTGTAAATCATTTCCAAGAGCTGGCTCAAGGATAAGTAAGTAGCAGACTACCGGTATGCCTGTTTCCAGAATACGGTGTAAAATCAGTCAATACCAAAGTGATAAATAACCATTACAGAACTTTTTTTCTCTTACCAAGCTAATGTTTAAATGGACTGTCTGTCTCAAAACTGAGACAGTCTAAATTTTACAAATATTATGTTACCCATTACCCTGCTGGTTGCAGACAGTTCTGCCGAGGGAACCAGTTTGATCATAATCTCCATACATCTGTGCAGTTTGATCACGATCTACACTGTACATTATAGACTCGATTTCACTATGCACCCCTTTGAACAATGAATGGAACTGTCCAAATGAATAACGGACAGGTACAATTGTAAGCAAGATAAAAGTTAAAGTGTTAACGACATTACAAATCTGTAAGGATTAATTTGTAGACTAATTGTAATCAAGTTCACGACAGGTGTGTAACTAACAGTTAAATTATCGATACAGAAACAATCATTGAGTCAGAAAAATCTTTAATTACACAAAAACTTAAATTCTTAACATTCAATAGGTAAAGAAAAATATGTATCAATAAGAGGAAAACCTGCCATGGTAGACATTTAAAGAAGTGTCAAGAAAGTGGATATCTATCATAGAATTCATTATATTTATATTTATAAATACTTTTATACTATATCATATTATTACCCTTCCATGAAATTTGCGGTCTTCTGATTGGTCAACGATCCATTTATAGATTTTGATATTTACGGGCAAGCCGGTAATATACACTTGACATAACCCCGTTACTGTACCCCATGCTGAACATGAGCTTGTTCGCCGCATACACTACGTCAATGTATAAGTCCGTGCTGATTTGTGACGTCACACAGTGACATTGAGGTATCATAAGGGGATTTGAACGTCTGGTTACGTTCAGTCGTTAAATAAATAAAACATAAACGGAATCTTTTAATATTTGAGACAGGGAAGGGTAATAAAATTGTTATTTGTTTTTTGATGTGATATATGGGGATATATTACCCTCCTTGACATAATATTACCCTCGCCTAACGGCTTGAGAAATATAAGTCTAGGCGGGTAATATATCCCCATATACCACTTCAAAAACCAATTAACATATAATGTTCTTTACTGAATCAAAACAATCTTAAAAGTATGTAATATATCACAAAAATAATTACCATGCCAAAACTTCAGAGGAACAAATATTTTTTAAAAATAGAATTATCTTTTTACACATGCTGTGAAAACCATAAAACCATTGTTGGTATGCTGGAATATAGGAAATGTCTGAGCATTTTTGTAGAAAAGGGACATGCTTAAAAGTTTATAAAACAGTAGACTGTAAATGGAAAGAACAAGCTTTCAAGAACATTGAGATCGCAAGGTAAAACCAAGAGCTGTCCGTATGACAGCATGCTTGACTATACTCAGTACTTGCCAATAGAACAAAACTTTTATCAGTAAATAGCAAAACCAAATTCTGTTGACTCTCTAAGTAAAGACTAGAAAAATGCAATCATCAAAAATTTTTTATATAAATTCAAAAGTTATCTATAGTAATTTAAGTGTTTGAAACTCCTGGACACTTATCAAATACCCCTTTAAGTGGTGACTGAAGTATGTGCATGGTAGTTACCTGACACGTAAAACTTTAACCAAAGTTTCTAAGTTCAACAAGTGTCATAATTTGCAATGAATTCAGTCAGGAGATATCTAACTTAATTGTTTGATAACCCTGAACACTATTGGTTAGTTTCAAATCAACCCCATAAGTTGTGACTGAAGAATGTGCATGTTATACCTTGCATGCAAAACTTTAGCCAAATTTTCCAAGTCAAACAAGGGCCATAATTTGAATTAAATTCATACAGGAGTTATCTTACTTAACAGTCTGACACCCCTTAAGACTTTATACAAGTTTTAAATTAATATCATAAGTGGTTACTGAGCTATGTCTATGATAGTACCTTGCTTGCAAAACTTTCACCAAAGCTGCAACTCCCGCCAACGCACAATTGACTGTAATAGCTCTATATATTCTTCAAATAGACAAGCTAATAAAAATTTACAAAAAATGTATATATAATATAGTTTGAAATAACCTGTTAATAAGCAAAAGGGAATTTCAATATATAAATTTGGTTTATTTAACAACAGAATACGTTGTTTCCATGCTGCTGCTGAAGGTAGAAAGTTCTGCCAAAAATTACATCAAGGTAAAAAAATCGCTAGTAATAGAAGTAATTGAAACAAAGCTAGATGGTTTCTTTAAGTTCAAAGAAATTTTATCGTTAGTAACAAGTACTGAAAATTATCTTTTTCATAGCTCTTCTTATGGGAGAAAAGAGTCCTCAAAAAAGAAAACTTTAAGCCTTATCTAAGATCTAACCATTGTAGGACTAACAAATCAGCACACAGGACTGGCGCGCCAAATTGGTATGCAAAACACACTATTGTTTTGGATTGCACTGACTTATAACAAGATCATATTTTTCCATTTTGACTTATTATGGAAATTTTGACTTGTTATGGAAATTTTGACTTGTTAAAGAGGGATACAACTTTAGTGAGGGGAATGATTAAAGTTAAGCATTGACACCCCTGTGAATATTCAATCATGGGTAACAAAAAACATAGAGAAACAGGCAATGTCTAGCAAACATAGATGTCTCTCTGTAATACTGAAAATGCCACTGAAATCATAAAAAGAATTTCAGGATGAATAATATTTATAAGCTGGACATAAAACCTTGGCTTTAACTTGCATAGAACAGCCAAACCAAATATAAAATCTTTTTGATTTTATTTTTCCATTTCTAATCAAAATGATTTTGTGAAGTATACTATTAACTTTGGTAAAAGAAATGTCAAAGCTCTTTCTAATATAAAGATATCATAATTGTTATTCACAACATCCATTTTTAGTTTGTATCAAAATTTTAACAACTGTCACCTTTTATTGCTGTTTAAACATATGAACAACTATACACATAAATTATTTAATAAAAGACATTATCTACAAGCAAAACAATGCTAAGATTACTAAATGTACTGAGACACATATTTATATAAATTAGAAGTGTAACTGTCAATATTAATGCTGACTTGTGTCCCATTACAAACAGTACTTGCCTTAAAGAGTTTTTAAGAAACAGAGTAGTTGGGTGCACATGTATGGAGGTGGGCGCTTTCTACATTTTGATGCTAAAGGACTTAATTCCCTGTAATATCATTTATGTCCACATAAAATTAATTTTCATGAATCATGCACTGGCTTATCTCTCCTAAATTAACACTTACAAAATCAATTCATTTTGTGACACAACAATGTTCTCGTTTTATCAAGTTTGGCTCATGAAAACATGTCACTTATAAGAATATACAAAGCTAAACTCTGGAATTATTGTGATTAAATTGGGACAAAACTATACTACTGGTATGTTCATATTCACAGTATATTTCAATATTAACTATTTTAAATTTGTGTGAACTTCCGACTGAAACTAAAAGATATTACAGGTTTTATCATAGTTTCATATACCAACAGTAAAGACTTTAGCATCAAAATGATTATTACATATCATAAGCAACTTCATATTTATACATTACCACCTGAAGTTTTCATATGAAAATATATAATTATGCATAAAATACTAAGTAACACAGACAAAATGTCAATGATGTAACAAGAGTGGTCAGTAGGACAGCAGCCATATACGCCCGAAAGGATATGCTATAAAGTAGTGTTCTGACACATACCGGTTACCACATACCATCCTTCTTTCTCCCCCATGCACCGAATCTTCTAGTAACTTAGGCATGCCAAATTTGCATTCAATTTTCATAGGGCTATAACGCCTCTGCTTCCGAAGCAATTCAACCGAGACTCTAGAGGCATCATTTTTATACAATAATAAACATTTCCACAACATGTGATTTAAATTGCACAACAAATGTGGTAGATATGGCTTCAAATATAAATTAGTTTTAATTTTGCCTTGGCAAAAACTGCCATTGCAAGTTTGTATTCAATTTTCAAGGATCATAACTTCTGAGGGGACATCAACTCTATTAAAATAATAAACATTTCCACTAAGCTTGATTGATACTGCATTACCAATGTTGGATTACCAGACAGAAAGTGCAAACAGAGGGACAGCGCCTGTAATAACATAATGATTATGTTCCTTCGGGCGTATAAATATGTAATGTGTTGTTTATAAATGAAATTGTGAAACTGGCTGAATGTCCAGACTATGTGTACATCCATCAATAATATGTGAGGGTGTAATAAATTTAGCAAGTGGTTGAAAAACCAGACCTTAGATAACATGCTCACTGCGGATGAACGACCACCGGATATTGGGGCGAAAGTGAGCACAGATAATTAGTTTTCGCGAGGAACGTGTTACAACCGGTAAGTTAAAACCCGTTTTCACTCTGATGCATATGAATTGTGTTTATATGAGTTTTTCTATACGATAATGACTGTCCAACCAAAATATTCTCGATGTGCAACAAAATATGTTGAAATGTTGAAAATGTCCAAAACAGATAGCCTGCCACAAAATCTCGACCTTTGCTTATGCCGTTTTTTTTGTTAAATCTTAACATATTAATAATCTGACAAGGGCATATATTTGCGTAAAGACAAGTAATAATGTTCAAAATTTCATCATTTTAGACGAGAGTATAGCAAAGATACGGTTCTCAAACATTTCAATTACTGTACTGGGTATTGGTTAAACGGTACTGAGTATTGGAGTGAGAGAATTACTGTACTGAGTATTGCTCAAGAAATGAGTAAAAATAATTTTTGAAAAGAGAAATGTTATTTTGTTATCAGTTGAAGGTATTGATTCATAAAGTGTCTTTTTTGCACAAGTTTTTTAACGTAATTTTCAAACCATAAAAGTGTATAATAAACTGTTTTGTCCAGGCTTTTGAGTATTAGACACCATGTAACATTACTTTTTTAAAAATTTCACCAAATAATTATACAGTACCGCACCAGCAATTTAATTACTCGGACTGAAGTGACTTTTAAATGCTCGCTAGACAGTACCATTTGTCTAAATACGTATAGTTGTAAGATAAAATGCAGTGTTTTGTTCTAGGTAATAAAAATAGCGGAAGTTTCTGCCACATCTGCTTGTGTGCTCGCCTTCTGCATGCGAGTACCAAAAACACTTTTTACAATTCTCCTAAAGTATCCACACATTCTTTTTATCAAATGTAGATACTATTTGACCCTATGACTAGTTTTTACCCCAGATACCCTATCTAACTCTATCAAGATTTTATAAGGTTATCAGTTTATTTTCGCGTGATCTTTTTTCGCAAAGCCATGATGGTCCTGGTTTATTTCTTTGATTTATGATTCACACCTATTGTCCATTACTTTAACTCTCGAAAACCAAATACAAAATGAAATAAATAGATTCATATACTACTTAAAATTGGTACAATAAATACATTTAGTAACAAAATTATTAAAAGAATATCAGTTTTTGTGTTGAAGATTTACCTTTACATCAGGTGATAATAATCCTTCTCAAACGTTTTAAAATGTGAATCCACATTCTTTGAAAAATGATCCTTTATCCCTACTTTTATCTAAACAATTCGTCAGATTGTTCGGTTTGTACAAAATATCATTATCCCGTGTTGATATTGTCAAAGCTGAAATGGATCTCCTTCCTCAGACATCACCGCTTTTGTTCGATATATACAAGGGCATTCAACGTGAATATAAGCACGTTTAAACACTGCCCTGATGTGAATATTAAGTTTTCGGGATGTGTAAATTCAAATTATTTTGTAGAAATAGAATTGTTTTGGATATGCAACATATCATCTGTACTTGATTGATTTGATCAAAACTTTTAAAATTAATTCAAATAGATACACCAATAAATAGAATGTTGCTACACAAAGTTTTTCTGGGTTTTTTTGGACCAAAGAGATCCATATGCACCTCAAACTAGAATTCATCAAGTGATTTCACTAACGGTCATGAAGATTCAATGAAAAAATGCAACATCTATTGTATACACAAGGGTTTTCTATGATTTGATCCAGTGTCCTAATTTTAATCCCAACAGATTCATATTCTTACTCGACCTAATTTTCATCCAAGCAACCATACTGACTGAGTTCATGGTCAATGAAAAATGGAACCTTTGTTGCATACAAAATGTTTTGTCTATGATTTGACCCCGTGACATAGTTTTTGAAACAATATCCCATATTGAACCGACATAGAATACATAAGGCAGTCGAATGTCGAATTGATCATGTCCTGAAGATCCAGTGCAAAATGCAGTCTCTTTTGCATCAAAAGTAAATGTGCAAGCGACACGCAGCGATAGACAGACAACAACGACGGACACCAGGCGACCAAACAAACCTTGGGTACTTCTGCTCTGGTGAGCTAATAGAACGCTTTTAAAGGCAGCAGAATATTTCTATTACCACTTTTAATGCCCAATATCAGTACACGTTAGTATAATATCGGTCACCAGAAAACAAAATAAAAACAGACCCACTTTAGTTACATATGTATAATATTTTGGCCCCAAAAGCCGTTTGTTGAAAAATCTTGAACCTTATGTCTGGTACTTCCAATAAATTGCTCGATTCGGTTATTCAAATCTAAGCACTTTGCAAAATAAAACGGTAAACATTACCAACGGTTGCTTTTCAAGTGGCAGGCATCTTCTTTTTGATATTTTAACAATTACCGACATTATTTACAGCTCGGTACACACTGGACTTAGATAGCCATCAAGTATCCAAAAAACCAAGAAACCTAGAAGTGTGTATTGTTAAATATCGGTTTTACACCCAATTGTAACACCTCCAAAACATTATCGTCCCTTCAACCGGGCCCCGATGCTAGTCTTATATTTTTCTGGCTTCATATTGGTCAGTTTTAAATCTAAGTGCAAATGCCAGCCAATCAGAAGCAAAATAAGTAAGCCAGACACCTGAAAGAGATGTCAGTTAAGCACCTCTTATCACTTATTATAGAACTTTTAATGTCTATGCATTTACTTTACACTCAAGCCATGATCTTTGAAGCTAAGGTTAAAATTTGTAGTTCATAGCTCCAGCCACACAATCTGGACTGTAAGTATGCATTTTCTATGCATTCATATTATAAGTTAATGCTAAGCCCTGGTTTACCAGTTGCTGATACTTAGAAAACTGTTCAGCAATGTGGAGTGTATACTTACATTAGGCGCATGGATCAAGTGATGATACAGTTTAATGAATTCATCAAGAGTAATCTCATTTTTCCTGCTCAAATCAACACTCTGAAAAATTACAAAGACATTTTTATGTCAAATATCATTTATCTTAGTCATTTGAACTTTTACCCTGCTACTGGCAAGTGACTGTGTTTGCCAACAGTGTACATCATGAGCAGCCTGTATGTCTGTGACTTTACAGTAAGAGTGACTATAACCTTAACATGCCTTTCTGACTGCATATCCCCAAATTTTATCTCAAATAACTTTAATGACAAGGCCAACATCCTGACTAAGTTTCATGGAGGTCTTGCGATAACAAAAGCTGTTTGAAACTTAACAAGGATTTTCACTTCTTCGACCTAATGAAATAATACCTCAGACGACTTAGTTTCAAAACCCAGATTATATTAAAAGAAAACAAGAAAATGAAACTTGCCATTAATTTAATTAACATGTTAATGAGCTTAATCCTTTGTATATTGCCTGTTCAAAAGCAATGAAAGACACATAAACAGACAAAAAATTGTCACTGAATTCAATCAACAGTCTTCGTCCAATACACACAGTTTAAAATAAAATTTGTAAAATTGTAAAATTTGTAAAATCCTTTGATTGCAGTTTTGAATGTAATACCCAACCTTTACAAAAATCAAGAGGGCCATGATGACCCTATATCGCTCACCTGAATACAAGTCCACTTGCCTGATCGGTGTGGTCGATTTTGACCCAAGAGACATGATTTGAACAAAGTAGGTGGAAGACCACAAGACAATGTTACATACCAAATAGGTTTTCCTATATACGTCTTTGTAAAATCAGTGACCTCCTGGGCGGGGCCAATATTGACCCTAGGGGTATAATTTGAACAAACTTTGAAGAAGTCTACTAGGCAATGCTACATGCTAAATTTCTAAGCTCTAGGAGATTTTTTAAGTTTTTCCTGTATAAGCCTATGTAAAATAAAGTGACCAGGAGGTGTTAATTTTGACCTGGGGGTAATAATTTGAACAATACTGGTAGAGTTCCACTAGGCATTTCTACATGCCAAATATTTAATCTCTAGGTCTTGTGGTTTCAGAGAAGAAGATTTTTTAAGTTTTTCCTATATAAGCCTATGTAAAACAAAGTGACCCCCCAGGCGGGGTCAATTTGACCCTGGGGTCATAATTTGAACAATCTTGGTAGAGGTCTACTAGACAATGCCATATGCCAAATATCTAAGCTCTAGGCCTTGTGGTTTCAGAGAAGAAGATTTTTAAAGTTTTTCCTCTTTGTTGCCACAGCAACCAGAGTTCTGCATGGCATGGAAGTCTTTGAACAACTTTGACAGAGCTCTATGCAAGGAACATCCCTGCAAAGTTTCATCAATATTGGCCAAGTGGTTTTAGAGGAGATATCGTTTGAAGGAAATGGTGGACGGACGGACAGACAGACATTCTTACCAGACAGACTTTGAATAAACTCAAAGAACCTCACAATGCTAAGTTGTACCTAAACCCTAACCCCGTAATGTCTACTGGGCATGTACGGACGGACGGACGACGGACAGAATGCGATCCTAATAGCTCACTCTGGCACTTTGTGCCAGGTGAGCTGATAAAATATAAAAAATTACTCAAATCAAACTAGACCTATCACTAAATGTGATTAATACCCCCGAAAGACTGCTTTATAAACTGAGGAAGTTCGTAGTGACAAAATACTTTGTAAAAAAAAACTAAAAAAAGAGATATTGTTCTTGGTAATAACTCTGTAATTAGTCAAAATAGAGTTATGGTTCTTGTACACTGCACTTCCTCTAATTGTGTTTGACCATTGTATGAAGTTGTATTGAATTCCAACCAGTAGTTTTTTAATTATGCTCCGGACAAGTAAAAGTAACAAAGGGCAATAACTCTGTAATGAGTCAAGAAAGAGTTGTTATTCTTTTGCACTGCACTTCCTCTCAATGTACTTGACCATTGTATGAAGTTGTATTGAATTTCAACCAAAAGTTTTCAAGTTATGCTCTGGACAAGGAAAAATAACAAAGGCAAATAACTCTGTAATGAGTCAAGAAAGAGTTATTGTTCCTGTGCACTGCACTTCCTCTCAATGTACTTGACCGATGTATGAAGTTGTATTGAATTCCAACCAGTAGTTTTCAAGTTATGCTCCGGACACGGAAAAATAACAAAGGCCAATAACTCTGTAATGAGTCAAGATAGAGTTATGGTTCCTGTGCACTGCACTTCCTCTCAATGTACTTGGCCATTGTATGAAGTTGTATTGAATTCCAACCAGTAGTTTTCAAGTTATGCTCTGGACAAGGAAAATTAACAAATGGCAATAACTCTGTAATGAGTCAAGATGGAGTTATGGTTCTCATGCTCTGCACTTCCTCTTATTGTGCTAGACCACTGTATGAAGCTGTATTGAATTCCAACCAGTAGTTTTCAAGTTATGCTCCGGACAAGGAAAAGTAACAAAGGGCAATAACTTGGTAATTAGTCCAGATAGTTATGGTTCCTGTGCACTGCACTTCCTCTCAATGTGCTTGACCATTGTATGAAGTTGTATTGAATTCAAACTAGTAGTCTTCAAGTAATTCTACGGACAAGGAAAATGCAACTGACCACCTGACCGACCACCGGATGACTCCTACATACTCCTATATTTGGGTATAATTATTTGGAACACAATTAATACCTCAAGATTAGGTGAAATATTCTACATTTTACATCACTACAAATTGCACTCTATGCTGATGCTCCCTTTAATAAAGAAAGTTAATTAGATTTTAGTTTTTCCCTATAAGCATAATTATTCAGTAATCATGCAAATTACAATAACATCAAATCAGCATATTACAACAATAGATAATGACTGACTCTAAAAGGAAGAGTTTTATAGTCTGTTTTGACTTCCCCCTTAATTGAAAATCCATAAATTATAGGAATACATTTTTATGTCTCCAGCCTCTTGCCATTTTCTGATTCATGTACTAACATTTAGAGGAAATGCTTCTATGGGATTCTGTTTCATGCCCTTTAATCTGATGTCAAATCAGTATTACATCAATAAAACTATCTAACCATATTTGCATTCATATTCCAATGCAATGGCAATCAAATGTTTATAATTGAGATCAGACTAAGTCATGAATATCTTCAATATGCCATGAGACAATGATAAGGAAAATGGTAAACTTTGATAGAGGTGAGAAATGATTGAAGCTCTTATAGTGAAACTGACAGAGAGTTAGTGTCTAGAATACACAGATGAAATGAACTGCAACCATGATCATTCGAAGCAGGTATGTGCTTCATAAAAATGTAGTCAGACTAAAAATCGTAACTGAGCACCTCCTTTAACAATCAAAACAACCATGATCTAGATAGCATCAAGATAATCATTCTGAGTTTTATGAATACTCAATGAAAAATGCAACCTCTTTTGCATACACAA
Organism: Saxidomus purpurata; assembly: GCA_022818135.1. NCBI lineage: Eukaryota > Metazoa > Mollusca > Bivalvia > Venerida > Veneridae > Saxidomus > Saxidomus purpurata. The sequence goes on along the minus strand of JAFMSR010000012.1, from coordinate 42,631,268 downwards.
GTGTTTCCTAAGATTTGACCCATGACCTAGTTTTTGACCCCAGATGATCCATATGCAAACTCAATATAGAATTTATCAGGATAGTCATTCTGACTAAGTTTCATGAAGATTCAATGTAAGATGCAACTTTATTGCATACACAATGTTTTTCTATGATTTGAACCCATGACCTAGTTTTTAACCCTATATGATGAATATTCATACTCAATCTAGATTTTACCCGGGAACTCATTCTGGCCAAATTTCATGAAGATCCAATGCAAATGGAACCTCCATTGCACACAAGAAGTATTTCAATTATTTGGCCCCATGACCTAGTTTTTGACCCCAGATGACCCATTTTCGAACTTGATTTAGACTTCATCAATGCAATTATACTGACCAATTTCATGAAGATCAAGTGTAAAATGCAACCTCTATTGCATACACAAGATTTGTCTCCGATTTGACCATGTGACATAGTTTTTGACCCCAGATGACCCATATTCTAAATCGACCTAGATTTTATCAAGGCAGTCATACTGACCAAATTTCATGAAGATCCAGTGTAAAATGCAACCTTTATTGCAAACTAGAGGTGTAACGATTCACCGCGGTTCACGATGCACCACAGTTTCTTTTACTTTCGCAGTTCACGGCACTTCAGTTCGGTACGGTACAGCCCAGTTTTTACTGTTGGTATTCAGTTTTAAGGGAAGTAACCTTTGAAGAGCTCAAATAAACTTTTTTTGTTATGTTGATTTTCATTGGCTTAGAAATATTGATTAACCAATGGTGGTGCATGATTTATTATAGTTCGGCAAGCTTACTAAAATGTCTGTTCAAATGTTTTGGTCGCCAGTTTAGCAATATTTCGGTTTCGAATCAGTGGGAATGAAAATATATAGTACCGTATTTCCCCGCTTATAAGACGAGGAAATAAAGTCCCGATTTTTGCCTCAAAGTGGGGTCCTCGTCTTATAAGCGAGGCCACGAGAATCAACCAAAAATAAAAATCAATCCTAGATACATTTGTGATGAAATCGGCAATATGAATGGCGACGAGTGTGTATGTGCAGATGACAGTCGAACAATTACCGGTACCGTACATTGGCGAATTACGTTATTGTGTTAACTCACCTCCGCTGTCGATCGCAAATGTCGCCATTTGCAATTATTTATAGAATCTGAAGGTAAACTTGGTGAAAATAAGTGGTGCAGACTTTTTCCCTCATATTTGTTTTTTCCGGTATGATATAAGCGGCCTACAATTGATATCAGAATCAAGCGTTTACACAGCGTTTATTGTAAAGAAACCCGATAATCAGTCTAGTCTGTGTATTGTTAATTCGGATATTGATTTTTGGTGACTTTGAGACGATAATTGCGTCCGGTAAATACGTGTCATCGGCTGATTAATCAATTTATGAAAACATCTGGCAGCTTGTGTATAATTAGTAAGAGTGCCCAGGATACCCCAAATTAGCGACAATTACGTCATTGTTAAAAGAAAAAAGGAGCGAGAGGCTTAGACAAAAGGCCGAAAGTTTTTTTTGTAAAATTCGTCGCCGCGGTTGTTTTTTCGACTTTTAATTATACATACGAAAGTTTGCTTATTTTTTGCAAACATTTTGTGATAACTCCCATGAAATTGTAACAATGGGAATGAAAAAATAATTTTTAATTGACTTTATTGCCATCTCGATCCTTTTCTGTCTTTAAACTACGACGTAATTGTCGCTACTTTGGGGGATCCTCGGCACTCTTAATAATTATATACAAGCTGTCATATGTTTTCATAATTGATTAATCAGCCAATGGCACATATTTACGCAATTATCTTTTCAAAGTGTCACAAAAAATCAATATCCGAATTGACAATACACAGATTGGTTTATCTTAATAAATATTTCTGTCCACTTGTTTGTTCAGACTTTATATCCATTCAACTTCTTGGAACAGTAGATGTATTGTATCGAACCGTTATGTATCGTATCGCAACTGTGTATCATGATACGTATCTTATCGTGAGAAAAGTGCATCGTTACACCTCTATTGCAAACACAAGATTTTTTAAAGATTTGACCCAATGACCTAGTTTTAAACCCTAGATGACCCATATTCAATCTGGATCTAGATTTTATCAAGCCAGTAATACTGATAAAGTCTCATTAAGATCCAGTGAAAAATGCAGCCTCTTTTGCATACACAACTTTTTTCTATGATTCGACCCAGTGACCTAGTTTTTGACCCAGGATGATCCATGTGCGAACTCAACCTAGATTTCATCAAGGCAGTCATTCTGACCAAGTTTCATTAAGATCCAGTGAAAAATGCAGCGTCTTTTGCATACACAACTTTTTTCTATGATTCGACCCAGTGACCTAGTTTTTGACCCAAGATGATCCATGTGCGAACTCAACCTAGATTTCATCAAGGCAGTCATACTGACCAAGTTTCATGAAGATCCAGTGAAAAATGCAGCCTCTATTGCATATAAAAGGTTAAATGTGGACAGACAGAGCACTTCGTGCTCAGGTGAGCTTAAACTATCCAAGATCTTGTGGCCATACACATTTAGTGTAAGTTTGGTCAAAACTGCACAGGAAAAATTTTCAAGCCTAAGTATGGATGACAGACAGACAACAGCTGTACCAACTATAGCTCACACAGTTTTGCTAAGGGGAACTAAAAACAAGGACATAAAGACATGAAAAACGAGCCCATCTTTAGATCTGTAAATTTAATTAAACTACAATGTGTTGATATTACAAACCTCAAACTTCTCCTTAAGTTTATTTGTTGAGATTTTACAGTTGATTCTAGCTGTCCAAGTCTTCAGACTTTTCAGTGCAAGTCTCTCTGCTCTTTCCACTCTCAGTCTGTCTATCATATTGTTGAACTCTCGGTTCAGCCACCTGTAAGTACAGTAACAACTTCATTCAAATTTGACTTATTTAACAAGGGGCAATAACTTTTCTTATTGGATCCCTAGAGAAACTTGATACATCTGCAAGGTGCAATAAGTCTGCTTCCACTGAATTTGTTGGATATAAAAATTCAACTGATTATGCCTACTTTTGACTGATTTATATATACAAGAGGACCATGATGACCCTATATGGCTCACCTAGGTATCATTGATTTTTAAACAAGAATGTAGGTCAAAAGGTCACAATCAAGGTCAATCATAGGATTTCTTTTGATTAGTCAGCAAAACTGCATAAATAGTCAAAATTTAGCTTGAAAAACAAAAAATAGGCCAAAGGTCAAGTTGAAAAGTTGAAATCTGCATTCATACTGTACATACTTTTTTTGGTTCAAATTTCTTTTTGTAATTTCAGAAACAGGAAGGTAGGTCAGTAGGTCCACGTTAATTTTCACTGATGTAGCTTCAAGAAGAGGTAGATATTTTTGCTACAACAATAAGACTAAATTTTATGACACTTGATAGCCAAACATCCATGAACAACTCTCTGCATATCATGTTCAAATGACTTTGTTTCACTTGTTGTACTTTGGGACGCCAGCCTTAAATATCAAAGGACTTTTAAACACTTGAACAATCAGTTTAAACTTTTATCATTTCTGATAAAATTTCACAGGAACAATCTCTATATGATACCCTTTTGAACCTTTTTCAAGTGGTAAATCAATGTAAAAATGCAATAAGCGATATCTGTTTCATTTTATTGATAAGAAAAATATTGATTGGAAATGTGAACTTGATTTAAGTCTTAGGTAAGCAAAAAATAAGCTGTGCAGGTGAAATTTAATATGTACATGTAAATTTAACAGGAAGTAATCCGAAGTATATATGAATATTACACAATCTTTTTCCAAAAATCAAATCGAAAATACTTTTTGCTGTTTCATTTAAAATGATAGATATATAAATATGAAATATACATGCAAACAGTTTAAAGCCATATATAACAATAACTGTGTTAATGCCAAGTACAGTAACATTTTCAAAACAAGCTGTGAAACCGCCTTGATAAACCCTGCAGCCAAATTTCTCTGTAACTTTTTTGAAGACCAATATTTTAAATAAAATATGCTTGAAATGATTATGCAAAAACTGAATTGGTAAATAAGATTCATGATATTTACAAATACTGAGAACTTTTAAGTCAGTTATTTTGTTGGTTACACATCACATTGGTATCACATAATCACTTTGGTAGGCACATTACAACAAACAGTGTCCAAGTACAAATTGACTTCCAGTAGTGTTACAAGGCACTTAAAAGTTGTCTTTTTTTTCCCTAAAACACATGAGAGTGTTAATTAGGACAGGCCTGTCAATAATGGAATATATGGTACTTAATTTTTACATATAACATGTTAAAGAACCATCTTAAACTAAGCTCCTAGCTCTTAAATTACAAAGATACAGCCCCCCCCCCCCAATGATAATTCCCTAGAGCAACAACCTCCCTAAAAGACACACAGTTTATTACCTCTTAAAAACAACACCTCTCTACCACAAACACATTTCTGTACATGTGTCATACACGTTTTATCACAGCTAATTCAATTGACAGTACTTGTTTCGAAATACACCGAAAGAGTAATAATTTTTCAATGATTTTGAAAAAAAATAAACCTGCTCGCGAATATAATTTGAAGGCATAGTATTATAGAAACAGTTCTATAATTGAAAGATCAGTAAATTCATTATTACATCTGAATATATTCAGAGTTATCATGGGGTTTTAAGTGGAGTCTTACTGCAATCATTCTACTTCCTGGTGCACAATTTGGCTATCCATAAAAGTCAGAAAATATCTGTGGAGCATTTAACTTTACCCTTTCAAGAGCCAATTTATGTCTTAGGTTGATTCTTTTTGATCTTGGTATTTACTTTAATACTGATTGATGATAAAGGAAATTCATGTTTAATGTTTTGTAGAAAGTTCTAACAAAAAGAAGACTTTATCTTCAGAAGTCATCATGACATATTTTACTTAACGCTGATGGGTCTTTGTCATGTATTGTGATTTACTTCCTCGATCATTCAGTGTGAAATGGTGACATACAGGAGAATATTGAGGGCTGATGCTCAGAATGTGGCTCTCTCAGTGCCAGGTACCCAGAGGCAGAATTTGCAATGAGGATGCTCTCTAGAATTTGTATCTCCTAAACCCTAAGGATTTAAATTTTATATCACTTTGGTCAAATGTTCATCTCATCAAGATCACCTGCTGGACCAATGTTCAAGCCTATACCTGCTCGGCATCAAGGCCATCCTTAGGGGTCATTGGTTTAGTGCTAAACCCTTTTAAGGATTTTCATACAACTTTGTTCAAATGTCCAATCTCAATGAAGACATAATGCAAAACCAATGTTCAAACCCTTCCTAGTGAAGGCCATACAGGCCCACAGGCCCACACTTGGGGGGAAATTTGGTCAAATATCCATCTCAAGACAAAGTGCACGCCCCTGCCAGTTAAAAGTCAATCTCATGGAAAAAAACATGATTGTGCTATTCTGCACATTTAATGTGGCTTTGAAAAAGCATCGAAAACAATATACAAAATATACCTCAAACAAGAGGGCCATGATGGCCCTTTATCGCTCACCCCAGTACAAATGCTTTTCCATATTTGGGCTGTGTGACCTAGTTTTTGACCCCAGGTGACCCATATTGAAATTTGAGCTAGAAATCAACCAAACAACCTTTCTCACAAATTGCCAGGATATTTGGACTGAAACAGTAGCCTCTAGAGCCTTAACAAGATTTTTTTATTTTTGGGTCATGTGACCTAGTTTTTTATCCGAGATGACCCATATTCGAACTCGTCCGAGTAATTACTGGGACAAACATCCTGACCAAGTTTCGTGACAATTGAGGCAAAAATGTGACCACTAGAGTGTTAATGAACTAAGTGTGGACGGACGACGGACATTCATCGATCCTAATAGCTCACCCTGAGCCTACAGCTCAGGTGAGCTAACAAAAAGACATTTCAAATAAAATCTTATATTTATATATTTGTCAAGTTTTGTCTTTGAAAGACTTAAGCTTTTGATGAGTTTAAGATAAGGAAATAATTACATGTTTTTGTGGGTTACGGAAATTTTTATAGTGTTCATTTACCACTTGACATCATAATAATATTTGTATGAAGTGTTAACATGGTTAAGACTACTGTAACAGCGAATGAATATAATCTTACTGAGAGATTAGAATATACTCTAAAAACAATAAAATGTTTATAGTTCTTCATGCATACGCATTTAAAATGTTTCGGCAAGTCATGAAACAGTCACATACTGGTGTGTTTTGTGTCATGTTTGTGTTTTTAAAGGTGGCAAATTTGCATGTTAGATTGCTATAACAATTATTTTTCAATTATTCATGTAACGAGTAAAAACAAAGTTTGATTTATATTTCCCTTTATGTGTGATATTCCTCATTGTAATTGAGAAAAAGGACAGTGACCTCATGACCAGAGTTAATTTCAAAAACCACTACTCTTGATTTGGAAGCACAGCATTTAGGCCCACAATTTCAACTTCAATATATAGCAGCGAGTTACCTTTGCAGTATCCTTTATATAGATATCTCTCAAGCCTTCTGTTCATTTGTGAATATGTTGGAAAGTTTGCAGAAAAAGTTCCTGCTAAAAAAATCAGCTAAATTTTTAGGACTAACTTCTATTAATTAAAATGAATAAAACTGGGTAGCGGTCTCTACATAGACTATTCAAATCATGAACCGCTCAATCAAAATTGACTCCACCCCTTGGTCATTGGTTTTTAGGACAAAATATTACAGCCAGAAACTATTTGCTGCATTATATGGTCATACATTACCAAAATGTGTATAAAGACTGTATTTTTCTTTTACTTTTTTTCTCCTTACATAATAGTTTTAGGAGAAAACAAAAGCGGTTACACAAAAATTAGTCTCACCATTTCCACTTTGAGGGCAGACCGATTTTACAGGTTGACATTTTTAAGTTGTTTGCCTTCTAAAGGTGTGACAGTTATAAAATATGAGATCTGTGGAAGGGGTCACACTGAAACGCCAAATTAATTATGCTACACAAAGATGAACCTTAAAGTAGGACTTTGCAATCAAAGTGTGACCTTGACCTTTGAACTAAGGACCCAAGTTTTTGCACAGCACACTTTCCCAAAAAGCTTAATTAATGTGAGAGTATTGATTGAATTTCAAAACACACTAATAAAGTTTTAGATGAGCTGAGCTTTTGCACTGTAGTGTTAACTGAACCTTTACACCAGAGTTTAGGACTTCCTTGCCAATGAAATTACAATGTACAATTCAACAAATGTGATTTTCTATAAATAGTAACACAGTTGTGACCTTAACAAGATCTAACCTTTGACATTTGTAAGTATGACTTTGCCCTTTCAGCTGGTGACCTGAGTTTGTGGATGACTAATCCTGCAATGTGGTCTGGAGAAGGTCTGAAAGTTTGACTGAGCCCTGATCTATATGTACAAAGAAAATGATAAAAGACACCTGGACACATAATTATTTACATGATTTAAGGGAGCATTTTACAAAAGTTACTTTTTTTGTAGAAAAAAACTCTACAGCAGTACTACAACATCGGTACAGGTAAAGATCTTCAACCTCTTCAAGAAACAATCAAATCTAACCAGTCATGTACCTTAAATTATAACAAGTTTTTAAGTCTATATAAGGAGAAACAGACCACATCTTTTAGTACTTAAAAATGACCGTTTGTCTTCTTCAGTGACAGAAATCTCTCGTCAAACTAGCACTTTTGGTTAGGGCTATAAGATCATTAATTTAACTAAATCCAAAAAAATTTGAAAGAAGAAAATTAATGTTTTCAAGTCTCTATATACATGTACGATATACAGGGAAATCAGTCTCAACCCACTGGGCTTCACTTTTAAATTGATTGTACCGATTTTGTGAATTTCAATATATGCACCCTTTGTATTTGTACCAAAAAAAATTAAATTATGCATGATTATGCATGATTGTGTTTGAGAAGTGATTATCAAATCTCCAAATAGAATATAAAAGAGCTATTACTCTAACTTTAGTGTTGTTTTGGTCAATCTGTTGGTGGGCCTTAATTCCTGTAGTAGTAAAGATTTCTACTATGTTTTATTTAAATAGACTATTACAATGCTTTAGATATGACTCCAGATGCAAAGCAGGGTAGACTAATTGCCAAATTAATATCCCTCTGCTTTCAAGCAGGGGATAACTAAATAACAGTTGGTAAATGAAATTGTGGCATTTCACATGTTTTTGCTTAGATATGGACATGCATATTTCAGAACTGTTACTGTACTTGATATCTGGTAGGAAATCAAGCACAGCAAGTAAGACACTGAGTGTTCTTGATTGGTTGACATTTAATCAAATGTTCAATCACTCTTTCTCTAGTTAATCAATCACGCCCCCGTGACAATTTATTTGCTAATGTGATAGATCGAACAGTCTGTTAGAAACCCTTGATTTTCCGGAGATGAAAGTACCATTATTATAATCAATTACCATTCGAGGAATGTCAAAGTGGAGAGTAAGGCGACAAAAAACAGACAGCTTTCTGGAACTCTTGAAATCAAGTTAAAAATTGTTACATTAGTGATAACAATGTGTTTTTTCCTTGTTCCTGATCTTAAAATCTGCACATCTTGTAAATAATTTGCCTTATTAGTGCATTATTGTCCCTGCCTACGCTAGTGCTTGTGAAAAAGATGCGAGACTGGCGATCAACTTCCAATTTTCAAGTATTTTTACACCTTTCTTGAACAAATCTAATGATTTATAAAAGTGACATTTGATATTTGATCATATTGGTAATTTGGATCCGATATTAAGAGTTGTAGACATGGAAATATACCCATCACATGGTCAGACTGATCCAAATGATCTAGCAAAATTCATAGCAGAAAGCCAAACTGCTTATCTGATTGCTTCTTCTTCTGGTTGTAACATGTATGCTAGAAGAATTGTTAGCTTTAATCCATTCACAAAATACTTTCCAAGACATTTTATTTCTACCTATATAACAGTTAAATCTGACTAAGATTCATGTAGATTAATGTTAAATAGTCAAGCATTTGAAACAGCATGGCCAGTATAGTTTCACTGAACAAGAGAGTGTTCCAGCAAAATCATAACATACTGTAGATGTACTAACATTGGCACCGCTACCTTGATGCCTGTATCACCATGTACCACATCCTTATCGTCAACAGTTTTGTTTAAATTCATTAGTTGTACATTGATAGAGGACCTTAAATCTGTTTATTTCACATTATCAACCTATCTATTTCACACAGATTTTAGACTAAAAACCTATCTTTTTCACATAGATTGTGGAATTTAAACCTATCTATTTCACAAAGATTGTAGATTTTAAACCTCAGAATCTATTTCACATAGGTTGTAGAATTTGAACATATCCATTTCACATAGATTGTAGACTAAAAACCTATCTATTTCACATATATTGTAGTAAGACTTTAAACCTTAAAAACCTATCTATTTCACATATATTGTAGTAAGACTTTAAACCTTAACAAGAGCTATCACTAAATGTGATTAATACCCCCAAAAGACTGCTTTATAAACTAAGGAAGTTCGTAGTAACAGAATACCTTGCAAACAAACTAAAAAGAGATATAATTGTTCTTGGCAAAATCTCTGTAATTTTCAAGATAGAGTTATGGTTCTTGTACACTGCACTTCCTCTAAATGTGCTTGACCATTGTATGAAGATGTATTGAATTCCAACCAATAGTTTTCGAATTATGCTCCGGACAAGTAAAAGTAACAAAGGGCAATAACTCTGAAATGAGTCAAGATAGAGTTATTGTTCTTTTTCACTGCACTTCCTCTTATTGTGCTTGACCATTGTATGAAGTTGTATTGAATTCCTACTAGTAGTTTTCGAATAATGCTCCGGACAAGGAAAAGTAACAAAGGGAAATAACTCTGTAATAAGTCAAGATGGAGTTATGGTTCCTGTGCACTGCACTTCCTCTCAATGTGCTTGACCATTGTATGAAGTTGTATTGAATTCCAACCGCTAGTTTTCAAATTATGCTCCAGACAAGGAAAAGTAACAAAGGGCAATAACTCTGTAACGAGTCAAGATAGAGCTATGGTTCCTGTGCACTGCACTTCCTCTCAATGTACTTGACAATTGTATGAGGTTGTATTGAATTCCAACCAGTAGTTTTCAAGTTATGCTTCGGACAAGGAAAAGTAACAAAGGGCAATAACTCAGTAAATACTCAAGATAGAGTTATGGTTCTTGTACACTGCACTTCCTCTCATTGTGCTTGATCATTGTATGAAATTGTATTGAATTCCAACCAGTAGTTTTCAAGTTATGCTCCGGACAAGAAAAAGTAACAAAGGGCAATAACTCTGTAATTAGTCAAGATGGAGTTATGATTCTTGTTCACTGCAATTCCTCTCAATGTGCTTGACCATTGTATGAAGTTGTATTGAATTCCAACCAGTAGTTTTTAAGTTATGCTCCGGACAAGGAAAAGTAACAAAGGGCAATAACTCTGTAATTAGTCAAGATGGAGTTATAGTTCTTGTGCACTGCATTTCCTCTCAATGTGCTTGACAGTTGTATGAAGTTGTATTGAATTCCAACTAGTAGTTTTCAAGTTATGCTCCGGACAAGGAAAATGCAACAGACCGCCCAACCAACCGACCAACCACCGGGTGACTCCTATAGATTTTAAAACCTATCTATGTCACAAAGACTTTAGACTAAAAACCTTTCTATTGTACATATATTGTAGACTCAAAACCAATTATAGTACAGTGATTATAGATTTTAAACTATGACAAACTATGTCATATAGATTTTAGACTGTAAACATGTTTAACTTTTTTTTTAACATCAATTCAGTGAGTTTCTGCAACTTAACTGCACTTCACTACTTACTTCCTGGAGTCCTGTTTGGCACTCACACTTAAAAGAAAGGAATGTGAATGTAACAGGAAATTCTGTTGAATGGATTTGAACCCAAAAGTTAACATCTGGGATGTGTGTTTCAAACCCTATCCTTGCACTACTTAACTTCCCTACTGTCCATTATATATAACAGTGGTTTTTTTGGCCCCATTCCCCTCCAAAATTAACATATATTTTTCCCCATTTTTTACAAAAAAATTCCCCTCAAAATGTTGAAAAAATCTTTGATTTATTTAATCAATAGTTGGCCAAACTTGTTGTAAAAACATACGTTTTCATAAATTAAAGCTTCAGAATCATTTCTTGCAACTATTTCACACCTTACATGAGAAATAGTCAGCCAAAAATCTCTGATTTTTCGTTTGTCACTTATTTTCGCGACCCCAATTTTTGTTATTTTTCCAACTAAATCAGTGCTCCAAAGACAAAAAAAGATTATAATACAATGTTTTCAATTGAAAATAGAAGTATAACTTATTATTCACGTGTGTGTTAACACCAATGCTGCTACGTTATGTTCCTGACACCAGTATTTTTATACAAAATTTTGTTATGTTAAATTCTTATGCCCTTTCTTTATATTTGGCAAAAAAATAATGTCATTTATAGATCCAATTCGATATTCGTATCTGTTTCAAAGGAGATCGTCATTCATTTTCTTCCTTATAACATTTCAAAGCAGAAAACTATTACTAAAGTATTGTAGCATATATTTAACATGTCACATTGGTACCCGTTACAAATTCATTCATGCTTGAAATCCACAACAATCAACCATAATATAAACATGAAATGCACACAAATAGCGAATTTTACCTATACATACTTGATAGTTTTGGTTCTTTATAATACTACATTTTTAAACAGACTCAATATTTTATACACTTTCTAAAAAATTCCCCTTTTCTGGCAAAATTGTGAAAAAATTCCCTTCCTGGGGGGCCCCGCCACCTTTCCCCTCAGACTGAAAAAAAAACACTATAAGGATATATTAACAACACACAGATTAATATCGTGCAATTTAACCAAATCACACAAAAATCATCAACTTATCACTTGTGTCTAAATTTTAATGCTAAAACAGCAGAAGTCTGAAGCTACTACTTTATCGGCACTTAGGCTGAAAGACCTAATCTTTTGTAATAACAATCATATGTACCCATATGGGGCCATAAAATTCTGTTGCAGTAATCTTTTCTATTAGAACAAAATCCATTAGTGTAATTTTTACAGCTGCAATTACATAGACAGCTTTTATCTGGATAACACAGCAGAAGGCAAACTTGGAATATTTCTGTCAGAAATCAATTTGATACATCCCCCGTCCTTATGCAACAAAGATAAACACATTCAAGTCATTATCATGAGAAACAGCTTAAAAAGAGCAAATGTTAACCATGTGTCATAATAACGCACTTAAATTGCAAGCTGACATTTAAAAAAGTCACCAATGCAGGAAATTGAAAACAGCACTCAATCTTGCATCAATATATCAAGCAGTGGTCAGTCTGAATATAGAAACCAATTTCATGAACTGAATTGTTTCCATGATTATCATCGGTGCAGAAATTCACATGCTGGCATCTCATGCTAAATTGTTAGCAGACATGTATGTCTTTTGTTCCAGTATCACACTTAACAACAAATCTTAGTGCAACCAGAGCAAGAATAACCACAAATAAAGAAGTGCAATATGACCTATCTGTACTGACTAAGACCATTTGTAAAAGGCCAAGTAGTTGATAAATACTGTAATCAGACAAGTCAAGGCAATTTCTAGCTGTTTTTTCAGCAATTCACCAGGTCAAGAATATCTCATCAACAGAACAGTACAAAAAAAGAAAACCATCAAGATGTGTAACAGTTCTTGAATCATGTTGTTTTGACATCAACCATGTGAGATTGGCATGCACATGTTTGGACTTTTCCAGTAAGTTTACTGAAAAGGAAAAACAGATGATTCCAGACATTCTAAATTTGAACAGAAGCCCTTTAAGCCATGTAATTTTATCGCTAAGAAACCATTAAAAACCTACCAATTATTCCTAAAATCTGTAATTTCTCTTCCCAAAGTCCAGGATTTAGCTCTACAACACCCACTAGGGTTCAGCTAAATGTAGGTTTACAAGTTTTTACTTTTTATGGAAAAGTAAAGATATTACTTTGTTGGTGTGATATTTGTTTTGTTGTTTACACCTGTAGGTTATAAGACAATATACTATACCTACTAACAGGTTTTTTTTAAACTTGGTGAATGACCCGCAAGCAAATTTAGGGTAAGAGGACTCTATATTTGGGTATAAAAAGATAAAAAAATATGACATTATGATCATGTTTAATTCGGTTGTAAAAATTTAAAACTCCTCTATAAAACAGTCTAAAATTTCTAATTTCTGATCGTACAGTTTGGGATTGGACGTTTTTCTTAGGCTTTCAGAAATCTGGGTAAAAGAAAAATGACAAGAGCTGTCAGTAGGACAGCCCGCTCAACTTTTTCCAGTTCTTACCAATAAAACAAAACTTTGTCAGTAAAACAACACCAAGTACAAGTATAAACAAGGGCCACAGGTAGCAAGATGTTAAGTCAAGAGTTATCAAATTGAATTATTTGATATCCCTGAATACTACAGTAAAGTTTTAAATTAATACTTCAAGTGGTTTATGATATGTGTATAACATTGCCAGTTGCAAAAAAAGACTTTAACTAGGAATTTCTAAGTACAAATCAAAAAAACATTTTCACAGGGTTATCTTTTCTTGCTAACAGACAGGTGTCACAATGTTACAAGTATTTCAAAGTAATATCTCAAATGGAAAAGTCAACAAGTGAACATGTATGAAAATTTTGAAATTTGAATTAAAAGTAAAAAAGGGCCATTATTCAAATGGAATCCTTGACAGAGTTACCTTTCCTGTCTGTGTTTGGGAATCACTAAATCATGATGGTAAAACAAGTATTTTAACTTTCAAAGTAATATCTCAAAGAGTTTAGTCAAAAAGTGGACTGATACGAAAAACTTAACCGAGATTCAAAGTTTCAAAGCAATATCTCACAGGGTTAAGTCAATAAGTGGATTTTACCAATATTCAATGTATTTTCTAAGTCAAAAGGGGGCATAATTATCTCAAAAACTTTGACAGAGTTATGTACTCTTGTCTGTTGACGGAGGTAATGATGATAAATAAGTATGGTAAGTTTCAAAGCAATATCTGTAACGGTTTTGAAATAAAGTGGGGTGGTATGAAAAACTTAACCAAAGTGTGATACCAATGTCAAGGCAAAAGCAAGTAGGATAGCTCCCCTTTTCTTCGAAAAGTCCAGCTAAAAAGTGTACATGTATCTATTATAGCTTTTAAAACTATCATGGACAACACATATTCACAGCTCAGACACTTGCCATTTGAGCATACAGAGGACCCTTACATACGTTTTGTATATCATAGAATTCTTACATTTCAACCAAACTGATGTGGGAAACTGTGCGAGCATCTTCTATGAGCAGATCCAAACCCTTGTACCACTTGTCTCTTTCCTCTGGTGAGCTTGCTGGAAAAAGATAAATATCTATCTACATAAACAAATCAATTGGCATATCACCACGAAAAACAGGTTCACAAAATATGTTAGACTGTGAATGGACAGAGAGGACCAACTGAAAACCTCAGTCAAAATTATTTCACACTCATACGAGACTTATCAGAATATCTTTATCAATTTCAACAGTCTTTATGACACAGTGGGGGTTACAAACTCTTCCTTTGAGAGGTATTTGGACTGGTTTTATCCTGAAAACCTACTTAAGAGACAACTGAGATGAGATAACATGGTACATGTACATACATTTAGAAATCTGATGAGAAACAAAACCAGGATGTAAAGATATGTATGTATTTCCTTCTAGGTAAAACATTAACTTAAATTGCCACTTCAAATTTCAGTATAAAGTTACAAAATCTAGGGTGATCATGTATGACTGGTTTCAGTTATTAAACTACCTCCTAATAATGATACGTTCAAAATGTAATAACATTAATATGTTTTTTTAGGATGAAAACTTTCAACCAGAATGATTTCTTACAGATAATGTTTGATTTAAACAGCAGCTTCCTAATTTGAATAAGCACAACACGTTTTCAAAACTATCATAATGAAACTGGTTTCATAAAAAAATTTCGCTACTTTATATACATTGTACATGTTTTTTTTTCAGATGTGTCATTTTATACACTAATAACTCAAGCCCTACATTATTTAGACAACAGGTTCAACAACTTTCTGCATTATACAAGTACACTTTATAATCCTTTAAATTTTATCTGACATGTTCTAGGACTATAAAGTTGTCATAGTCATACCCGGTATATATACATGTAAAGTTTGGCACAAGGTTGACTTACGAGTATCAAAACTATAGGCTAGGAAATTATTCTAACTGGCTTGTCAGAGTTTTTTGTTTCTTCAGCATTTGTGACCAGGAGGCAGCCAAAAAAGGCGTCAAATATTTACAGCAAAACAGGTCAATAAATCATAATTTATATCACTGATATAACTTCTATGTACCAGACTCAAGGCTACTTACCAGAAGTAACTAGTATTTCTTAAGTTATATATGTTATAGTTGTAAAACATTAATTGAAAAGTAAGCTTAATTAGCATGGTTAGAAAGAAATGTTTTAAAAGAAGTCTTCATAGATTCTATGTTAATGTACATTTACTTAATACCTTTACTTTCATTTTTATCAATTTACTTTGAGTCTGAATTTAATTCTTTTATCACAACTTGGTTTAAAAATTCATTTTCCTATCAAACATAGTTCAAAATGTATGGCAATTGACTCATATACTATTGCCTAAATGTAAATTAGACCTTCAACAATGGGTAACATGTCCTAGTCATATGTCACTCACATCAACTCAAATAATAACTAATTTCAACTAAATATACATATTTTTCTCTATACAAAATGCAATACCGCTGCACTAAGTAAGAGAGCTAAAATTTGTCTATATTGCTCTCCTGGGTTCCACTGCAGTTCCTTTTATGTGTACAAAAAAACAAATGACAATTATTTTTGATAATTCAGTATCTCTTGAGTCATTTTGGTAGAGGTCTGCAGAAGTATTTTTCCTGTAAAATTATTTCAAAATTTAACCAACCATGTAAAAGCTTCTAAAGGGATAACAAACATAAAAATTTTTAAGTTTCGAAAATTTTCTTCCCGTGGTTTAAGAAAATGATGTATGGACGATATACATTGTAAGTCACAACATACATGTAAGCACAAGTCATCCTGACCATTACATATTCTGCTGAACTAAAAACTCATGATTTTTTAATGATTTTACAGAGCCGAGTAAAGTCCAGTTTGATGATGGATAGAACAAAAAAACAAGAGTATCTAACAGATGTATCACTTTGCGAGCCTAGCCACTTATTCTGTCTTCATGTGTTTTTTTTATCATGTGCAATGAAAACACATCATCAATAAACAAATATACAAGTTGTTTGTGTTATTGACTTTGTCTAATTGGAACCACACTGTTTCTGAATATAGTTTCAAAAACATATTTGTCATGAGCATGATGAGGAATAACTATTCCTTGCCGTATTTACAACTGATTTCTTTTACATATCTCTGAAAGGATATTCTTATGCTAATTTTCAGAAACATACAGAATTTGGGACAATTCTACATCAAGTAAATGCTTATTTTGTACAAATGACGCAGAGCATATTTTGAAGAAAATTTTTTTCTCTATTTCTTGTACATGAATTTGTTCAGTTCTATTTTTTTGAAATATGAAAGTTTATAAAAAATTTTATTAACTGTGGGCATAACATTTTTGCCCAAGGGGTGATGAGTCCATTTTTTTTCTAAAAAATATTTGACCCTGGAGATGATAATTCCAGACCCAAAATGCAAACAAGGAGCTGTCCAATGAAAGTAAGTGTTGTGTTTTCTATTATTCACTGTATGATTAATACAGTATATGTATTCATAATACCTGTCTTCAGACCTGGTAAGGGAAGTGAGGGGTTAAATGAAGGTATATGGTCTGTCCTGCTCTTACCAAAGTGTATGTTGTTTATGCACACAGACAGACTGTACTTACCAACAACTGAGAGTGATTGCAGTTTGAAGTCATTGCCATAATACACCACAAAACAAAGTCTCTGATCAACCCTTCTTGCATCATCTGGCCATTTATCAAAGTCCTTAGAGCTCTTCCCTCGCCGCACTTCCTTAATATCCCGGAAATTTACTGAAATGAAAAACAACAGTTACATTGTATAACCAGTAGGGATGTAATCGATTCAAAGGATATCGATATATCAATAATAAAACACTTTCGATTTGATATCCATTGCAGTTTTGAAAAATCGTATATCGAATATGTTTTACCGTGCAATGATCTACAGTTTCACGTTCGAAAATTCTATCAAAACTCAGCCCGAATATAAACAACCACTCTACCCATAGTTCAGTGTTTTTCTAACGAATGATAATTTAATGAAATGTGGTCTCATAGGCAAAAATATTTCAGCACTGCAAGGGTTGATATATATTATAGACCAAAACCATATGTTAAGGACAAATAGATTCAAGAGATTTGGTAGAATATGTAGTCAGTGACTTTTTAACACCCATGTATCAATATATCGCTGTATTGTTGATATTTCTAAATCGATATATCGATACAAAAATTTTAATCAATGACATCCCTAATAACCAGTAACAGTATATTTTATAAAGCAAACAGATTTGTCTATCAAGAGCACTGTGTCCTAAAACTTCCAACAACCTGTACCAACAATGGAATGAGGTAACAGAAAACCATCTTACCACTAGAGGGTTTTTTTTTGCCTAAATCAAACAGGGATTTGTCTGTCTAAAATAAGCATGGTGCACTCAGAAATTAGGAACAGGGAGCATTGAGTTATATGGTCTGGGAACTTTTCAATATGTCCTATGAAATTGAAAAGTTAGCATAAAAGCTTATTACAAATTACTTATGTATAATCTTCATGTACATAGAGTAATTTCTTTTAGAATGCTGATAATTGCAGTGCAATAGATCCACATAGCAGCTTCTAAATAAATTCTCTTTGTTTGTTACATGATGAGTACAAAAGAAGAAATTCAAGAATTGGAAAAGGGCAGCAGGAGGAGAGGCAAAAAGGGAGCAATATAGTACCCAGCTAAACTCTCTAGGAAAATCATCAATTTGGTTGAACAGAAGTTCAGTCACAGCTTTTTTTAAACCAAGCCGAGCTTACAGAAACAAAAGTCAAAAGTGACATATACTGGTGTTTTATAATTTGCTACATTAGATTTTTGCTTTTTTTTCAAAATTTGTTAGAATATTAAATGTGACATGTGGCTACACACTGTGCAGCATACCAAGAAAATTCACTTTTCAACTACTTTGATATGGCTTTATAGACTACATGTTTATTCTTTAAAGATACGATATCAAAGAAATGGAAGTGCTAAATGTTTCGAAAGTCAACACATCTTATAATATAACATAAAAACATGATGCTTGGCATGCAACATTTTCTCAAATTTCTAGTGACCACTGTAAAATATTTGACAAAGATATATAGAAACTGTTTGCTGAAAACAGTCAAAAGTTTAATGTTAATAATTATCTCTGTAATCTTGCAAAAGTAGCACTTAAATTCTTAAAAGTCTTAATCATAGAACATGATTAGCCAATATTAGATACAAAATCATTATGAAATTATGAAAATACCTGATGAAAAATTATACCTACAGACAGGGGCTTAGTGTAAGACCTTTAATATCTACAAGATATAAAGGTGTGTCAAGCAGAAAATGCTTGTAGAGTGTAAGAGCCTATGAATTAAAGTGTGTTAAGTGAACATGGTGTACTGTTACACGAAATAAACAGTCTGGTAAACATGTCAAAGTTTAAACTGTTTAGAATAAAAGGATGACCCAAGCAGGATCAAGTGTCTTCATGAAAATATAAACTGGTCAGTATTTCAACTTATATATAATAAGTTGCTTGTCTGGAATAAAAATGGCAGTCAGTGGCTAGGCAGCCAGACCCAGCTAGTCAGATTTTTGGTCTAGGCAGCCAGCATATTTATTATTATTGAATTCATATAGTAAAGAGTTACACAGGCTCTTCTTCAAAACATGTATGAGTTTCACCAATATCAGATTAATTTTGAGTCAAGCATGTCATGTACTTGGAAGTTTGTGGGGGAAAAATGTACAAACCTATCAAATAGATACTTTGTTAAGCTTTCTTAAAATATTGATTCGAGTTACATTCCAATTTTAAACCTCTGTATATGTAGCTTTGTGCATTTGTTGCATCGTTCAAAATTTTTAAGAGTTTGTAAGACAATGTTTATTCATATAATCTGATAATAACCATTTTCTCCTGGATTTTTTTGCATCTATTTTTTAATAAAATAACTATTATGACAGTGCAGTTGAAAAATAGCAAGATAAATCACCAAAATTATTAAACCATAATATCAATAGCCGGCTTCTTAGCAACTTCCATTAAAATCAGTCATTCAAAAACAAATCAAAACTAAGAGAAACTTACTTGAACCCTCTGGTCTCACACCTTGAGCTTTGATCCAAACAAGTTGACTTCTGGTTGGTTTTACCTCCAAGGTTCTCCTTTCAGGTTTAGTCTTTGCAAAGAATATAGTAACTACCTTCCCTGTCTCCAGATCTCCGAGTAAATGCATTGTACCCGTGTCTGGTAGCCCGTTTATCATGGGGGCCGCCATCTTGGATTCAATATTTAGGCTTCCTTGTTAGAAACTGGAAATACATTACATGCTTTCTCTACACTTAAGTGACTGACATGCTATATACAACACTTTGTAACTTTCCAGAAATGTCAGTGGTACATTACTTCAATCCGAATAGCTAATTAGCTGTTAATAGTATCGAATTATCACATTCTTCCGGGGTCAACATGGAAAATATTTTGTCAGGGGAGGTAACCCTTCTGAACCAATTAGGCGGGTACCTGTATAATTTCGTACTCATCAGGTTTCGTAACCAATCATATGCGAATGAGAGTTACTGTTTATGCCACGAGGTGATTGAGGGTAGAAAGTGTGGACAACATTAATTTTTTGGAATGATAGTATGATTAGATTGTTATCTTAAAATTGACACGGGTTAATTTGATACAAGAAAGTCGAAGGTAAGAGAGAGAGGAGACCATTTGAGGGCAAAAATATAGACGAAGAAATATAGTTTGTGCGCATGTCTCAATGAGTCAAATATTTCATTTCTCAGGTAAATTGTATAATGAATGTAATAACCAGTATGAAATACGCAACTTACTATAAATATCTTTGTAACCGTCTACACTGAATAAAAAAGCTACTCCGTGTTAACATCATTATCATCATCAACATAACACCATCAGTATATTCTTTAGGCAATTTAGTAAATTAAATATGTTTATTATGAGGTGTCATTTTACCATTAAGATTATTTTGAAATATCACCTACTTGAATAGGTGATATCACCAATTCGATCAACGGATATCACCAATTCGAATAGGTGATATCACATATTCAAATGGAATGCGTGCGAATATCTCAAATTCGAATAAATGATATCACCTTTTTAAATATGTGATATCACATTTTAGAACAATTTTCTTTTAGCAAAGGCTCAGCTTGTAAATTCAAACAACAAATCTCGAATTTGTGATACCATCTATAAGAAATTGTGAAATGGTGATATAATATAATCACCTTTGCAAATAGTATATTATATATACAAAGGGAATTCGTGGTATCATCCATTCGAATCGGTGATATTTCCTATTCGAAATTCATTTGAACACACTGTTGAGGGATTTTTTTAATCGGCTAAAAATTAAACAGTTACGAGACAATTTACGATTTTTTAAAATTTACGTAAATACATGTATATAGAAAAATAGCCACACTACTTGACTCGTCCCTTTTCCAAAACGTAATTTTGAACCCCTTTTACTAAATCATTGATCTTTGTTTTTCATCCGAAAATTGATTACATTGATTAAGAGTCTTACAGATTACCATGTTTTAATGTATTTTTGAAACTGAAATGCTCCGAATTTAGCATTTCTTTCAACAGTGTGTTCCATTTCGGATTATTTCCTGACTTTCCTTTCCATGCAACGGTATGGTTACATGTAAGACCAGTATTTACGTCTTTTATTTAAACCAAACTTGCGATGTGCCGTTCACCCTTCTTGTACTTTGTTTAAGTCATATTTATTGTGGATGGTTTTGCCATTTGAGTTTAGTCTCTACGAGTCTGCGTTAACACAAAGTCTATGTGCAAAACAACTTGATCCATAACAAGTTATGTCACTATTGTACACGCACGTGCGATGTTTAGTTCGTCATGAATCTTTGTCGAATGTTGGACATCATGGAGTAAATCAGATACAGGTTGAGGGTAAATTTGAGTTATCTCGGGCCAACATACGATCTCCAGGTCAAACAGGACACAAGTCTTAGCTGTCTAGCAGCTTCTGTAACCATTACTCTTTGTGAATCATAATTTGGGCGACGGTTTTGACTTTCTAATGTAGTCAGTCACATTAGAATTAATATTTAGAAAATTGGTTAACCCTAAATTTTGCAGATAAATACGCGCGTTTGAATCTTAAATTTTAATAATACGTTTTTAACACACTTCCCTCAAACTGTTGGTAGTTGTAACAATAAATGAGAAAAGCTAATGAATAAATCCTTGAACCTTATAGAAAATTCGCTTAATTTCAATGTTAATGGCCATTATAAGTCTGTTTGCTGTAATGTGAGATTCCTTTAAAATGAGTTTCCCTTTGTCAAAAGGTAACACTATAAATTACGACCAATTTTGTTTTCTCTTTAAAATATTCAGAAGTTTATGACCTCTGCAAATAAGTAGTTCCAAATATATGGTTTCATTGTCAAAGTATTTCTTTGGCTATTGCGTGTATTTGTTTAAAGCTGCTGGCTCTCAGATTTTGGTAAAAAAAACAACAAAGTTCTTCAAACTGTATGATAATAACATTTTTTAGAATATATAGTCATATACATTTACAAAGTTGTTCGGTAGTCATGACAGTTTGTCCTGTGCATATATTATGTCATTGTTCAAAATGTTATGTACATTTTCTAAATCGTGGTAAAAAATAAAGTTTTTCAAACTGATTGAAAATAATATATTTTAGAACATATAGTCATATAAAAAGGTTCCAGTATAAATTCCTGCCTGCTATATCTGTAGATTTGAAATAATACGCTACCAAACAATTAAGCGTTACAAACGCTTTTGAAATTCCGATATAAAGTGAAGCGGTGCCGTAAAACCAGCATTTTCAATCGATTTTTGCAAATTCCTACTTAAATCTTTTCTTATACATGTATTGTTGTTTTTAGCCTTTAGTTTTATATAAATGTATTAGCATGTCGTTTTTGAAATTTTGTTTTTCAACGGCAACTGAGAGCGAACAGCTTTAAAGTATTTGAAATAATAATTTCTGATATCCGTACGCATGTACGTTTAGGACACGGCATATAAGCTTCTAAATTGAGCAACAAGCGAGCTAGTTATCAAAGTCATTGCAGCCAGACGCATAGGAGGTTAAAACAAACATAAGGACCACAGATGCGAATTGGTCGCATAATGTTTTTATCAATAACCTCTTAGAAACACGTAAAAAATTGAGTATATAAGAAAAGAGTGCATAACGTACGGTGCCAGTGAAATGACATATGATACCTTTTTTATTTTGTAATTACGAAATGCATTTCGTAAAAGCGATATAAGATTTCGTAAAAACGAAATAAGATTTAAAAAAAGAAATAATATTTCGTAAAAACGAAATAACATTTCGAAATTACGAACTCTTATTTCGTTGTACGAAATCTTATTTCGTTGTACGAAATCTTATTTCGTTTTAACGAAATGTTATTTCGTTTTTACGAAATGTATTTCTTAATTACGAAACAAAAAAAATGTATCACATGTCACATTCACGGGCACCGTAATAACGTGTCTCCATTAGAATAAATATCTTTAAAGGTGGTCAATCACATTTATGTAACCAGGATAGGGAAATCAAATCTTAAAAGTACCTCCAGTGAAAATTTTTCTTGAATTAAGCTCTAAGTGAACATAAATGAGTGTAAATGACTAGATGTTAAAGTTTCAAACAAATCTGTTACATGTCCAAAATCTGATTATCCACCTTTAAATAGCTTTTCATCCGAAGTATTTGTATTTGCCCAGATTAGAGACACATATTGCTTCAGTGAAGATGATCACATAAGAATTAGACTTCTAAAGGATGGGCTGCTTTCCATATATAATTTGTGAACCATCTTTGATTGTATATAACACAAATAATCATTATATTTGCTCAGAATATTGTACTGCTAATTAAAATTTTTCAAGCCAAGGACCCCGGAAGAGGGGCTAGTTTTCTTTATACACCGCTGAAAGAAGTTGCTAGAATTTGACGTGCCTACCAAAATGTGGGATTGTTCTGTTCATAGAGAAAGTGCTCAAATGTTCTTCCGATGAGTCTATGTTGAAACCTATGGCAGATTTTCATTTTAAGGAACACAACTATTGTCTCATTCCCCAAAAATAGCATAGTTTAAGGAATAATACCTTTCATATTCTTTATAGAAATTATAGAATTATGTTCCCTGAAATCGGTAGTCAGAATTTCCCACTATTTCATGCAAATTTGGTCAGAAATTAGTTTTGTTTTGCACGAAGGAAATAGACACTTCTGAAAAAATGAGGTCCTTGAATTGAGGGGACAGATGTATCAATTCCTTGAAATTGAAGGCTGGATGTTTACTCGAGTTTTCTTTGATTTGTTTGTTTAAAACTTGCACAGAAGAGCTTGTTTCATCATATTCACATACTAACACGCTAGATGAGTCATATGCATGTTTAAACATGAATCATAGAATGAGTCTGACCCGTGTTCCTTCTCTGAATCTTATCATTTATTGTTATGGAGCTAACACATTGACATTAACTGCATATCAAACGATTACAACTAAGAGAGTCCCAGCCTTTCTGCGCTTTCAGAGATGCATTGACGTTATAGCTGTCAAGTACGAGGCTCGTAAACATGTCATGGAAAATCTTTGTAAACACAGAATTTTCCGATTTCCAATAATATTTGTACAAATGTAATTTGAGAATTGATTATTTAAATGAGAATAGGGTTCCTTACGTCGGATCACAGTTCAGTGCATGTAAGCCAAATCCAACAAACGTTTATGTGAAAAGATAGTATTTCAGTCCCAATGGAAGGAATTTCTAGTGAATTTTCGGCATATAAAATGTTCAGAGGAAAACATCTGAATAACTGCCTACAAGTGCAAAAATATTCCTTTGTAAACTTGCTTTTTTATTGGATATCAGCGTTAACATATATCCATTACTCAATTAAGAGACCACAGACTTCACTGATTTTAGACACAAAATGCTTTCTTGTCTGTTAATATGTTAAATTGAACGGTCAGTTATACCCAAGTTCGACGTCACGACTGACAAATTTCTGAGCACCCTGTAAAATCCTTCGCAGATTTTACGGAACTTGATTCCCGACAGAGCAAATTTGTATATCTTGATAAAACCAGATATAATATTTACAACTGCTGGAAGATTTCTCACTTTTTGTGTTATATCACGCACGCAAGGGCGATATTTTATATGGACCAGATGTTACTTGTTGACTTTGTTCTGAGCTGTACAGAAATCAATTCCTTAATTAAGAAACACTCTGATAAAAAGGTTCAAACACAGTGCAACGGTAAATTATATTGCATCAGGAGATCTCTTCGGGAAAGAACATGCTCTGCTTTATGATACTTAATTCCTAGAATTTGTTTCTTTTCTTTTCTTTTCATTTGTTATTAGAAAATGAGAGAGAAGAAAACCTCACAACGTTCGATTGAATCATTAAAAAACTTAGAAGAAATAGATTCTACATACTGGCTGCTCTGATTTTGCTAATCAACTGTTTCTTAACTTGTACTTTTCGTAGCGTATGACATTTTAAAGACCTCGTCATGAAGATCATAAACGAAAATTTTGCTAATTTTGTATATAATTTCAGATAACGTAAATGGATGTTTATGCACTTTTCTGTAAGAGTACAAGCACTGCCTATTAGAATGACTTTTAAGGTCATTAGTTTTCCACATGTTTACAAACATGTCAATTACAGCTTAATTACGTATTGAAATCATGAGCAGCAGCTGGTTCTTATACAATTTTGTAACAGAAAGCAGACGACATCAAAGGTCGTATCCGGCGAAATCATAATTAAATATAAAATAACATTTGTGAATGAAAAGACTTAGCAGAGGACTGGTCTCATACTATACCGTAGGTGTATCAAAGAACCTTTGAGCTCGGATATAATAATGAATTTACTGATAGAATAATAAGCTCACCCTAAAATAATGTTGACGTATGGCTTTCTTATATATTACAAAACGTGTTCTCAGAAGGGGTTATCAGGTTTTTACAATATCATTGAACAAACTTTTGATTTCAGAGGCAATAATAAAAGTTTGATGTTCTATCTTTTTCTTACTACAAATAACAGTTTATGAAGACATCTGCAGTGCTGCGAGTAATTGTAACACACACAGAGATTATTGGCCTTTGCAAATTTTCAAAATAGAACTGTCTGTCAAAGTGAATGTTACATCTGTTTCTGTCTATATTTAGAAACAAAGGATGACAAAATGTTCATGTCTTGACACTGTGTATAACAAAACTGCGGAAAAACCCGAGAGAAAAATAGCCAAACCATTGTATGATAATAAAAGTATCACGATATGTGTCAGCAATATGTAAATCTTAACACAATCTGATCATATGGTGTAAAATAAACAAAGCATTTTGTACAATACTTTATTTTGTTAAATACCATTTTCAGTAAAGTATGGATTCTGTGTGTCCTTGTCTAGAAATAATGTTTAATTATAAAGGCTCATTGAACTTTTCTGAAACGTTCCCTCAGTGATGTGATTGATGTATTTTTATGTGAGGTTGAAACAAATGTTTTACAATGCATATATATTGTCTACCTTTGATTATGGATGCATTATTTGGAATAAATGTAGTCAGAAAGAATTTAACAAATTAAATAAATTACAGAAAAGGGCTGCCAAAATCATTCTTAGTAAACCGATTAGAACTCCTACAATACAATAACTGCATGAATTAAACTTGGTATCTTTTTCAAATACATGTACATATCATATTGCATTAATGGTTTACAAATCAACCCAAGGACTTACTCCAACATATATAAAAACTTAATCACATTTTCAAACAACAAACTTATAGTTTGAGATCATCGACAAAAAATATTTAGTACATCCTAGGCCAAAAACAAACTTTCTGAAACAGACTTCATGTTAACGGCCATGGAAGTTTGGAATGATCTTCCAGATATTGTGAAAAATAAATCCACAGTTCATGCATTCAAATCAACTTTAAAAAGTACCTTCTTAATCTACAGTTTAGTTCATAGCAGTCAGAGTGCCTGTCAAGTACAGTATATGAGAAGACTGAATATGATTTGATTTTTGTAGTACGATAGTTTTCGTAAATTATATTTTCATGTGATTTTTGTATTTTTTCTTGATTATTTGCTTAATTACTTTTTTTTTCTTTGAAGGCCATATTGTAAATAAGGTTGATTTTATTCATTGTCTTAATAGCTACCTTATGAAATAAAGAATTTATTATTATATTATTATATATTATTTTATTATGCAATATAAGTATGTTGTTTTTGACTCATTTTATCCTGTCAATATTACCGAAATTGTCCATGACTTCTGGCAGTACCATTACAGAGCTGCACGTCAAGTCTATTCACTCTGTCTTTTCCGAGCTATGACTACACAATTTCCGTTTAAGCTCATATAGTTTTATATTAACAGAATATCCCGCATACAGGTATGGAACGCCGGAACTGACTTCTGATACTTTCTTCAAGGTTGTTTTGTAGAGCCAGCTCTATAACATTATGTTTTGTGCATTTTTCAAGTCGTTTTGTAGTTAACACGGTTTGTACTGGGCATGTATCATTTCGCCATGTACTTTCGTAGATATGTTATACACATTTTCTATGTCTTTCTGTTGTTACGGCTGTTTGTCATGTGCATATATCATTTCGAACTGTACAATTTGTCATATGATATGTACATTTTCTAAAACGTTCTATAGTTACGACAGTTTCCCATGTGCATATATCATTTCCAGGTGCACATCTGTCAATATGTTATGTGAATGTTCAAAGTTGTACTGTAGTTACGACAGTTTGTCCTATTCATACATTATATCATGCTCAACAATTATCATATGGTATGTACATTTTCGAACTGGTGTTAAAGTAACGACAGTTTGCTCTGTGCATTTATCATTTCCTGCTGTACATTTGTCAATATGTTATGTTATATGCATTTTCAAAATTGTTTTGTAGTCACGACAGTTTGTCCTGTGCATATATCATTTTATGCTGTACATTTGTCAATATGTTATGTACATATTCTAAATCGTTTTAAAGTTACGACAGTTTGTCCTGTGCATATACATGTATCATTTCCTTCTGTACAATTGTCAGTATCTTATATTGTATTTTTCTATGTTATGTTATGTTATGTTATGTTATGTTGTTGTGTTGTGTTGTGTTGTGTTGTGTTGTGCTGCGCTGCGCTGCGCTGCGCTGCGTTGCGTTGTGTTATGTTATGTTATGTTATGTACATTTTCTAAATGGTTTTAAAGTTACGACAGTTTGACCAGTGAATATATCATTTTTGCTGTACATTTGTCAATATGTTATGATATGTTCTGTACATTTACAAAGCTGTTCGGTAGTCATATATTTTTTCATGCTGTACATTTGTCAATATGTTATGTTCATTTTCTAAATTGTTTCATAGTAACGACAGTTGTCCTGTGCATATATCATTTTTGTTGTACATTTGTCAATATATTGTATTATGTTATGTACATTTACAAAGCTGTTCGGTAGTCATGCGAGTTTATATATATAATTTCATGCTGTACATTTGTCAATATGTTATGTACATTTTCAAAGTCTTTCTGCAGTCACGACAGTATATTCTGTGTATATGTTATTTCGTGCTGTACATTTCATAAGTCGCCATGTGGTAACTTCTTTAGGTTCTGATTAAAGATGAGTGTTGCTGTTAAGGGGGGGGGGTAATTCTATCATGAATATTTGCAGAATAAATGCCTGTTTGGCAAACAAATCTAAACACATCGATATTATAAATATTTTAAAGGTGATAACTCTATCACGACTATTTGCAGAATTATTTCCAATTTTAACTCGGCTTTTGGCCAAAAATGTCAAGACTCTGCAACACGACCAATATCATGACCACGGGGGATTATTGCCAGTGTTAATGCCAAATCAGAACAAAATTGTATGTTTTTTGTCCTATGTACTGGGCAAACTTTCGCGACTATAGATGACCTAAAATACACGCAACATATTGCCAAATGTAAAGCACGAAATGATACATGCACATGACAAGCTGTCTTAACTACTTAACGACTTAGAAAATGTACATTATCATATTGACAAATGCACAGCGCACAAAACAAAACGTTGTAACTACAAAACGACATAGTCAATGTACAAATAACATATTGACAAATGTACAACACGAGATGATAGATACACAAGACAAATTATCGTTAATATCGAACGTCTTAGAATATGTACATAACATATCGAAAAATTCACAGAACGAAATGATACATGGACGTCTTTAGAAATGCACCGAACATAATTTTTCTGAAGGTTCTGTGCAAAACAATCAGGAAAGTGCACATAATCTCCAGAAAAATAGTATCAGAAGGCAGCCCTAGCGTTCCATATAGAGGTTTTAAATCATAGATGTTACGGAAAACAGACCATTGACGTGGGTCAATAAAAACGTCCTGTGACATTTCTTTAATTATTTGAAGCCTTATACTCCAACGCTGATACATTATGACAAGAAAACGGATCTATAGCTCCAGTATACTGAAACCATCTTGTCAGCGTCTTGAAAGTTTGATCAAATTATACATTACATCCTTCTTTTTGCTTTTTATACAGAAACAAAAATCAGTATATTTGTTTGAATCATGCATCATCATTAATGACGCACTGAACCTTTACTGGGGATAATTAATCTTTTTTTTTTCAAAATGACTCTTGGTAAAACACAATAGCAATTATGTTTTCGCATTTAATTTTCTCTCGTTTTCGTTTCATATTGACTACTATTTGAAATGTGAACAATGATTTACACTGAATTATAGAATCTAATATAACCCAAATGATTGAAAAATATGATTTAAATTCAGGGCGCAAACAATTTTCTTGGATATATGACTTTTCGTTCCCAAAACTCAAGACAGTGTGAGCTAAGCTGTACGATTTATTTATTTCTTCCAGCAAGAAAAGCTTTCGGTATGAACTTAAACGATACAAAACAACATAGAATAAGTGCAGAAATAACAAAAACAATATAATTATCAAATATTCAATGAAGCACACTCCTCTATTTTTTATGTGTACTTGACCATCAGTTTTGTTCACTCGAATAAGATATTTCTACGATGATTTACTGATATGTTTGCGTCACTTATCGCAAACAGTCGTGACAAAGGCCTCCTGCATTTGTAACCAATCAATTTGCGAAGAATTAATGCCGATATTTATGGAGAAATTCTCTATAGGACCATCTTATAGTTAAGATGAATCGGCAACAAGTTGTGACGTGCTGTGTATCGAGTTAACAGAGCACTACGATACAGAAAAATAAAAATAGCGCTTGTTTGTATCAATGTGTTTCTTCTCGTGAATTAACGAAACTGTTAATTAACTGTTAATAAGAGTACTGTTCATGGTAGTGGGTTCCAATTAAACGGTCTAGAAATATGCTCATTTGTGTTTGAGGAAGAGGAATAATTAATTGATATTAGTTTAAAGACGAATGTAGTGTTATAAGTATTTCAATGAGAAGTGGACTAAAGAATGAGAAGTACAAGACACCGACAGCTGTATGGATTACAATGAGTAATTCTTTGTTTATTCTATTTTGTCAATAGTCACCAGTACATCAGTGACAGAAATGATGGATTGTCAGGTATATTTGCATGTTGAGCCTCCAGAAGGCTGCGGACTCTTTTGTGACAATTTATATGCTGACGACGGTGCAGTCATGCGTCGGCATAGTATGCCACCGAGCCCTTTTAGACTATCGTTGTCTTCAAATGATATAAGGAACCCCGAAGTTCTTCGGCGGGTTCGTTCATTCAAAACAACATCGAAAGGTGTGGTTAATAGTGGGGACGTAATTCGCAAGAGGGGATCTATGTGTTTGACTCCTACGTCAGGACTGACGGTGACGTCCTCGGATATAGATTTGACGTCAAAAGGTACAGGAATCGGCAGGGCTCGTTTACCGAGTACGACGTCGCAGGGTAGCAGCGCAGAGTACAGTTTCGCATCTTCTGGGGCCCCATCATACTACAGAGTTTTGGTTCTCGGCTCGTCGGGTGTCGGAAAATCAGCGCTCATCAATCAGTTTATGTCTTCAGAAAATAACACGACAGAGGATCCTTCCTGTACGTATTTTGTGTATTTACTTACTGAATTTACCTTATCGGGTGTATTGTAATGATAAACGCAGGAAAAATAACAGTATGTTCTCATAAGCACTGCTTGCTGTAACCAGGTTTATTTTATATCCATCTTGTTATAAGGTTAAAATTTTAAAGTTTCGCGTGACAGATGTTCCAGGGGTGATTCACACGTCTTGGTTCAAATGAAAGTAAGAAATAAGGCAAACATTTAGATACTAAAGTGGTGTGCCTTGGCAATACTGTATTTGTCTGTCACAGACTTTACAAAAGGCATGAGCTAAACTTAAACAGTAACGATCAAGAAAATAAATGCTTGTTTTATATAATCACAGCTGCAAATTATGTGTTTCGGTCTGATTTCTGTTATAACAATGTAATAAGTCCCTTGCGGAAAAATAACATCAGTGAAACCTTCAGAAACTGCTTGCATTTTTGTGAGGAAGACATTATGCTTACCACAATCAGTAAAAATTGTTATTTAACTTGTAAATTGTGAATATCAGGTCACCCTATTTTTTTTAGAATTTCGAATATATTTTGCAAAAAGTACTGACACATTCCATCAGGACCCCAAATCGCTGTTTATACATCATGGAATGTATTCATTTCTTACTTTATGTCACAATAAACACCATTTAAAAATATCGTTTAACAATTTATCAAGTCGCAGTTTGGGGAAGAAAATGCATTTAACTCCAGATAAGTTGACTCTTAATGGTCCATTACTAAGAACAAATCGAATTTTCTTTTAATTCTGGAATTGTAACGGAGAATTACAATATTAAACTGGCTTCTAACATTTTACAATAGCCTTGGAGTATTTCCCTGTTTGAAATACTGCTGAAGAAAAACGAGTGAATGTTTTTGTATTTTCCTTACATTAACCTGGGTGGTCTTTTTGTCCTACTATCGCTTTAATACATGTTGCAAACATTCAGAGATATACGTTGCATATCATTGGAAGTAAAGTTCTTTCAACTATAGTTCATAATTTAGGCATGTTTATATTCATGTACAGCCTGTTTTATAGCTTGTTTCTTGGAGACTTCCGGAAAATTACAAAGATATTTGAAAACTGGAAAACATACTTTATTTTTGAAAAGGCAAATATAATTTATAAATTTTTTGCTAAACTCAAATTTTCAACACAATATGGTCACATTGTATGCAGTATGTCGTATTTTACTTCTGAGAAGACGCACGTTAAAATTTTAAGATTTAAAAGAAAATTCGATTTTGTCCAAGGAATGACCTGTAACATTTAGCGATGATATTTACATTTGAGAAGAACACTGTTGAAATATAACATTCTTTCCAAAGTCTGTATTTCTGTTTGGTCCCAATATTAAAACGCTAGTGCCTGTAGGTATGAGAGTGAGAGAACAGAAACTGATTTTAAACTTTTACCAAAAAACACTATTAGTGCATTTTAATTACCATTTTACAAGTACCTTCGCCTTTGAATAGATTCTCACTACAGGTAATACGTCTTTGATATAGCCATGTGTTTTGTTTCCAATAGTTAGCGATAGATAACACACCACAACCAGAACAACTGTTACAGCAGCTTAATAGGGGTACACTTGATTTACGCCATTTATTCAACACAATTAATAGAACAGCTATAACAATTTTAAGATGCTCATTTTATGGTATAAGAGATAAGCGAACAAAACACATGCACCAAGCAGCAAAATCAGTGTCTAAGTTTTACATCAACATGTAGGTTGAGACTTGTAATTGAAGGGATCTGTGTTATAATTGGTACAAATACAGAACAATAATCAATGTTCAAGACGTTTGTAATTATCTTCTAAAGGGCAAAAGAGAGGTTTTGTAAAAGAATTATGTGTGTAGTGTAACGTTACCATTGCAATAACTATGTTTTCACGGTTCAGTGTTGTTCTCCCGTGCCGCAAAGATCTGTTGGGAGCTTGCTCGATACATTAAGAGCACATAGCGAGCTTGCCCGAGACACAAAATGCACACAGTATCACGTGCCAGTTAGCATGAAACATTTTTGCATGGTTGGTACGTTATAAGACGGATTGCGACTTCAAAAAAATAATGATCGCATTGTGTCAGAAAGTCACTGAGAGACGCACGGTTAATAAGTCTGTTCTGTTTAAAACGTTAGAAATGTAATCAAAATTGCCCCTTTCCAGCCTACATAATTTTCTCAACCGGAAACGTTATTATATTGATCAAGTCATATATAATTAGCGCGCACGAGCTGTTGCACTGTTGTAACTCCTACACACTTCGATAAATTTACATCTGTTGAACATCCGTCCAATGACTTAAGAAAGCTTCACGGATATTATGGCATGATAAAAGTACATCATTTTCGTCATAGCTGCCTATCTTTATGTATTGATTCAACGTAATAAGTGATTGTACGTACATGTATGAAGAAAAGTTGTATTTGTTCCATATGTTATGTCTAAACAAAGGTATAATTTCAAGCCGGTTGCCATATAAGGAAACATGTACATTTCAGCACGTATACATATGTAGTTATATTCTATTTTTGTAAAAATATTTTCTTACTTCCTACAACATGTTACATTCACAAACACGAACACGGTGTGTTGATTAAATCAATTTTTGATTGTTCAAAAGAAAGATTGGATACTAAAAGAAACTAAAGCCTTTTGTGAGTGTAATAGATTAGAGCACTGAATGCACAGGTGTCGTTTGTTTGAAAATATACCATCCAACACTGAAATTACTGGCGGTATTTTGTAGCAAAACCCTTTGTAGTTAGTCGTGACCATCTTATGGTGCGATCCAATGACGGACTTTTCTTTTGCTTGTTAATTTCAGTAAAACTACGAAATTGTTTTTTTTACTCATAAAGCCACAATAACATGGTCTCACTCTTGCAACGGATCCATTTGGTGTGCAGAGATAAGAAACAAACCCACATGGCAGTGTATTACCATTCTAACATACATGTATGCTGTGAGTGTTGTACCTTGCAGATAATTTGTACTGTTCAACTTAAACCTATCGTCTGTGGTTGTCTTTGACATTTTGTTGATATTTTATACATGTATATAGTAATACCACTTGATTGCTTAAAACAAGTCCAAGATGAGCATGTACGAGATGAGATAAATCACTTAAATAAAACGTTCTAAATCATTTGGCAATCCTAGCAATTATTTTTAGATAAGACATGATTCTAGATTTTGGCCAGGTTCCTTCAATCGTTTTCCTTGAATAGAGAATTGCGACATATTCCGTGATTCCTAGATTTATGGACTCGAGAATTGCCACATTACGCCTGTTAATGTCTTTACCAGGATCACATTTCTATATTTGTCAACCCATTAATGACCTACGTCCTAAATGTTTCCCAGGAATGCTTTAATAAGATTGAACATTATGACATTCAAATTATCGGTTGTGGTCATGTTATTGGGAAGTCTCTAACACATTACCGTGAAATATGATACAGACAGCCCAATCAATTATAAAAAGATGGTTAGGAAGTTACATTTTTGTGTTAAAGCCTTGATATTACATTAGACTATTTTAACGATAATATACGTATCATTTTATTTAAAGTCAATACATCTCTAGTCCTCGGCGATAGAGCTGTAATGCTCTCAGGTTTGGCTGTAATGCTCTCAGGTGTGGGTGTAATGCTCTCATGTATGGCTGTAATGCTAACCGCTGTCTTTAAAAAAAGTGTATAAATGGCTTAATGTGAAGAGATTGTTTTAAGATATGCCGAAAAAGTGCTAAGGTAAAATGTTTTCGCCAAGTTACGACATACATGTGTAGTTATTTTTAGCTGGTGATTCAAAATTTAGGATCATGACCATAGATGTTAATCAACTAGGTTAGCACGTAGGGTTTAATTTTACTCGTTACACTTACCAACAATATTATTTTACTGACGAAATTGACCGTTATTCATTCGAGCAACATTCCCAATGTTGCTTCTCAAATCGAAACTACATATTATCCGTGAATATTTTATCTAAAGTACCAATGGGACTTTAACAGATAGTGTAGTTTAGGTTTTGGTGTCCTCTTTGAGAGTGTGAACTGGAACCAAAATATATACACGTATAAATTAAACTGCACGACACTTCGACCCTACAACGTACCATTGAATATCAGCATGTTGAAAACTTTACTCTTTTGACAAATGATATTTTGTAAGACCCTTTTTCTTTTATACTTGAACCGCAGTCAATAATATTCAGTAAACGTATAAATAAATAATTTTGCACACGGGGTTGTTGAATTGAAAATGTGTACTCACCGCGTAAAGAGATGTAAAGTAAAATAAAGACCGTAAATTATTAGAGAATAAATGTAGCAGAATCTGCATTTCTAGAGAAATGATTAATTTTCTGTTTAGTCATTTTGAATCTCAATAGTCATCTAGGAACCTGTAATAATGTGGTTTTGCACTGTCCGTGTTGAGAAGAGACTTTGTGATCTTACTGTTTTCATTGTTTCAAGCACGTGTAGAGAGATTAGAAAATGAAATATAAATACGTCTTAATTTCTGTTTTCTTTCTTTCAACTTTTTAAAAATTACTATTGGTGTTAAATGCTTTCGTAATGCTGATGTCTCAATTAATTGAACATGTGCAACGTTGTCTGTTCTTTGTAACTTCGCTTGCACTTTTGACAGTTTATACCGTTTTTATACCGCCAACGCAGTGGCAACAAATATGGTAATGACATGGTACTTGTGCCTCTCTTAGTATAAAACACTTAAGGCAACTAAAGACGATATATTGATGTACAAAACTGAAAACACTACATCTGTTACTTTGAGGTAGTAACACACGTCAGTATAAATCACAAAGTTTCCAACCTAAAATCCATTGGTCACATCCCACTCCCTAATGAATTGATCATAGTATTTAAGCTGCTAGTGTATTTTTGGTATTTCTGCAATTAACCAGAGAGATTGGTTCAGATGTTGAGAAATGTCCATCCTTTAATTGAAGGCGTTAAGTAGACTCACTATTTCATTTCCAAAACTCTTGTTACAGTTATACCAGGTGTATACAAAATAATTGTTATAACAACAATAGCGGATACGTTATGTGCTACAGAGGTTTCTCATGATTTGTATTATCAGAGAAGGCAAATGTTTTATGTTTGATAGTGGTTCATGTTGGAGAAGTTATTTCAGTATATGAAAATCAGAACAATGTAAACATATCCGTAAATCTGTTTTGTTCAGAGGCCA
Source organism: Saxidomus purpurata (assembly GCA_022818135.1). Lineage (NCBI taxonomy): Eukaryota > Metazoa > Mollusca > Bivalvia > Venerida > Veneridae > Saxidomus > Saxidomus purpurata. The sequence continues at coordinate 42,595,393 of JAFMSR010000012.1, read as the reverse complement.
GAAGCCTGCCTGATCAAGTAAACATCTGGTGTGAACATACTGGTATACAGCCGCAGTACCGAAAGTAGTGCACAGTGAACAGCTCACCATCAACTATATTTTGACCTTTTATGTACAGCATTCTGTTCCAGTATAGTAAATATGTAGGGCTCGGGGCTTAGGGAATTCGCGGATTTATATATGTGTTTGACTGCTGAATGATTAGTATAAAAATATATAAATCATAAAGAATACGTAGTGTTGTTGTTGTTGAAGTTCCTCTCATATCACCGAATGAGTAGTATACAACCGTTCCACGTACAAATAGCTTCGTAGTGCATGTGATACATCAACGCGCTATTTTCGGATCAAAGTGAATAAAAGAGAGACGATGGATGTGCTAGATGTACTGAAGTCTACGTGTTTTCATTGGCAGTTGAAAATAATGTCGGTGCACGGTCAGAAACTACATAAAGTGACATATGGCAAAAAACTGATGTCATTTAGCTTCAAGTTAGTGGCATGAGGCATGTTAGATAACATTATTACAAACTGCGCCCCTATTTTCGGTTAATAGATTTACTTTAAAAGTTGAGATCTGTAATCAAAATTGAGTATTTACTGATCAATTAATACCTGACATGCACTTGGTGAAGTGCAGTGTGCAAGAACAATAACTCTACCTTGCCTACTTTTAGAGTTTTCCCTTTATCAGATTTACTTGTCCAAAGCACTCCAAAGTACTTGGGGATTTACTTCAAACTTAATACACTGACAAGCACTTGGTGGAGTGCATTGTGCAAGAACATAACTCTACCTTGCCTACTTTTAGAGTTATTCCCTTTATCAGATTTACTTGAAAAGTAGCATAACCAAAAGTACTTGAGGGATTTTCTTCAAACTTAATACACTGACAAGCACATTGGTAGGCAGGCGTTTGCAGAACATAACTACCTTGCCTACTTTTAGGTTTTCCCTTTATCGATTTACTTTGTCTGGAGCATAACCCAAAAGTACTTGAGGGATTTTCTTCAAACTTAATACACTGACAGCATTGGTGGGTGGTGTCCATCCTCCCCCCCCCCCCTTAAAGGTATTCCCTTTATGATTTACTTGAAAAACTTTTTCGAGATAACCCCAAAAATATTTTAAAATTTTTTTTAAAAAAAAAAAACCACAAAAAACCATTTTTTGAAAGGGAGTTCTACAAAAAAAAAAACTACCTGTGCTACTTTTAGTCAAAATAGAAAAATATCATACCTATACTGATAATGAACATTAATATAATTTTGCAACCCTTCTCCTTCATTGCCTTATTCTTTTTCCACTTACTTGAAAACTGTATTCAGCATGACCATAACTATACGGCTTTCCTTCAGGTTTTCCTCCTCACCCCCCAAAATAAAATGTCGAAAGTACACCTTCAGGTACTTTTTCCTGGCGGGGGATTAACCATGTGTAACATAACAGCCTTCTCTTCATTGCCTTATTCTTTTTCCACTTACTTGAAAACTGTATTCAGCATGACCATAACTATACGGCTCTTTTAGGATTTCCTCTCACCAAAACCCCCCCCCCCCCCCCCCCCCCCCCCCCCCCCCCCCCCAAATGTCGAAAGTACAACCTTCAGGTAACTTTTTCCTGGCGGGGGGATTAACCATGTGTAACATGGCTCTTGTTAAATCTCGTACCCTGTAGTAATGCATTTCAGTCTGTATAAAATCAACATAATTGCACAAAGAACAATATTTTATATTTGATTTTTTAAACTAGATCTATGCCCCTATTTTAAATCGAATGACCATCCCCTCCAGCAGGCGATATTTTCAGGTACAAAACATTTCATTTGAACCGTGCACACAGAAATATGTTCACTCTGTTTCATTTGTGATGCATAATTCCATTAATAGCTCTTGTTCTACGCATCCGTTTCATTTAAGCAAATAAACAATAATGTACATAGTGTGGATTCACAGGTTCCTTCATGTAAGTTCCATGTATTTACTCATACCTTTAAGCATGTAAACGCACAAAATAGTAGATGTTATTGAAGCATAATCATTGCGATTTATATATCAAAGCACGTTTGAAACACAAGTAAAACTGTATAGGAGGAAGATGTTTAAAAGGGACATGCTTTACTAGAAATTGCATCTATGATTGGACAAAACGTTTCACGTTTTAAGCCGCCAATACATTTTTATTTAAACATGAAGTCAACCTGCTTTGTCTAAATGAAATATGTTAGGGGTAAAAATATTTTAACGAACGTTTGTGAAAATGACATCGATTGTGTAAATTGTCCTCAAAGCCCAAAATGACCTCAGCCGAATCCACTATCTGTATATGTATTTCATTTAAAGCACAGGTGTTATCTTGTTGTATAAGCAAGCTTTTTTAGTTTGAATTCTGTGGCATATTTATGAGACAAACGTTTACATCTTTAAAAGTGTCAAATCTGACAGATCTATCCCCCTCAAAGCAAAGTGTATCAGCATATTCTCGTTCATTTTCAAACTTTGTGGTTTAAATCTCTTCCGTGTTTACTTCAATTCAAACTGAAAATAAACAATTGTCCGTTTGAAGTGTCATTAAGTTTTGATGTTACCAAGAACGTAGAACTGTAAGTCACATTATTTAAAAGCCAGGCAATTGTTTATAAAGTGTTTTTAAATGTATTTAGCTAGTACAATATATGCTTTAACCTGGCAAGACAAAGTTGGAAAGGTAGAGGACTTGCATCGCGGATGATATTCAGAACCTATTTCGGTAGGAACGAGCCTGGTTACATAGTCACCAAAACTACCCGAGATTACACGTGCATAGATACATTTGTAACTCTTATAGATATATTAACATTAACCATGCTAAATTTTAAAATGGAGTTGTCCCTTTTTTAATTTGGACCATGGCATAAATTGTGCAAGGGGTTACTCAGTTTACTGACTGGTCGCAATGACATAACTTGAGCAATATGTTTGGTTAAACCAATAACGCATTCAAGCACTAGAAAAAACATTATAGAAAATGCCAATATGAACATTTTTAAATGAAATAGATTGATACGCAGTCGTGTAACAACTGCCTTGAAATGTCAGAGAAAGATTTATTTTCTAAATGAAAAAACTACCTAGACATATTCATCTTTATCAATGTGGCATATGATTAAGTTAGAAGATCATGAAATCTGTTCTGTCTATGAAAAGTTGAGACACAGGATTAATTATTATGTCTTTACTAAGACGTGGTTAGGCAGACAGACTTCATTTAACAAATTGCCATCGGGATGTCTGTCCGCGTCACAAACCAAATGAGTGGTCCTTTTAAATGACTTTGCGGACAGTAACAATCATTCTATATTCGCCTTACTTAATACATATGACCTTTTGAAAACTTTATTAAACTTAACCTTATGGAAACTCCATTCAAATTACCAGAAGCTTTCATACGATACCTTGCACCTGTTTAAGAAATTTTATAATATACACTCAGTTTCAAAAGAAAGTGTGCACTTCTTAATTTTAAATATTTTAATATTTAGCAGACGTATCGGCTTCAATTTTCGCACACTATATCTCATGTGTATTTGTTATCGATCGATTACAAAATCTAGAATGTTCGCCATATTGTACGTAAACAGATCTCAATTTTGGTACCAAATATATAGGCTTTCAGAAAAGTAGTCGATGAAAAATCACAGAAAACAAAGTGCACACTTTCTTTTGGAACTGAGTGTATTTCAGTTACAAAACCTTACCACTACGTTTACTGTTAAAACACTTTTTAGGTGTTACGCTTTGCAAGAAACTGACATATGAACTATATATTATCGACATGGTTATTCTCTGATCAAGTGAACATTGTATTGCTACACTAAATTTAGAAGAATCTTAGCTATTTCCATTTGGATGTGAACATCACTCTAAAAAAGCATTGCTCTAAAATAAGTGAATTTATGTAGTATTGCTTTAATAGGCTTTATTTTATATACTTTTACATATAAGGAAACGATTGCTCTTGGAAAGTATAACGCTATTTAATGCACTGATGGCAACATTGGATACCACACCTTTCCACTATCTACTGGCTTATTTATGAAACTACCTGTTTCTAGAAGAAAGTTTCTCCTAACATACGACCATGTTTATTCGGCAAATTGACAGTTATTTGTTTCAGGTCATAGGACCAAATACACTCGGAATTATTGCACTTTTAGTCATATCAGCGATTATGTTTGCTTAAATTGAAAGAATATTTAATACCTATTTCACACACATTATTTTTCATGCATGTTTTGTTGACCTTGTTTGATAGGTTGGCTCCTAACGATTGGATCTCTGTTAAGTTAATGGGACTTTTGTTATATTGTAAATATTGTATATATCTGTTGGATAGTTTGTGATGTTTGAATTACAAACTATATTGAAAATATATATGTACTTTGTCGCCATTGTTTAATGGCGAGTCACCATTGTGCATTTGTTTCTATTCCAACGTTATGTTTGTACATAATGCTTTTCAACTTCAAACTTTAACAGTACTGTTCGGGTAATACAGGATGAGTTGAATGTTTTCTTTTCCATTGCAGGCCTGGACAATATAGTTTCGGTAATGCTGGATGACGAAGAATCATTGCTTGAGTTTAGCAACTACCCAGACGAACAGGTAAGCTTTTGTTATAGATTTGTAAACAAATAAAGAAAACGACGGCTTCCAGTACTGTAAGGGTAATATCATAGTAAAGTAAGTATTGTTCGTTACAATTGAATGTCTTTTTCTAAGTAAGGTATTAATTCTCAGAGTGTCCCTTCTCTGACTTAAATAAGCTTGCATACTATTGACGACTCTATTTATAGCTCACATGAGCAAGAAGTACTCAAAAGGAGTGTCCAACTTCGCCCTCGTCAACAAATTGCTTCGTACGACACATTGACAGAAGTTGATGAAAATGCAAAGATATCACTTGCATTAAGTTCTACAAATGTTGTTGAAAGAATTCCACTCCATGCAGAACTCTGTTGTTAGGTCAACAAATCTTCTCTAAAATCGAATAGCCAAGAGTTTAGACCTTTAGATACTTCTGGATCTCTTACAAAATTGTTCAAATCGTGACCCGTGGGTCAGGATAGACACCACCCCGGTGTCACCGGTTTCTACACAGGCTTATAAAAGAAATGTTTTTAACATTTCCTCTCATCAATTAAGTGTAGTCATTTATACAGATTTGATGAGGATTCGTGTTTAGTGGTAAAGCCATACATTTAATTGCAGACTTAAAGAAATATATATATATATATATGTGTGTATTACGTTTCCAACACTGACACCTGTGTTTTTGATATAAGTATTTGTATCGCACTTCTGCAACGTTGAAAAAGTTAAAAATGATAAGCGGCCTTGATAAGAACTTGTCCAACATACGACAATATAGACTGTTATCAATAGAAATCATAAGAAGGTAATCTTATTTGCGGTGGGACTCCCGAGGGAGTTTTTACTTTCTAGTGGTGGTTTTACAGGAGACATTCCGCGTAATAAACAAATAATTAATTCCAGAGAAAGAAATTGTGTAGAATATTGACTCCAGAACTTGTTGTTTTTCAATCTGAAAACGGTAATTTTGACACCCGAGACACTTTCTAGGGTATTTGTAAGGTTCCGAAGAATAAATTTGTTTACAATTTAATATTTTCTCCAGCATATTACATAAACCTTTAGCAAAAAGTGCGTCAGAGGCAATTTCTTTTGACAAAAATGTCACAAGAGCACGCAAGAGCCTGTCATATTCAATAAATTTGTCTTAGTAATATTATCAAGGCCACCTACATGAATAAAAATCTTATTTGCAAGAAAAGGGTATTATGGAAGAAACAAAAATGGCAATAATCATCGTGTAAACTTTGGATGCATTAGGGAACAGATATTTAAAGTATCTTCCTCAATTTTCGCTCTCAAAGACATTAGAAACATTAGGTCTCTGGTACATTGTAAGGTTTTAAAACAAAATGAAACATAAACATAAGACCGCATTATATGCGTTCAATTCTTTCTGTTTTTAGTTTTACAATGCAGCCGCCTTCGTTATTGCTACAATCCTGAATGTTGCAGTTTATTTCTTGTGCTACATTTCTTTCTGGTCATTGATAGAACTCCAGACATGACGTCGTTAACATAATAAAGCTGGTTATTCCATCAATTCAGGGGATACATAATCATTCGGACATTTCTGAGAAGTTTTATCATTACCTTAAATAGATGACGTAATAATGACGTGGTAATTTACTAAGTCGTCTTTAATTTAGAACAAAACAATCGCACTGAGAGCGACGGAATGGAGCACTACATGTTTCATACGGGATTGTTGGGGGTAGGGCTGTTTTATATAGCGCACGTCGAGTATTAAGTATTTATTCACGTATGAGCTGATTTGTTTTATCTTTGCGTATTGAAGAGCGTTAGGACTAGTCATGTAATAGTATGTTTTCGACCCGCCATGAGTGCAATGCCTAAATAGTTATCAAACATCAAATGTAAATGTATAAGGCTGTTCAATGTTAAGTGAGCACCATTCAAATAATAAGTAGTGTTGGCTAATAGGCCTAATCCTTTAAGGGTAAAAGGTGTAAACAGAATCAAAGTCAATGTCCAGTTAAATGGACAGGAGAGTTTCAGTTAATCGTCTTGCAAAACATTCAAAATTACGGTATTCATGAGACGAGTCCAAATGTTAGAAGTGATAGGAAGAAAAATAATTTCCGGCCATCTTGTAATAGTTAATCATCTGTATTTTCTTCCCTCTAAAAGCTCTAAAGTTGTCTAGTTATCGTGTACTGAATTCTTGTTGTTTATCATTAAACAATGGCAACCTTTAATAGTTAATAGCTCATTTATGATGTATATGATAATTTTTATTCAGTAATGTTTTAAAAAATCTGCGATTAATGCTTTGATTAATATTCAAGATGGAGATTGCTTTAAATATTGCCTTTCATACACGGATGCTGCTGAGAAAATAATATTCTGAAATCTAATCTATTTACAAGATTTGATACTCCCTCGCGATGTACGGCTAATTCATTTTATGTATTTTATGTTCCTTTTGTTTATAGTTAATTAGCATTGCTTTCCATTGTTACTTAGATTTTGCGTGTATGGTCGCCATTACTTTTGAATCAGAGCCAGTTTGAGTAGACATTGTCACGACGTTCAACCATTCAAATTTAATGAAATATCTGTAGAACAAATGGTTTTCCATTATTCCACTGGCAATAATGTCACCACCTCTGTCGGCATTAAAAAGCGAAGACGATATGCCTGATTTAGTATAGTTTTACAGTCTACGACTTTTTCAACCCTCATTATTAATCCCTCACGAAAATATGAAGATGGTGGAATTGGTGGATGGCTCCATGATTATACTAGTTGCTAAACGTTTTAAAATTCAAAGGTTATTTTAAGACAACAGAATTTTGTAAAACTGCTGTAAACCGTCGGAAGAGCGGTGTAATAAATATATGATTTATATTCGTAAGCGCCTGTCAAATTGGATTTAAAAAAATGCGGGGTCTGAATAGTTGTGGTAAATGCTTAATGTTTTCAGAAGATTTGCGTCTCACAGAAAATGTTTTTTTTCCAATTAGAGACGTAAGAAACGTCTTCGCTCTCATAGCTCGATAGACATACTATATGTGGTTCATACTGCACCCTGTTCAACTAATTCAATAAATGAGACATTTCGTATGTATAATTTTATTTTGCAGACATTTTTATAAACATTAATTAATATTTGCATATGTGACTCCACAACACTGGGTGGTTCACGACTGGAGGCAGAACGTGACGATCCTGAAACATTAAATGTGTGTTTCAAACTGAGTCCTTAATGTATTTGTGCTCCCAGAATTTTATATATACTCATGTAGATATATGTATGTTTTGCTTGATTTGATTCGTATTCAAACACTTTTTATAGATCAAAACAATCTGGTGAAACACTATGATTTTGTTTTTTATCATGCCATTACTATGACAACTGCCTGATAAAGCCTGTCTGAGAACAGCAACCTTTCTCAGTCAGTGACTTGAGAACACTTCTCCTTGTTTAAACCTATGGAAAAGTCAGAGGACAACAGATTTTTCAAGCTCCTCCCACATTATGCCGGACAACACAAAAATTAGCGCCCCGAATTAAAATAAAAATGTATAATAATGATAAAAACTCATAATAGTGGCATGATAAAAAGAATAACAGGTTACTGTCTTTTGAGAAAGGGATTTCTCAGACTCGGCTAAATATTGTCCGGAGGGGGCTCGGCAAGCCTCGCCCCTTCCAGGACCATATCTAACCTGTTATTTTCTATATCGCAGTCCGATGGCATAACCGTAATTACATAGACGTATATAATAATGTAGATAGATAGACAGTGTGATGCAGCCATCTGTAATGCAATTTATGCGTTAGGAACCATTGACATGTAGATCTATATTTTTATTACTGTAAATTAAATTATTCACGCTCAACGGCTGCTTAACTAAACAGTGTGGCAGACATCATGTAAAATCCGGACACTGACGAGATAAAAACGTTCTATATTCAGGTAACTCATTCCGTGCACTACTTCTACATCTCTTGGTTACCGTAATACGAGGGTCGATGAATAATATCTTGACCACGTACTCATTCACCGGCCCTCGATTTTTAGGATTGAATGGGACATGCTTATCATAAGTCAAGCTTGCTTGAATTTGATTAGACGTTATTAAATGCTTACAATAACCAACGTACATAAAAAACTAATGCATTTATCCCTTCTGGAATAGACACTAGACACTAGACATTCTTTTAAAATACATAAAGGGATTTGAATAATTAAAACAAAACGAATGCACACTCAAAATCAATGTGGCAATTTATAATTTGGAAATTCCATTTACATAGACATTTATACAACTAAGCAATAAGCAGAGAGCTGAAAGTAAAGCAGAACGCAATGCATTCTACATAAATAGTCAACTCAAGCTTCTGAGCAAATGTAACAGCTTCATTTAGGTATACGGAAATTTCACCATTTATTGAAAACCACTTTTTGTCACGTACGGCGCCTTTTCAACAGTTTTATGTGTTATGTTGACAGTCTGTGAGTGCGAGTGTTATCGAAATGCACCATGTTCTAACATTCGATCATTTTATTTCCCGGAAAAAGAGGTTGAAATGATTTCTAAGCAATTAATTTAAAAATTGTCTCATACTGTTATTGCGTTTATAGGATGACATGGAGTGTATCAGAGATCTTAAGAATGATTAAAGAATGTGTTAGGGGCTATTTTCACATTTCAAAAGACATATTTGATATTTAAGAGCCAGTCAACAAAGACATTGTTCATTTGCGTCATTAAATATTCGACCTTTCTTGACTGTTAAACATTGTGCTGCACTTTGATGCACTTCAAAGTGTCTTTTATAAAGCCTTCCTGTCCCTTAAAAAGGCTATGAGAATTTCGTATGTCGGCACGATCTTACTGATCGTGATTGGTGTCGTCTCAATGTGAAATTATTTAATCTTACTAGTATATCGTCAAATACAAACAGCATCCTTCTACATTTAAATTATAACTTGTCATACTTATCATAATTCAATCCTACTGTAGTAGAATATATCGATCAAAAGAAAGCTAGGACCTATGTCAAGTAAAAGAATGAAATGACATTTTGCTGAATGCTTTTCTGAAAAATAGACAGAAAAGAAATTGTGCATTCAGGCCATCAACGGCATAATTGACCATTTATGTCACACAAATTGGCTAGAAACAATATTATGACGCCCAGCAGATGAAGCATTACTCTGTTCGTTGACATTAAACCAATCAATAGGTTTATTATTATGGAATCTTTAAGTGGAAACCGACCGGAGTGTTCACTTCAAGAAGTCCATGTACACTTGATTCACCCTAACTCGACATGTTGTTTGTCGTCATCGCTTGTTTAACATGTTCTGCAGTAACATGTAACAGTACGAATAGGCACCATAAATTCAGTTGGTCGTTACAGCACAAAAACGCAGAGGCATAAAGTCTTCTGATGTGCCATGACAATTAATTTTATTGCGACTTTCTGTAATTAATGAAATATTTCAATGCAATCTCCATATAAAAGTGAAAGTTATTGTAATATTTAATATTTCATCTGCACGCAAACAAAAACGTTCAAGGCCGTTGCGAAAATAATTCTTCAAGCTATATGTTCTGATTTGTATTCCTGTCAGTTGTTAAATGGAAATACACATCAAGTTACGGAGTTCTTTGAACACAATAAATATATCCACAATAAACCTGCAACTGATACGCGTTTGCTTAAATTAAAATATCAAAACCTTGCTTAGATTCTAATTGTTTTCTTATTTTGTAACATATTTATTAAATGTAATGAGAATGTTTGGCCTTGTGGTTTAGGCATTTTGATATAAGAGTTTTAATAAAGAAAACCCACGCCTACATCTAAGAAGGGCACGAGGCTTTATAATGTTTTATTATTTTTCAGTCGACACTTTACAAGGTTTTACTCTGTTTCAGTATCCAGAGGAAGATATAAATGTAGATGCTTACGTGGTGGTGTTTTCTATAACGGACAGATCAACATACCAGTATGCGTCACAACTTTTGAAGTATTTGAGACATGATCTCGGCACCGACAGGAGTATTTTTGTCGTAGCAAATAAAACTGACCTCGTCCGAAAAAGAACCGTGGAACGAAATGGTAAATGTTTTAATAATATGGCAACCTTTACCAAAATTTAAGGTACACATTTCGTAAAAACCAGATGTTGAACTATGGGTTTGATGTAGCAGAAATAGTTGTTGTGAAGCCGACAAACCAATGATAAATTTAATATAACAAAGAAAGAAGCAGAGTTATTTTGATACATTTGCAAAACTGTCGGTCTTGATAGCAGAAATTTTGCTGTGTCACGTTTGTGTTTTTATAGAACGTAGAGCAAGTAAACTGCTTCAGTGAAACATTGCCATGACAGTATTGGTTACCTGAATCTACGACATTTTGATGCTGTATAATTTTATCTAAAGAAATGAGCGTCACATTAGAATATTCACCGAAATAGAAATGAAACGTCTGAAACCAAATGATTAATTTAGATTTCAGTTTATTTAAACTGGACTTGAAGTAATAAAACATATGAAGGTAAGTGAGCCACGTCAGAACTCCTTTTAGTTAATGGAAACACTAGTACTGGTGTTTTATTTACGGTTTTTATCTCCAATTAATTCTCATTTTCAGATGCACGTTTAACGGCTTCCTATTACAACAGTAAATACGTCGAGACGTCGGCGTCGCTCAATCATCACGTGGACAATCTTCTCGTCGGCATTCTTAGTCAGATCAGGCTTAAATTAAATCCCGAGAAGTTGTTACAACAAATAGAAAAGTGTGGAGACAGGAGAGCAAAGAATAGACATGGTTCCCTAAAGTCGGCAAAAGGAATTTTTAACAAACTTTTCAGTCGACAGAAGTCCTTGTCATGTGACCATTTGTATGACCTATGACCGCATTTAATACATGCATATATCATAAATAGACATTGAAGGTTTGATATTTATTCCAAGCATAGGTACATCTTATATAAAATGTTCGTTTCATCGCGGTAAAGGAATCTATTTCACAGCATTTCTGTCATATTGTCTGAAGATGTATAGTAGTAATTAGCGGGTCTTTGCGACTACCCTAGACAATCGTGTACGATCTGGTCGGTCGTAGTCCTTTCTGACGTTCAGCCCAGTTTACTTAGATTTGCCCTGTTGACATCAAAATATTTTTGTTTAAACTATTTAACATAGAAGTCAGTTTAAGAAATTTTTATGGTAACTAACGACCAAATAAACTCATCTTCTGTAACGTCGTTTCTGATTGGTTACGTCGTTTGAATTTGCGACTATTAAATGAGGTAAATATAGTCGCAAAAATCGAATGGCGTTTTAGTTACCGCGTTTAAACAAACTATGCGTTAGAAAAGGGTTTACTATTTAGTGATTTTGACATTTGCGACTGTATATACAGTTTTAATGGTCCCCGTTAAAAATATTTGCAACCATTAGAAACCGTATATACAGTCGCAAATATCAATATTACAAAACAGTTATTCCTTTTATTATAATTTCTAAACACAATTTAGAAAACGGTTAACAGATGTATAGTTATGTTTGTTATAAGAACATTTTATATGTTATTTCTAAGTTCAAAACTGAAAACAAAAGGAATGTAAGAAGTTGTTGCAATAATGTAATAGAATGTCTTATGTAATAAGCATCTTGTATATAGATTATGAAGTAAATTGGATATTGATATATAAGCCGGTAATATTTGTAATCCAGGTGTAAATATTGTTAGGGTGAGTAATTATACATGTACGTACATGTATTAGAATTATGATGGACCAAGTTTATCTAGATTTATATTAACATAATTCCGTGCTTTCAGATACAACCATTCCTATGTGGAAACATTAACTCGGTATAACCGGTGTAGGAACAGTCTTAAACATTTAATAATATTCTATAAAATGTAGATACAAATCAGTAATGTTATATATTTTCTGTGTAGCATCATTATAATGGCATTGATGCAGAATAGAGTTTACAGTTAAGTTTACAAATACGCGTGTACATTTTACATCACGTGATGTATCATGTGTTGTCATTGAATACCAACCATCGTAAAGTTTCCGTCCAAGTTACTCTGGGACGCTTTGACCTATTATCCCCTAACGTAATCTATTGGTCATGGACAATAGATTACTTTCTACTGAGGTCCTTTGGAATCAAAGTCGCCGTTAACTTTAGTACAAGAACCATGTTTGTTCATTAAGGTTTAATACTAGGTTTGAAAGTTGTTAACACAAACTTACATTTTCACAACATTGCATTAAATTAATCAAATAATACGAGAGACAAGACTTATAAGATAAAAGAGCGGAGAATGACTGCTCCCACATCATTTGTTTTGTTCCCTAGAAATTGGCGTAAATCAGATTATTGGCGTCCTAAGAGCACTTGTTTTGTGTTGTTAGACTTCATGAGGTCACCTCGGATGGTTTTATTATTTTTGTTACAACAGTTCTCAGTTCATCACTTAATTGGGCTTATAGTTGATTGTGTTTCTCTTTCGCTCCTTTCAAGAGTACTATTACAGTATTATGCTTAGCAAAGATTGTTAAAGGTCTGACAATCATCCATGATATTCTGCCAAACTTATAAAGAAAGAGTTTAGAATTAAGCTGTATTATTCATAATACTTTCTTGGAGTAATTGTTGTTTTAGGTGAGAGATGTCTGAAAACCGTTGAAACATAATTCAATTTAAATAAAGTATAAACTCCTCTACATGTGTATAATCCCGTCATTAATCATTCATATCAAATTGATATAATGAAATACCAAATTAAGAAAATCTAGCAATGCAGTACGAGACATTTTTTGAAGTCAAGTCACTTTACTCCACATTTTGGTGGATTTATACTCATAATTATATTTCATGAGCTGTTAAGAGATCATATTGACTGCACCAGATCAATAAAATAGAACATGAACTCCTTCAAAATGTTTTTCACATTAGACGAAATATCTCGGAACAATCTTTAAAGTTTGCTGGAAAATGGAGACAAAGTGCAGAGCCTCGTTTTTGGACGTATCTCAACCCTCGGGTGGGATTTCCTTATCCACAACTCATGAACATGGTAGATTTATTTTCTCACCGTTTAAATCGCATTTTCACCAAAGTAAGAAGGAATAAGTGCAAATACAGGATGGGGATGAAAAAATGAAAATCAACTTTTTCTCGAATTTTATTTCAAAACTGCTATAGATGCATAGAAAATGATCTAACTAAGAAAATGAATACCAACAACCCTATGTTTATTTCCAGAATAATAATCTTTTATGTCTGCTTACAATTAACGTAAAAATAGTCCGGCAGCGATGTGAGATAAGAGATGTGAGATAAGTTTATCTCACATGGGTAAATGCGCGGAAATATGTATCTCATAGGTAAGAAAAAGTGAATCTAACATTGCTTGGAAAACGTTGCGAAGAAAAGATGGATAAGCTTTGTGGGATAATATGTGAAATGCAAACATTTACATCAGCAAAACTTTCTTTACCAGAACGAGGCTGATTGGCATAGAAATTCTAATTTACATGCAAATAAACTTGCGGATTTTCTTGTCTGGTATTTAAATATTCAGTTCATTATTCGCATTCCCTAGTTTATTTATACGGAAGTCTTCATGGTCTGCACTAAACATAAAAAGACCAAAATACTTGTGTAGATTCCATAAATATTTGAACAAATTAAAAGACAAAGTATTCAAGGTAAACATTATTCCTTTTGTAGATTCCATAAATATTTGAACAAATTAAAAGACAAAGTATTCAAGGTAAACATTATTTTTTTATAGAAGATTTAAAAGCGTGTTATCTCAGATGTCCACAGAGTGCTAAATTAAGCTCTATATGAAACAAGTCCCTCAGTCAGGCAATGTTCTTATTCGACATTAATTAAGATCATGTTATTTAGAAAGTAAGACACGTGATTTTTCAGAATAAATTCAAAACAGAGCAATAAATAAATGAATTTCTGTCTTAGATCCAATCAACTGTCTTTACAATACACACGCTGATTTCTGGCTTCTTTTAATTGCGGGGGAGTCACAAGACATTTTGTTTTTATATGTTACGAGATTATTTTTTCGGGTTGTTTTGTGATTTGAGTTGTTTTGAAAATATAACGTGAATTAATAGGTCATTACTTCTTTGATAGAATAATTCATAGTTCATAATTTTTTGAATTATTGACAATCTTTTACAGTGTACAGTTATTAAGTAGGGAATCGTTCATAAATAGACCATATAAAATTGTTGAATGTAGCCGGCTTAACCGATGTAGCAAGAATTGATTAACTAGTCCACTCGCTTTATAAATTTTGAAAATATTTTTTGTGTTCATCAATTGGCAGGAATTTGAAGAAAAAAATTGATAATCTCAAACACACTATTAGTAATATTTTGATATAGTTCGTAAAACTTTTATCAATTCGGGAAAAAGTGAGGTAATGTAGAATGAAATGACTTTCCTAGGGTTACGATCATCATGACAACAGCGGGAATCGAGGGCGAACCCGATTCCGTTGCACTGTGGTGAGTCAAATATGTTTTATGTCAGGCTACATAATATATGACGTATCAATTATGAATGTTCACTTTTCTGTTTATTTACTTTTTCAGTTATATTTCGTTTTTAAGATTATTTTCTATTTTAGAAAAACCCTTCCTGTTTTTGTTGACAGAAGCAAATAAACCGTTCTCATAACCAACGTTGTAATATCCAAAAAGTACGCCCTCAAACCTGTTTTTCATAAGTGCTTTGTCCGTCCATCCGTCCGTTCGTCCTGAGTGGTAAAACTCGAGAACCAATGGATAGAATTTCATGAAACTTAAAATAAGTGTTCAATAGCATAATGACGCAGCGCACACACATCTTTCGTTAAGATGGAATAAGTATCTCCAGAGTTATTGCCCTTTAATTGTTATTTTCCTCTATATTCAATATGAAATCATTAAAATTCTTTGAAACCGGTAATCAAAATTAATTCTATAAGCTCAAATAATTTAATGATCACTCTTTTCTAATATCCACCCCTTACAATGGTGACATTCTAAAAATTCTAATTCTTTCTGAAAAGGCTTTAATTGTCAAATATTATTTTGTTTGGTACAAATCATCAACTTTGTATTTTGAATCTGGATTTTTACAGAAATGAGGCCCTTAAGGGAATTTTTCATGACTGTAACTTGAAGAAATAAAATATCACATCGGAGATGAGTCCCCAGTGGGGTGATGGAATTTTTGAAAATGTTTTTGTTTCTGAAATAGACAGACCAATACACTTTCCAGTTGTTCTTTTTCAGCTATTTGCTTCATTTGGCGGGGGGATGTAAATTCACTGAAGTTGCTTTTTATAACAGACATTTCAGTGCAGTTAATCCTCTTTTGATATATACTGTAGCAGATTGGGCAAATGAGACTGACAGTGCTCTGTTTAATGTAGTATACAGAAGCTGTAGAACAAGATATAACAGGTGTCAATTCAGATACATCTCCTGTAGTTATGCGCATATTTCACACGACTGAGTGAAATAGAGAAAAATCATGAAAACACCGGACCATCAGTTCATAAGAAATCTTGAGTGTACATATAATGTGATATGTATACATGAATTACAGAGAAAAACATATTGACCGAGATGTAAATAACAGGCTTTACAGGTTAGATAATATTATAGTAAACATATGTTTAAAAAAGAAATGTATTTATAAATATATGTTTAAAAGTAACTATCTTATTGTAAATATATGTATAAAGATGAAACATGATTGTAAATATAAAAACATGACGAATAAATATGTATAAGCACATCTGGGTTTTTGTCTTTCTTAATACAACTTTTTAAAGAAGAACAAAGCACATAACGCATATTAAGTTTACGTACAGACATACATGTGCTACTAAATGCATTTTGTTTCTAGTTGTTCTCGGTAAGGGATAAACTTCCTTGACACGCATAAAATCTGTCGTTTAGTGAAATGCAAAGAGCTAAGAGATACTGAACAACAGTCAGTGTGCAAAGTTACGGCTTATGAAAGGCTGAACAATCTTTTTGGATTTGACTTTGATCTAGAAAAGCGAAAGAGGGGTCATTTGTTTAGTAGGACATTATGTCAAAGGTTTAGGTTAAAAGGTACCAGTAAATAAAATTACAGTGATCTATTTTATGAATTCCGTTTTAAGCGCGAGTGAGTATACATTTGTACATCGTATGTGGTCTTTCAAGAGACAAGTAGAATTTCGGATGACTATTATGCTATCTATAGTATTTACTCATGAGAAGAAGAACCGTCTGCAACACTTGAAATGTGTGCCTTTACGTGTTTTTCCAAGATTGGTTATATCATGAGTGACGTGGATGTTTATTTGAAAAATCACACAATTTCATTGTAATTGCAGATTTCACATTAACCATTGTGGCTGCGAATAAGCATGCCATGTACACAGATATTGCCTGATTTAATGAGTTTGCGAGTACTTACACTGACATATATTTAATGCATACAGTATTTCAAACTCGTTTAGCTTCTGAATCGCATACCCTTCTTCATCAAAAGAAATATGGAGATTAATGTTAAAGGTCCATTACTAACACCAAATAAAATTTTCTTTTAAATCTGGAATTGTTACAGTGAAATACAGTTTAAAACTGGCTTCTAAAACTGTACAATAGCCGTGGAGCATTTCCCAGTTTGAAATACTGCTGCAGAAAAAACGAATTAATGTTTGTGTATTTCCTTAGATTGACCTGGGTGGTCTTTTTGTCCTACTTTCGCTTTATTGAATGTTGTAAACAGTCAGAGATATACTTTGCAGATCAATGGAAGTAAAGTTCTTCAATTATAATTCATAATAGGCATGCTTATTTATGTACAACCTATTTACAGCCTCTCTCTGGGAGACATCTGGAAAATTACAAAGATATTTGAGAACTGGAAAACCTACTTTCGTTATTGAAAAGGCAAAATATGATTTATTAATTCTTTTGTTAAACTCAAATTTTCAACACAATATAGTCATATTCGATGCAGTCTGTCATATTTTTCCTTCTAGGAAGATGCCCGTTATGATTCCAGAATTAAAAGAAAATTCAACTTGGTGTTAGTAATGGACCTTTAAGGTTTGTTATATTAATAATTTTCAAAAATAATCCTAATTTACACTCTACGTGTCTTTAAGTAAATATATCGTTATGAAATGAATTTATTGACACATAACATGATTAACATATATGATTGTCGTTTGAAAATTACTATAAACTGTCAAATTAATGAAGCGATGTTTTTGACACACTCTCTTTTAAATTCTGCATTAAAATTAATGCAAACCTTATAAAGTGATAATTTTGACAAACTCTTAACCTTAAAACACATAATGAATTGCTCGCGGTGGACTTTAAAGATTGTTATTGAAAGCATGATGCCTTTGAACGTGAACATGAACCAAGAGCAAGCATTGCTTTTTTGCTGGTAAGCGTAATTGAAAAACATATGATTTATGTTCAAAGTACATTCGGGATAGATGTATATGAATACTGCATCACTTCAAAAAAACTTTGAACAAGGTACAAAGGACAAATGACAGTTTGCACAGTAGTTTTCGAATAAGACTTGTTGTTGAACATTTACATTTAAATTTATTAAACGAGTTATGCTGGTCTTTGTCCAGCTTTAAATGGGTTCATTCTCAGATTTTGGTGAAACAACAAGGTTAAAGAGGCACTCCCTACATCTATATCGGTTAGATGTAGGGAGTGCCTCTTTAAAAACGGTATTTTATTTAAAATATATATTGTAATGTGAAAATATGAGTACTAAAAGCATTTCAGAGCTTTTTTAATTTTGAAAATCTGTTAGATAGCGAAGAAAATATAAATATAAAAAAAATCTTTCCGATACATACACGTCATAAACATTGATATCAGCGAGTGACGACACGGCCATCTCTCCTATTTGAAATAATTTCAAAATTATAGAAATTCTTTACAGGATTTTATACTGGAACCTTTTTATACGATGATTCGTTCTAATATATGTTTATTCAAGAAACTTCGTAGAATTTTTTTTTCATGAAAATCTGAGCGCGAGCAGTAATTAAAGAAGCCAAAGCTTTCAAAATTTCATTAAAATTCATTGACTTGGAATGGAATCCTCTATTTGTCCTTCCGTAGATAACTCGATCAAACCGTTCAGTAATTTTCTGTCTTGATACATGTATATTATAGACAACATTTTCGCTCAACGGCTACTATGAGTGAAATTCCATCACGTCCAAGTAAGCATAATAAATATATTTATAACATGTTGTTACAATACCTTCCCAAAACGATATAAGCAAAATATGGGAAGAAAGCTCGTTAAATACTCCAGTTTGTGGACAGAAGGAACCTACATAGTCCTCTATAACATTTTCAATTTCCCCTTTAATTCTCAAACATTAAGTAATTGACTTGTTGTAGTCATGTAAGCAGTATTTTGTTTCCGTCTTACAAACTCTTTGCGTGTATCTACGTCATGACTTTACATTTAAGCCGTTGTCGGGAGAGTTAGTCACGTCATTAAGACATTCAAAGTTAATGACTTTCCCCAAGGACATACATATTGCCATTTCAGAAATAAATTTGCATTAAAATGACATAATCGCTTTCTCTCAGTGATAAATTAAATAAGATTTACAGAAAAATACTTGATATTGAAGAAATTTAAGTTCGAATTTCAATTAACCTTTCCATACGGAAAATATACAACAGAACTGAATCTTTCAACTGAAACAAACAACATTAGAAGGAAATTTTGCAGAAAAAAACATATTTGTAAAAATACTGTCAAATGAAATAACACTCCATTTATCAAAACATATGTATCAGACAGAAATCAAATTTAGAGAAGTATCTTAATAGGTTAACATGTTTTTATAAACAAGTTTATTTTTGGTATTGCAATACAAAAACATATAAAAAAAAACATGCATAACAATTAGGTACAATTTCTCGCAGTTGATTGCCTGTCTTTAATCTATAATTTTACACAATATTACAGAAAGGTAAAAATGTAATTCATGAAATCACCACCTTGCAAAATAAGATAAAAGGGCTTTAACTCATCTGAAAATAGTGAAAAGTTATCATAACAACTCCTTTACAACAGTAATAATGAAACATTCATGTGAAATATGAATTGAAACGATTAACATAAAAAATTGGAACACCTTTTTTAAAATTGAAATCGAAAAAGGGACATAACCCATCAATAGATCGATGGGTTGTCATCAATGTGGAACTGACCTTTGTTATAACGACTTAAAAATTTGCTGATTTAATTGAACTTGTATCAAGCATTTCATAATATTCTTATCACTATTTTCCAGAATGTTTAACCTGTCCTAAACCAATAGTTATTTCAACCATTTCCTGTATACTGTAAGGGGAAGTAACCACTGCAGGGAGATTTTTGTCATGTTCTATAACAGATGTAGTATAAAAGCTTTGATAGACATAGTTAAGCGCTCGTAGTAGAGAAGGAACTCGCCACTATTTATGTATATAGATGTAGCCATAGATTCCGTTTCGCAAGAAATTACTAAGGCATTTTGATTAAAATACTATTTACAGATAAAAGTTACGTCAGTCTTAACTGGTAATTGCTCATTTCGGTTCGATTGATGTCCAAATTAACAGATATGAAGTAAAACTGATAACATATTATAATGCAGATTTGACATCCTCACTTAAGTTGAATTGGTTCCTTGAGTCTGCTTGTGAAGATAAATTCAAAGATAATCCATGAAAGCAAATGAATATATTTGTTCATGAGGAAATTGTATGGACATATATGCAATTGGTACGAAGAACAGGGAAGAACGGGCTCGTTCGATCTAATTAGGAAATTTCGATCGGTTAATGTACTCTATTTGATATTTACTTAAGAAAATGAATTTAGCTAATAGTTTATATTATGTATAATCATACGTTATAAAATCCTGCATCCATCTTGACCTGTGTCAAGTAAAATTATTTCATGATATTTTGACGTCTATCTGAAAAATGAACAGAAAAGAAATTATGCTTTCGTGCCATCAACGGCCTTATTGGCATTATTTGTCACGCAAATTATCTACAAACAAGAATAAAAGTAGATCAAAATCTTTGTGACGTGCAACAGATAAAACATTACTCTATTCGTTGACATTTAGTCAATCAAAAGGTTAAATATACATCAATTGTCGTCATACTGCCATAAGGTCTCTTAAGGATCAGTGTATTCTTTGTAAACATACGGACGGACACAAATGTAGTAGTTTCGTAAAGTTATAAATGATTTTTACATGTTAGAAATAAACTTGCTTGTTCAAACTGGAAGATCACTAACATGCAAATTCTGCCGTATAGTGATTGCCCTGACGTTTTTATAGGCACCATAAATTCAGTTTGCTCATTACAACACAAAAAAACGCAGAGGCATAAAGTCTTCTAATGTGGCGTGACAATTAACTTTTTTGCGACTTTCTGTAATTAATGGAATATTTTAGTACAATCTTCATTTAAAACTGAAGGTTATTGTAATATTTAATATTTCGTCTGAAATATGCACGCAAACAACAACGTGCATGGCTGTTGCGAAAATAATTCTTTCAAGCTATGTTCTGATGTTGTATTCCTGTCAGTTGTTAAATGACAATACACTTCAAGTAACAGAGTTCCTTGAACACAATGAACATAGTCACTATAAACCCGCAACTGATACGCGTTTGCTTAAATTAAAAAAATGTTTTGACTAAAAAAATCAGTTTTCTTATTTTGTGACTTTGTAACAAAAAGTAATAAGAATATTTTGCCTGATAGTTTTTTTGATATAATATTTGTTGTAATAAAGAAAATCCATGCCTACAGTATTTCTTATGAGGGAACGCTATACAAGGTTTTATTATATTTCAGTATCCAGAAAAAGATATAAAAGAGGCACTCCCTACATCCAACATATTATATTCTCGAAATATAGATTATGTGTTTGATGAACGTAAAATGATAAATAAATACAATTTCAAAGAAGAACCTATGGTGAAAAATGCCTCATTTTACCACAATTAATCAATATAGAAGCTTTCTGTAATAACAACAACAACAACTCTACATAGCTTATTGAATGGTTTACGGTACTACAGTATATATTAAACCGCTGATTTTATCGACAATGACTGGGAATGCATAGCTGAAACTTTTAGGTGAAGTTGCAATACTTAAAAAGATTCTATTATTTATGTGTAAGTTTTTTAGTTTGACATCAGTTATAGGGTATGTCCCTTTAATGTAGATGTTTACGTGATAGTGTTTTCCATTTAATACGGACAGATCAACATACCAATATGCGTCACAGCTCTTGAAGTATTTGAGACATGTTCTCGTCACCGAAAGGAGTATTTTTGTCGTAGCAAAACAAGCAACAACTGACATCGTCCAAAACAAGCTGGAACGAAAAGTAAATGCTAAACTTGACATAACAAATCGTAACCTAAATTTTATAGAACCGTAGAGCAAATAAATTGCGTCAGTGAAACTTGCCATGAGTATTGCTTACCTGAATCTACGACAAATTGCGGTAAATTGCCATGATAGTATTACTTACCTGAACGACAATGCAGTGAAACATTGCCTAAGTATTTTAACTGAATCTCGATAAATTGCGTCAGTGAAGCATAGCCAGAACGTACAGAACTAGACAAATTGCGTCAGCCAATAAACTGCTTCAGTGAAAAATCAGTGACATTGCCATGATAGTATTGCTTACCTGAATCTACGACATTTTGATGCTGTATATTTATATTTAAAGAAATGAGCGTCACATTAGAATATCTGATATTGCCAAACATAAACCAAATGATTAATTTAGATTTTATGCTAGTTTTAAAATATGGAATACTAGTACTGGTGTTTTTAACTGTTTTATCTCTAATTAATTCTCATTTTCAGATGCACGTTTAACGGCTTCCTATTACAACAGTAAATACGAGGAGACGTCGGCGTCGCTCAATCATCACGTGGACAATCTTCTCGTCGGTATTCTAGGTCAGATCAGTGTTACATTAAACCCCGAGAAGTTGTTACAATAAATAGAAGAGAGCAAAGAATTGACAAAGTTCCCTAAAAATCGTCAAAAGGAATTTTTAATAAACTTTTCAGTCGACAGAAGTCCTTGTCATGTGACCAATGACTGCAATTCATGTATACATCATAAATAGACACTGAAGGTTTGATATTTATTCCAAAGATATGTATATCTTATATAAAATGTTTGTTTCATCGCGGTAAAGGAATCTATTTCACAGCATTTTGTCATAGTGTCTGAAGATGTATAGTAATGATTAGCGGGTCTAACAGGCATGTGCAATCTAATCGGTCATAGTCCTTTCTGACTTTCAGTCCAGTTTACTTACATTTGCCCTTTTGATTTAAAATGACTTTGTCTAAACTATATCACAAAGAGGTCAGTTTAAGAAATTTAACAGAATAAACTCATCTAATAATATCTAAATTAAATAGAAAACAGTTGACCGAAACGAAAACATCTATGTATAGGTATTTTTGTTATAAGGATATGTTATATAATATTTATACGTAAAAAGCAAAGGGAATTTCAAAAGTTGATGCAATAATGTAATAGAATGTTTTCTGTTATAAGCATCTAATTAGTTAAAAGATTATGAAACAAATTAAATATTGATATATTAACCGGTTGTATTTGTAATCCAGGTGAAAATATTGTGGGGATGAAAGTTACACAGCTTTGTAAATATACTTACATGTATTAGAATTATAATGAACCAAGTTTATCTAAATGTTTATTGACAAATTAAATGCTTTCAGAAACAACCTTTCCTGTATGGAAACGTGATAATTCGCTAAGGCGGGTGTAGAAACAGTCTTAAACATTAAGTAATATTCTTTAAAATGTAGATACAAATCAGTTATGTTATATATTTTCTGTTTAGCAGCATTATAATGACATTGATGCAGAATAGTTTAAAGTTTTACGGTTAATTGTAAATTAATGTAACTATTTTGTAATACATAAAGAGTAACAAAAAAAACTGTAAGAAAGAAGGTGTGATGATTGTGTGAAAATGTAGTGCGGTGGTCGGGTGGTTAACGATCTGGACTACCAATCCGGAGGTCCTCGGTTCGAATCCCGGCCGGTCCCGGAAATTTCAGAAATGCTTTTCAGTGTTTCCAACCCATCCAGAGATGAACTGGTTAGAAATCCAGAGGTAGTCCTACGTAAGTCGGTGCTATAAGCATGTAAAAGAACCAAGGGTTACATTCGTAAGAAAGCTAGGTTAGGCTGGTACTCGGATTTCCTTGTATATGTTTTTCTTCAAACTTCGCCTGTCAGGAATCTTGGCAAGTTCACCCAGGGAGAAGTCCAAGGGTACCTGCGACATAAACGCATGTATTGTCGTTGAATATCAACCGTCCAAGTTACTCGGGGACGCTTTGACCTATTATCCTCTAACGTTATAAACCTATTGATCATGGACACTAGATTACTCTCTACTGAGGTCCTTTGAAATCATTATTGATGTTGACTTTAGTACAATAACCATTTGTTTCATTAAAGTTTGGTATTAGGCTTGCAAGATTGATAAGCTTTGTGGGGTAAAACGTGTAAACATTTACCAGAACGAGACTGATTTCTATGTATTCTAATTTGCATGCAAATAAGCATGCGGATCTTTATGCCTAGTATTAAAATATTCAGTAAATTATTCGCACTCCCAGGTTCATTTATATGGAAGTCTTCATTATTTGACTAAACATAAACAGACCAAAATACTTTGATAGTTTCCATATATGTTTTAACAAATGAAATAATTATTATTTTTCTATAGAAGATTTTAACGTGTGTTATCTCAGATGTCAACAGATTGCGGAATAAACTATCACTCAGTCAGGCAATGTTCTTACTCGACATTAATTAAGACCATGTTATTTAGAAAGTAAGGCACGTTTTTTCAGTATAAACTCAAAACAAAGCAATCAATAAATGAATTTCTGTCTTGGATCCAGTTACCTGTCTGTATAATACACACGTTGATTCCTTGCTTATTTTAATTGCGGGGGAGTCACATGAGATATTGTTTCTATATGTTGCGAGGTTTTTGCGTGTTATTTTGCAGTTTGTGTTGTTTTGAAAATACAACGCGAATAGAGATTGAAAGAATAAAATCATTGTTCATCAATTTTTCAACTATTGACAATCCTTTCATGTAACATTATTTAGAAAATGATCGTTCATAAACAGACAGTATAAAATGTGTTCATTGTAACCGGCATATTCTATTTAGGAATACTAGATTAATTCGTTCATCCGCTATATAAATATGTTTCTTTGTGTTCATCAATAGACAGAAATGTGAAAAATAAATTATTGATAATCTCAAAACAAACTATGTTTGTTCTATGTTATTGGTGGTTTATCTAAATATTACGATGTATTTGACGAAGGGTGATTGTTTATGCCCGAGGGCTAGCTCTGGTCCCTCTATCAAATATTTGTAAAGTAGATAGGGTTCTTGCTTTGGAAAGCCAACCATAACACAAAACTAAAAACAAGTATAGAACTATCAAAGATAATTTATTACACTTATAATATTATGTCAATGTATTTAACAACACATGAAGACTGTGAATGCCATGATGCATCTCGGTTTTCATGAACATCGATATACACCGACATGGGTGAGTGGTTAGCACTTGTTAGTAAAGGAAGTAGTATAACATAATAGGATAACGGGACTATTTTGTGATAATATAGGACAATTTACTGAAAACTAACAATTTATATTAAAGCTGGCATTTTTCCATTTTAGGTACAATAAAACAAAATCTTTAATTGTTTACGGTTGACATTCTCTCCCCGCTTGACTAAATGTCGTCCCAACATTTACCGCTAGATCTGATATGGAACGAAAAATGTTCAAATGATAGAGAAAGGTTAAAAACAGAACATATTTCACAATCGTGGCCGCGAGATTCTGTGAAAACAACGCGAAGTGTACCCTATTAATTTTTTATCTAAATATTAATATTATTTTCATTTTTGTTATCATCTGTTTTGCTACAATTACAATCTGAAAAGACTACATTATTTTCCAGTGTTATCTAATATCCAAATGGATTATGTATAGTGTATTGGTTCATAGGCACTTGATCTGCTTTGTTCATTGCTTAAACTCTTTTTAGTGCGTTTCAGGTCTATTTTGTGATGTTCATTATTTTTTGCGGTGTTTATATTATTTGTTCTTTGTATTGATAAATTTTGTAAATATTTTTCTCGCATAAACTATTATGCTTGATTTGTTAAACTCCCGAATTTTGTATAATATCATGCCTTTATTTGTTCATTTGTATTTATGTATATGTACCACTCTTCAAATTTGGAGGAAATAAAGATATATATATATTCTACCTACTTCTGCATACTAAATTCATCTACAGGTAGGTATAAAGAATGTATGATAATCTCATTGTCCACTTAGTGAAAATTATCAAAATACACGGATTTACGTCAAAATGTATAACGAGAGTAATGAATGCGGATACCATATGACGTATCATTTAAACTGTCCATTGGACTGTTCACTTAAATTTCATGTTCTGTTTCCATTTTTGAAATAATTATTATTATTAATAAATGCTTTTTTGTTGTTGACAGAAGCAAATAAACAAACCGTTGTCATAAAAAGGTATGCCCTCAAATCTGTTTTTCATTCGTTAAAGAAAATTTATGGCGGAGCAGGGTCTTTTGAGTGATAATCGCCCCGGTAATGGAATTATTGCCACAGGGCTTTAGCCAATTTTGTTCGACCAATTTAGCCAGAAGACGACTGAACAACAGTAAGTGAATAAAGTAACAGCAGAAAATGAGAACAATCTCTTGGGATTTGACTTTGATCTACAAAAGCGCAAGAGATGTTATTTGTTTAGTAAGACATTATGCTAAAATGTTAGGATGAAAAGTCAATAAAACAGACATTTAATGAGTTATGCATTTTAACAAAAAGTTGTATGCATTGTATGTGGTCTTTAAAGAAACAAGTAGAATTTCGGATGATTATTATGCTATCTCTAGTATTACTTTATAAGAAGAAGAACCGCCAGTAATACTTGAAACTTGTGCCTTTACGTTATTGTCAAAGACTGGTCATATAGCACGATTGACGTGGGTGTTTATTTGAAAAGTCACACATTCAAATTCATTGTGATTGCAGATTTCACATCATAGTGGCTGCGAATAATAACATGCATACTTGTACACAGTTATTGCCTGATTTACCGATTTGCGAGTACAAACACTGAAATATCTTTAATGCACACAGTATTTCAAACTCTTTTAGATTCTGCATCTTTAATGACATACCCTTCTTCATCAAAAGAAAGTTTTTTTTATCATTAAAGAGATTAATGTTAAGGTTTGTTATATATCATATAATTTTCAGAAATAATTCTTATTTACAATACGTGTGAATATATTGACACCTAAGTTGATTTTGATATATGATGGTTGTTTGAAAATTACTCAAAACTGTCAAATTTACATTAATTAAGCGATATTTCGAACACACTCTTCACTGTCATTGCATTTGATCAAACGTTGAAATTACGTTCCACGTTCTTGAAATCATGATGCTTCTCGATTTTGTACGTGAAATAAGTTCAGAGCAAAGATATTCACGAAAACATTGCTTTTGTTTTGCTGGTGAGCGTAAAGGAATTTCAAATAATTTATATTCAAAGTACCTTCGGGATAGAGTGATGTTAAGACCAAACAGTGTTGAACAGTGCCATTATTAAACGAGTTTATAAAATTCTACTGGTCTTTGTCCAAGTTTAAATCAGTAATCAAAGAAGCAAAAACTTTTAAAATTTCATTATTCGTGGACTTCAAATGAGACCTTCTACCTTAGGTAACTTGATCATACCGTTGAATTAATTTCTGTCTTCATACATGTACATTATAGATGACGGCTTTGGTCAACGAATAGTGTGAGTGAAATTCCATTATGTCCAAGTAATCATAATATATATATATGCATACTAATCAAAACTTATAACACCGTACCTTTATTTAATTATCAACTCTTCCAACATCTACCAGCTTTTTTTTTTATCTCCCAATGCACGTTATTTTGTGTTTGCATGTCTTTATTGGATAGATACTTTCTTTACACGAATTCCAAAATGATTGAGTGGTACAACTTTCATATGGCGGATACAGCACTAAGACAATAACCCATGCTAAGTCAACGGAGGTTTAAACCGTAAATCAAAATTCTCAACCATATTATTTATATATTCCACTCAATCATTTTGAAATTAATGTGATGAAAATATTTACCCAGTAAACGAAAGACATGATAGTTTTCGTGCATCGATAGCTAAAAATAAGCTAGTAGATATTGATAGGGTTGATAATTAAATAAAGAAGCAAAAAAGCAGGTTGTTCGTTAGAGGTTTTATCTAGTATAGATATAACATGTTCCCAGTAAATGTAAACAACATATGGAGAGAAAGATCATTTTATACCACAGTTTATTGACAGGAGGAATTTACATGATCCTTCATAGCATTTTCAATTTCCCCTTATATTCTCAAAAACATATTCAGTAAGTAATTGTCTCATGATTTTGTTTTAGTCACGTTAGAAGCATTGTGTTTCCTTCTTAAACAATGTTTGCGTGTATCTACGTCATTATTTTACATCAAAGCCGATGTCGGGAAAGTAAGTCACGTCATTAAGAAATTCAAAGTTAATGACTTTTCCCAAGGGCATACAGATTGCCATTTCAGAAATAAGTTTACATTAAAATGACATAATCGCTCTGTGACAATGGCAAATTAAATAGGATTTACAGAAAAATACTTGATTTGTAAGAAATTTATATTTGAATTTCAATTAACCGTTCCAGATGGAAAAGATACGACAGAAATCAATCTTTAAACTGAAACGAACAAAATTAAAAAGAAATTTATCAGAACACAGTTAATTTGTAAATCAGACTGTAAAATGAAATAACACTCCTTTTTTTAAACATGTGTATCAGACAGAAATCTATTTTACTGAAGTTCTTTTTCTTGTTACACGTTTTTAAAGTTTAACCTGTTTTATAAACAAAGATAAGTTTTGGCACTGCAATACAAACCACACATGTTGACCATGCTACATGTTTATCTTATATAAAGAAAGCATTCATAAGTATCAGTTACAATTTCATGCAGTTGATGGCCTGTCTTGAACCTATACCTTTACACAATATTCAATAAAATTAAAAATATAATTTATGAAACCATCACCTTACATAATAACATAAAAAGAGCTTTTACTAATTTTAAGATAGTAGAAAGTCAACATAACTATTCTTTACAAAGTTTATGCAAAAGATAAATTGAATCGATTTAAATGAATGTTTGCAACATTTTTTTTCAAAATTAAAATCGAAAAAGGGACGTTACCCATTGATAGTACGATGGATTGTTTTCAAAGTCAATGAGTGAAAAATATAACTCATTATTATGAACTATTATGTTCTAACCAGTACTTTCCAGTATGGCTTAACCTGTCTTTGGCCCATTGATATTTTCAACCTTTTCAAAAACGTTGTTGAACTTATTTATGACATGTATTTTCTTCCATGTCTCAAACCTGCATTAGCAAGCCACTAGTAGCTTTTGTAAATACCTAACAAATACAATATATTGACAAATGTTGCCTGCTTAAAAAGCACCTTTCAGTCAAAAGTGCAAACAAACGGACGAACGGACAGACGGACATATATATGTATATAGGTCCAGGATGTAGATTAGAAAAAGTTCCCACTATTCCCACTGGTATTGTTCTATATTGCACGTATGCAATTTGCGTACAAAAAGGTCATTTCTACTTACGTGTAGTTGCCGGAAAAAAGAGAGATACTAGTGTTGTACAAGTTGTGCGAATTATTCCAATCAATTTTTTTGAGATTTTAACAAATTCTTGTGATGGAAATAGTGTCTGTATACTGTAAGGGGACGTAACCGCTTTGGTGAGTTTGTTCAATGTCAAGTTCTAAAAGAAGAAGTAGTAAAGAAGTAGCATAACTTTGATAAACATAATTAAGCGCTCGGAGGAGATCAGCTTTGATGAATGAGTATAAGCATAAAAGAAACTCGCCACTGTACTTGGGGTACCCTCAGTGCCATAATCCAAAATGTTTGATTGTATGATATAGATTGAATATAAAATGTGTTTGCAAATAATCTTATCAGAGCGTTTTGTCAAACATACTATGTAAAAATAACAGTTATGCAAGTCTTAACTTCTAATTGTTCATTGCCTTTCCAATGATGAGACCTAAACAATATTATCATAGCACAATAAATACTTATTAAACACTATTCTTTCAACTCTACCATCATGAAATGTAGTCCTGAAAAACACAGAAAAAATAAATGTTTCAACAATCAAAAATGCCAGTAAATTACATGGCAGCAATAAAACAGTTGACGATGATCAAGTTCAGCTGGAGACA
The DNA here is from genome assembly GCA_022818135.1 of Saxidomus purpurata. NCBI lineage: Eukaryota > Metazoa > Mollusca > Bivalvia > Venerida > Veneridae > Saxidomus > Saxidomus purpurata. Next base: position 42,565,185 of record JAFMSR010000012.1, on the reverse strand, counting down.
ACTTTGAATGATGACATCAATATTTTATAGGACTATTTCCTAGGGTACAAAGACCCGTAAGCACTTGTTAACAGGTGCAACACCTGACGCAACGTCGCAACGCATATTTAGCGCTAAAAAGGATTTTCTTCAATTGTATGCTTGAAATGTCATTTTAATCCAGTTTATTCGCGCATACAAGTGCAATATATAAGTAATTAAATAAAAATGACTTGATATGGCTTTAAAATAATGATTTAATTAACTAAATTAACTGTGCTACGCGTTTCATACAATTCATCAGGCACAATTGTAGTGAATGACCTACTGAATGAAACGCGTAGCACAGTTAATTTAGTTAATTAAATCATTATTTTAAAGCCATATCAAGTCATTTTTATTTAATTACTTATATATATTGCCTTTTCCGGCATTTAAAGGGTTTTAAACCTTAGGACTATATATGTATATGTATATTTAAAGGGTTGTTGGTATTGTAACGTGATCGATAAGCCTGACTGGCTCTCGTCGCCGTAGGAACATACTCGTGCTTCGCACTCCTATGATCCGACGCACAACTCGAGCAAATCTGGTATATTTGATAACGTTACTAGTCTTATAATCATGTTGCATTAATGTAGCAGAACTAGAATATATAACATACAGTTAAAACCATTTTTCTTCGCATTCTAATAACCGCTCCTAGCATGTACTTCCGGAAAAAGTATTCCATAATAGGCCACCGCCGTCATCGGCGGCGCCAAATATCAGCTTAAGACAACTGTATTTGCAGATGCACTGTCAAACATACATGCGTCAATGTATCATGAACATCTTATTACACATACAAAAACATGAAACTGCTAAAATTTACAAATTAAGTTGAATTTGCAGTAAATCGACGTCGAAGAAAACATACTTCTCATTGTCTGGCCGAATAAGTCTTGTCGTAGTATATACAACAAGACGTGATCTTTAGCATCAGACAAGATTTCGTTGCTATTCACTTTGATGACTTTCTTTCCGCGGTTACGGAAACTATCCCAATTCATCTGAAATTAGATTAGATATGTTATACGTAGGCATATGTGTAGGAGTGTGGATATTCATGGTTTATGCAAAACCAAACAACTAGTTTTGTAAAATGAAAACAAATACATTCTGTAAATTTATAATGATTCCTCAAAACAGCAACCGACCACAGGGGTATAATATTACACTATTTAAAAATAATTTCTTATTTCACATTTACTTTAGTTGTTGCGATCAATCACAGGGATAGTGCGCCTTGTTATATACTGAAAAAAAAAGAAACTTCCGATTTCTATACATATGTTTTTAATGTTATAAAAGGAAATCAACATGTCCTATGCCCCACATATGTTCGGCCGAACGATAATGTGTCAAATAAAACCAGTTATAATTGGATTATACGCATTACACAAAAAATAAAAATTCAAAATCGATTTTCTCGTGCATGCACGGACCAGTATAATACGTGTTTATAAAATCAAACCTTTCAGTTCGACCGCAGTTCTGAGACTGAAAAAAAAATTTTTTAAAAAAAAAAAGGCCCGAATTGTTCTTACCCCAAAAAATTATATTTTGGGGCTCTAATTCCGAATGCAGAGTATTACTGCTCCAATCGCTTTTTGTCTTATTCCCTATTCTCACCTTAGGATCACTTATTTTGCTTTACTAGACCCTTTGGATGCTATAATTACCTCCGTTACAATTTATCGTTCGTTCGACAATAACTTGTATTTTCTTCAAATTGGACAGCAGCCTGATATTAATCATGTATCAAATTTAAGTCGGATAATCTTAGTTGCTACAATTACTGCTTGCATAATTTAGAAAGACTTACGAATTATTATGTTTTATTTACAATTGAATTGTTTAACGAAAGACAACTAGAAAGCCGTAAAAGAATAATTCATAATTTAAATGAAACTGTAGACATAAATCTTATATGCGCCAGTCCTTTAAAACCTGTTGAATTGTATTAATTTGTAAAAGATTATTAGTCTTCACATTGTGTCTACTTAGTTATGTAACTGATCATTATTCAAGTATAGGCTTATATAGTAGCTAGTCAGTCTAAGTCTCCAAACTCAAAACGCACTTAAAAATCGTTGGAACCATGGATATTATTTGTTATTTACACTCCTTTGTATGCCTCTGCAAAATGTACCCTGGTTCAAACTTACCAACTTTCATTTGAATGCACCACTTTCACACATAGCTACCAAAAGCCACATTTGGTTTTTCACATTATTGTTCGACATTTGCTTGTATTTAAACAAATAAAAAAGGAAATATTGCAATATTATTCAAATATACATTCAAATATATATACCAAATGACTCGGAACAGTCTTCATGACTCAGTTGAAATATGACAGCAACATTTACTATTACTTAGAGAAAATGTTTCTAAAAGAAGGTTTAGCATCCTTAGCTAAAGGGACATTTCCTACAACTAGCAAATTATTTATGAGAAAAATTAGACATGAGCTAGACGATAATAAAGCATATTTTTAAAAAATAACGTACATGTATATCTCAAATGTCTTGTTTCTGCACAGAATGCATGTACATTGTATAGCGTCCTTCTACAAAGGAATAGTGATCGTTTTTAACCCAAAAGTTATGAAACAGGTCAACCGAACTACAACACGTAAGATTCTGTTAATTATATTGATGATTGCTGAAATGAATCATTTTACGTTCCGTTTCAATTCGTGTGTTAATTTCTTTTGTTAAATTAAGAAATGTTGTAAGATTATTTAAATTTCACTCAACTTTAAGGTATGTCTTTTTTAAATCCTCAAACCAGAACGAGGCTAATTGTGATAAACTTATCAAAAGACTCTCCTTGGCACTCCTTGGCGTTTCAAAACACGAATAAACAAAAACACCTGTTTAGAACTTCGGAGATTATTAATGAGATGAAATAGTCATGACCTGAATAGAAAATAATGGCTGTAAATTAATTCACTGTTCTTCGTGATTGATATTACAATTTTCAATAAATTATTTGGTTTATTTATATGGAATTGTTCATGATCCACACTAAAACAGTAACAGCCAAAAATAGTTTGTCAATGATAGTTTCCATATATATCCTCAGCATATGAGAGACAAAGTATTCAAAGTAAACGTTATCTCTTTATAATCTCTTTGCTATCTCGAATGTCACTTTTGTACCAATTAAACTATGATAGGAAAAAAACCCTTTAGTAAGACCAGGTTTTTACTCTGCATTAATTGAACATGTTCTTCAGAAGGTCAGGTCCGTGTTTTTCAAAAATAGAACCATTAATGAATGACTCTCCAAATCAGTTCTAATCATCTCTCTCGAGACTACGTACGCTGTATGTATTCCTGACTTCATTAGATTGTAGGGGGAGTCACATGACATTCTGTTTTCACGAATATTTTAAGTGACTTGTTGAAATGGATAATGTTTCCGGTCGTAGGCAGGTATAGCTATTTCTGTATCCAAAAAATATGTCTATAAAAGATTTCTTTACAGAAACCTAGATCAAGGATAGACTAAAGTTGCTTTGTCTGAATATATTTCAAACAAGTTAGAAGAAAGCCTGTACATGTAATGTTCGAAAAGATATGTTGTAATTGAAGGAACTTGGGTATAGTGGCAGTAGTAAGTATTTTCTTAAATGTAGATAATGAACTTTCGTCGCCTTTTTTCCAGAAACCCGTAAGCATTTTTTAAAATGTTTTAAGTTTGAAATTTCAATGAAGATCAGTGAATTACGGGTTTATGGAATAAGCTTTTAACCGAGTTATATTACTTTTATAATAAAACAGACTACGTCATCATAAAGAGCTTGATGAGACGAGTACTACGGTACCAAAATGTCAAAACCTCAAAAAACGACCAACGGGGTTCTTGAAATAATGGGTCCTCATTGATTTTTTCGACGCGGCCGTATTAAGCTCGTTTCTAATTTGATAATTTTTCAACCGCCAATGAAATTACAAGCATTGTGTTTAACAGTTTTTTTTAATTGTAAGTCACCATATAATTGGACAATACCAATGAAAAAGGTCAACAAATTACTTTTGCATTTTCAGTCTTAAAGGGTAATTATATTTGTGACGTGGACTGAGAAAATGGGTCCAGATGAGCATTAATTGTTATTGCGCAAATGTAAAATGATAAATAACCAATTTTCACCGAATTTCGACTAGGCGTAACCATTTAAAAAATGATGTTTATTGGAAATGGCATTCACAAATATGCATGAAAATGATTCTATCATGTCTTTATCATAAAGCATATTACCATAGCAACCACTAATTCTGTCACATTCGAAAAAGTGAAAATTGGGGCATGGTTAATCAAAATGAGGATTTATTGAAAAGTTTAGAAATTACAACAAAATTAAAACAAGCTAAAATCTGAACAATAAATTATGTGCTATCAGATTAAATTTCAAGAAAAAATACCTCCATATGAATGTGTAACAAGGTAATCTACAACGTCAAATATATTGACGTTAAAATTACTGTTTTGACGTCACAAACGTCATAATGAAGAATAACAATGTGTGTTATCTGAAAACAAGCATAACTTTAAAAGTAGTTGGTAGATTTACTTGAAATTTTCAATTCATAGTCAACAGACTTCACACTTTTAGAAAACATGTAAAACAAAATGTGTGATTTTTACTCATCTGGACCCATTTTCACAGTCACAGTCACATTTTAAGTACGTAAATAGTTCGTATCTACCAACATAATAATCTATTATGTTGTTACAGTCGAACTAGTGATAATTATAAGTGTAGAGTAATAATACTGCTCGACTAGTCAAAAACGGCCAATGTTTTGAGAACCATATTTGGTAACATAGTTGATAAGGAAAACAAGAACTAAGTTTGTTTTTCCTGATGCACATGTCACGGTACGGACTTCATTATACTTAGGGAGAAATTCTGTAGATGGCCTGTTAACTCAGTCAGCTTTTGCTCTTACAACCCTGTAAGCGGAAGGTCACATTGAATCTATAGTTGAAAAGGCTTGGAAGAAGGTTCATATCCTACGGAGATTAAAATTCCTGTTAGATTGGAAATCATTGGATGTTATCTAATAACCTTCATCCGACCGGGTCTGGAAGCGAATTCTGTGGAGTAATATCACCAAATATGATTCTGATAAACTTGCTAAAATCCAAAACGAGTGTGCCCCGTATTGTTACCGGAGCAACACGTCTTGTATCTTTAGACCGCCTTGCAATTGAAAGTAACTGGGAATCCCTTTCTGATAGAAGATACAAACACAGAATGACACACTTTTACAAAATGTACCATAACCTAGTACCTGACTATCTGTCTTCACTAATTCCACGCCAAAGAAATACTCGATATAACCTCAGAAACGAACATGATGTACCTGGGATCAACTGCAGAACATCATTGTATCTTAAGTCGTTCATTCCAACTGCTATTCGTGAATGGAATTCTCTACCCCTTGAGACTAGACATGTTCAATCACTGAATCAGAACAAAACTCGTATGCCTTCTTACTTTTTTTCTGGCATGAGAAAACTCCAAGTGCTGCATACACGTCTACGTACTAAATGTAGCTCACTCAACTACCACTTACATCTATGTAATATTTCTGCAACACCTCTGGGTTGAGTCAAATTACCACTTTTTCTTTGAATGCCAGCTTCTCCAAATGATCCGCAATACACTGTTTCGACAGCTTCGGGACTTCGAACTAAGTCCACCCCTACCCCTTCTTTTTTGGTGATTCAACCCTCTCAGACCAAGAAAATACTTTATATTTCACCAGGTTCAATGCTTTATACATGACAGCAAAAGATTTACATAATTTATTACGTTTGCGTGAGACGTCTCTTTCTCTCTCTCTTTCTCCTTTTCCCCCCCCCCTCTTCTCTCTCTCTCTCTCTCTCTCTCTCTTCTCATCCTTCCTATTCTTTTGCAAAACCTTAAATTTATATAAGTTCTTTTTCATCCTAAATAGATTTATATATCATATATATTGTATCACCCGAATTTCTTTCAAAATTGTACAGTTCTAGTACAAAGAAGTCTTGTCAGGGAGAAGAATTTTATAAGACTGTTGTCTTTCATTCTTATCCTTTTCCATTATGTATATTTGTAATTGTTAAACTGTGTGTATACATTTGTATATGGGAATAAAATATGTTTAAACTAAGCGGAAGGTCCTTGGTTTGCGTCCCGGTCAGGGTGAAAATATTGTTCTCACTCTGTGGCATTTGATATCTTCTGACTGCATAGAATCAAATTACTATAAAATTAAGCTACCAATCGCTTTCATATACTCATAATTGCGCCGACCACCTTTTTAAAGATTGTTCTTGCTTGTTCTCTTTAATGGTGGGCTGGGTAGACAGCACCAAAAATACCATAGACTGCTTAAAGGGTATCTTTAAATTCTATCATTTGAAACTGTTGAGTGTTCCTGAAATATTGCAAGCAATAATACAGGAAACATTTTAGTTTTGTACCCTTGATTTCATATTGATATTATGGAGAGTAATACGTGCTATCACTGTTGACAGTTGACTTTAAAATGGCGAATGCCCAATAACAAACGAGTAGGAAAACAGTTGATTGTTATTATGTCATGTGGAATAAGCTGAATTTTCTGCCTTGGATTGATAATTCGAAAACGCTTCACAGGTTGCGTATTGTCTACATTATATGATTGTGATCTTTAATAAACAAATGGCTCCAAAGTCTTACGTCCTCGATTATTGGAAGAACGACGATATGAAGGTTGTTCGGAAAGTTTCCGGAAATCTGTTACAGTGAATGATTCTCGATTTCAGTTTCCCTACACCATTGAAATCTCAAAAAAAGTTTTCGATTGTACTTATTTGATTTTGCTGTAGCATTTTATGTTCTTGTTAATCTTTTGCGCGGAGCTAGCTTTGTCATTTTATGACGTTTAATCGTTCTCTGCAGACTTAGTCATAACATTCAAAGTTAATGACTTCTCTCAAGGGTAAACGGATTGCCATTTCTGAAATGATTTTACATAAAATGACATAAACACTATGTCATTGCAGTTAATTGAATAAGAAAAACACTTGATATGGAAGAATGTTTTGTTCAATTTATTTTCGATTAAACTTAAACAACAGAAATCAATCTTTAAACTGAAATTAACCGAAAAATTGAGAAAGAAATTCTATAGAATAAGACAGATTTGCAATAGATCTGTGAACTGAAAAAGTCATCAACTACAATATATGTACAATGATTCTTCCATTCAAAAACATACTGTACTGGCTCGATAACTCTAGTAATTTTGTATTTAGCAACAGTGGTATGTATGGTTCTTCTCAGAACAGAAAAGCTATTTTGTTTAGTCCTTAAAATAGATCAATCATATTTTTGAGGCCCGGCTGTTGGGTCAACACATCGCTTTATTTTATTTACCAACTGTACTATGTTTCCAGAGAGCTAGTTTAAATAGATCTGTTTTTTATGTTAGCTTTAAAATTGTATAAACTGTTTCAATCATTCGACACATTAATGAAACATCCTATTAAAAGGTATCACAGAAATATGTCTCATGCAGAGTCTGTCACTTTTCACTCCCCCCCCCCAACAATGTAAAGATGCTTTCAGTGACCGACAAAATAAATGGTGAGAATTCTGGTCAAATAGTTACATTAAACTCTTGTAGTTGCGCGTATTTGTTGTAAACAAGTGTCTGTTTGGTCAACAGCACATGGGTGTAATTTAAAACAAAATAAACACGCGGTTTCGCAAGTGTCCGGTGTAATGGTCGTCCGTGTTTGGTGGTCTCGAAACAGTACCACTTTCTAAAAATTTCGAGAAATGTTTGACCGATACCGGTGTTTTATACATAGTACAAAATAAAGATCATCCCTCGTAAAACATAACACATCGTAGTGCGAAGAACAAAACAAGAACCATCTTAATTTTTTTTTATGTAATCAGAAAAGGCAAGATGTCACAGCGTGAGGAATATTGTGCATCATGTCCGGGACGCGAACCAAGGGTCCTTCGCTTACAGGGTTGTAAGGGCTAATGTTCTCCCGACTAAGCTAACCGGCCGCTTGCACATTTTCTCCCCAATTGTGATTAATTCCGTACCATGAAATGGCATCAGGACAACAAACTTAATCCTTGTTTTTCTTTTCAAATATGTTACTCGAAATATTGACGAGTGATATTGGTGGTCGAGAAAGTACACTTACTCTACCCTTATAGTTAACATTAGTTTGGCGGTAACAACATGCAATGTTCATAGATATGTACCAAAATTTTAAAACTATTCAAGAAAGACCGAAAACACAGGAGTGTTTTATTGACCTTTTCATTCGGTATTGTACAATTAAAATGTGCCTTGAATTTCTCCCACGAAGATTAAGTCTAGTATGATTTATGATTTTGTTGTTTCCGTGTAATTAGCATTTTCACTCTTTGTTCCATTATCTTTGCGTGTATCTGCGCCATTGTAACGTCAAAGCCACCCTCAACTAACATTGACATGTCGTGAAGACATTTAAATATTATATGCTACTTGGTTTTTTGAAGTGTTATATGGGGATATATTACCCGCCTATGTTTATATCACCCGAGCAGTTAGGCGCGGACATTGATCTTGCCCATGTGACATAAATCCAATCCCCAACAATGCCTTTATGTGTAATGCAAGAGTTTCTCCTGATAAGTTTATTTCAGTTGACTTTATATTTACAGACAATGATTGTTTCTATTTACGGTTAACTGCCAAACGTTTTTGTTTCTGTTTCAATAAACAGTTACATTGACCTTGGCCTTTGTGGCTCAAAATGCAATAGGAAACTAGTCGTTTTCAGCTGTTTTAGACAACTTTCATTACAATATAACAATTCTATGTATAAACATTTTCTGGAGGTAAAAGGACTGTCCTCCCGTTTACTAGCCCGAAAATGGCAAAGCTATTCACAAAACCAGGATGTTTATAGATTTTTAGGGATATACGATCCCTATCTTCTTTGCATCCCTGTATCCTGCTAAAGATTTCGTATCTTTTTCTAAAATGCAATTTTCACGTATATTTCCCTGTCACTACATTGCTTGTGTGAAAATAATCCCTATTGATAGCAACGAAACGACTCTTTTAATGCAGAAAATCTTTAATAATGTGATTTCGTAAATGATATGAATAATACGTTGTACCGATAAGTAAAGGACAGAGCTCAGTTGACAACTGATTGATGAGGCAGTTAGTCTTTAGAAAATTGCGTTAGAAAATCAACAAAATACATTTTTAGTAGAAATGTGAACTGCATTAAGCACCTTTCAGTCCCATCTTCAAATTATGTGTTCGGTCACATTTATACGGGGAACAACCTATTTCGTTTCCTTGGTATCTAAACAAACATGTAATTGCAAGTTCTCCAATAAGTAGAACATTTTCTCCATTCATTGTAGCGACGAAGACGGACAATTGAGGAATTTAAAGCTCTTTCATCAGAAAGTTAGAATATGAGTTCGATCCTACAGAATCAGATAGTATAGGATATATTTAAGGTGCTTATCCTTAGTAACTTTGTAAGTGTTTTTAATTGCAATGCTAATAATAACTAATTAAATTGCGAAAAGTGTCATTCTTTTGGACTGCAGTAAGTGTCCACACTTCTTTTTAAACAATTCAAAAGTTCACTCTTTACTAATTGTTTCGGCCTACTGGCCTTCTTCAGTAGATGAAACACACAAACCTTTTTAGTTTTGTTCTGCATTTCCCTGCATAAATCACGTGGCCTTTCTCGCAAAAAAATTTAAGATCGCTATTCAAGAAAATGGAAATTCACAGATATTGTGGCACACCATAACGTTTATTGCTGGAAACCTTTAAATTGGGTATTATGCGACAATATTGACCACGCTCTCATTAATCTTTGCCAATACCTTCGGTTACGTTACGGTGTGTTTTCATTATTTCAATTCATTATCTTTTGTACCAACTGACGTTACCGTATAAACATAGGCGTAGCGGTAAGATGCCTAATTTGATTACAAACCTTCCTAGATAATTTTAATTTAAAATGATTTCTAACAGGATGGCTTTTTTCCTTAATTTGGTACATTTCTTTATGTACCGATTTCCATTTTCTATGGTTTCTGTTTTTTTAATTATTTTTATGAGTTATTTTGTAGAGAGAAAGAATTTTTAAATAGTCAATGCAAAGAAACCCCGATTTTCAAAAAGAAATAAACTAAAATCAAGCAAGACTCGAATCTACATAGGCTGCATTGGTAGTTAAATACCTGATCCAATACGCCATTTCGGAAAGTGATACTAAAAGTATCTGGTAGGGTATGAAAGTTTTTTAAATTTTGTATCAAATATTTTGTTATATTTTCATACAATGTTAATCAACCGCCTATACTATATTTCCTAATTCACTTTGTCTGTGAGAGTTAGTTCAATATACTACGGTAGGTATGATGCTGAATGTTGCAAGGGAAGTTCCCACTGATATAACTGTACATGTAGGAGCTACGTATCTACGGGAAAAATTCAAATACATTAGTTAATTAGTAGTTGGAAATAACAATGAAAAACCACATTTACTAGTCTAACGAAAAAACACGAATCATAAAAAATAACGTTCGTTTAATGTTACGCTGACGTTCATTAAACAACGTTATAGATCGTGATCAACAGACGCGTTTTCAATAACGCTCGGCAGCGGTTACTTTCCCTTACAGTTGGGGAGCTGCACCAAGAGATTATTGAAAATTCATTTGACATTCGATTCAGAATTTTTTTTACGCGTAACCCGAAGGGCACTTTTTGAGGCTTTTCTCATTTATATTAACAACAATAAAAGAGACATGTTTCAGTGATGAGCAGTTGTGAATAAAGTCTAAATATAGTACAAATTTTCAGAGGCTAAACTAAAGAAATTTATCCAACATAAAAAACCCTCGGTCGCTAGCGCTGACTCCCTATGGTTTATAATAATTATGTTTTCGTTATTAAGCCTCTAACTATAATAATGTACATACTATCTTGTCGTTGAAATATTGCTGTAAAGTAAACACAAAGAATGAGATTCATAAGATACACAATATAGCCCCAAAATTTATACTAAACATATAGGCGACGAGAATTACAGTAGAAATGTTTTGAGATTTCCACAAGACAGGTCAATGAGCTATCAACAGCCTTTTCATTTCAAATTACCGTAAACATGTTTTTGTCAATAATCACCTCGTGGTGCTTGCCAGATATTAAATTGATGCCATTAACTGGTAGGACAAAGCCAAAATAATCACAGACTGCTGAGTCTGGCATTAGGAAAGTAAGACAATACTTAGCCCTAGCTTGTATTGACCGGTCATTCATTTACGGATTTATGGGAACAAGTTTTGATTGTGCATTTAAGGCACGTCGTCCTTGGAAAAACGTGCTGCATTTTATAGTTAAATAAAATACAGGCTTTTCCCTATATGTTTATATAAGAAAAGCAGCCGCTTGTGTTAGAAATTTTATTAGAGCTCGGATATATGTTTATTTTATTTATAATACATAAGTAGAATTTTTGGAACAGTCTATGTTAAAATCTCAACTCACAAGAGAGAAAACACCAAAGGGGTAAAGCGTTCGCAAGAAAATGTTATTTCCTATTTGTTCATTGTTTTGGCGTTCTTGTATACCTGGTCTGTTATACTTTGACCGCTACACGTCATTATGTAAGTACAATGCAGTTAACTAAGATCAGTGATCAGAGACAGTCGATTTAAAGAGATCCTAGATGTTTGCTATCATTTGATACTTTTTCAAAAATATTGCTCGTCTCTTTGTCTTGAGCCACCTCTATGTGATGTAACAGTTGTCATACAGATGGTAAAAGCATAATGATATAGTCTGACCTGAACAAATTACAGCCATGGTGAGACATTTTCATAATATGTTTACAGGCACACATTGTTACCTTATGTTTCTGAATCTAGCTAAGTATAGAACTAAGAACACTGCTGAAATGTTTAGGATGTAAACAATGGGAACTGCTGGACTGGTAACGGGTACGCAGGTGCTCAAGGCTGAGTTCTCCAGCTTATGTTATTTTTAATTTTGAAATAATGAAATAGTTTTAAATTTAAAAATTGTAATAGAAATTTCACACTTATTATTTAGATCAAGACCTTAGAACATACTTAGTGACAGATAATTCAATGAAGCTGATCTTCTAAATTAATTCATATTATTTTCATTCAACGCACACCCTAAAGTAAGAGAGAATTAAAGGCAATTTTGACTTGAAAGAAATAACATTTTAATAGAATTATGTACTTCTATTATATTGATGTACTGACCATCGAAACTAACCACTACATACGATTTCATCAAAGTGCTAAGTGTAAAACATATCCATTTAATATACTTAGTATCTGACCTACAGTTGCGATACAAACAAAACGTAAAATAACAACTTTGACGAAATAAGTACATGTATATCCGTTTAACGAAACTACGAATTCAGAAAACCTGAAATGGGATGAATAGTGCATAGTTTATTTACTCGGTGTGAGACAATCATACAGGCTGTTGATCATACTGCTGAATTGTCTTTGGAAATACGTAGCCTTCAACTTGCGAAGATGCAAGTACACTTGTGCAAGTACACAGTCACCCATAGAAGATGCAAGTACAATGTTTGTACAGCGTGTGCGTACATGACACGTGTTGATAGAATTAAGGAAAACAGTATTATATAAGAAAGTATACGTTATCATGTGTTGAATACTAAATTAAGGCTACATAATCTTCCATAAGCTTTAAATCAATATTACTTGCTATGTTATTTGAATTTGAAATTTTCATTTCGCTTAAGAAATTATTTCTGTGTGAAATTTAGGTTATGGTTGTAATGCTCCCCACTTTGCAAATATTTGTTAAAGCCAAAGGGAGTATTCAGTTAATATTAAGAATACGGGCTCATACATCTTAATAAAACGGAAAACATTTTATGTTTTGTTATGCATTTGCATTTCAAAGATATTGCCCGCAAATTGTGCATAATTAAATAAACATTCTGCCGTTTCAGCACATCTGTGAGCTTCTGATGCATATTTTTACGCCATCAAATCGCAGAGATTGCACAAAATTTTGTTAAATGTTAAAAAAGGCTGTTGAATATTTACGCTGGTTCATATTGGAAATACTAAAGCAATGGGAGACAAGTTTCGCTTAGTTATGGGGTAAAGTCTAATAAGCCAAAATTATAAGTGGGTCCTATTAGTTTGAATCCTCTGGTGTTTACTATGTGTCTTATAGAGGACTGGTAGTCCTGTTATTATGTGTGTTTCTTCGTTTCTTGTTAATTAAACTTAAAGGACTATCAATAATTGGAAACTATGTTATTAAAAAACTTGTATCTTAATTCATGGTCTGATCTGATTATCAGGATTGCAAATATTTCAGCTTAGTCTCATCATATAGAACTTACAAAGTAGCAATAAAAAGTGAGTAATCCGAATGAAAGGACCGACTTACCTTTCATACAGACAGTGAAACGGGAAATAATTGGCAAAAGGGTCTTATTGCTCCTTATTCAAAATAAGATTTCCATTTGATGAAATATCACTGTGTATGGCCGTGTGAAGTTATATTTTTTTAATGTTTTAGTTACTGTCTGCTATCAGTGACACCATGCACATACATTCCCTTTAGTTAGTAGATGATTAAGCAGACAGACATTTAAAAAAATGAGACAAAGCCGAATGCGTTATTGAAATATACCTCTACTATAATTATCATTTTTTCAAGCAAAACCTCTAAAGAAAAAATATTCTTAAGTAGGCATCGATCGATGGTAAAATGACACTATAAAATCGCGAACATATCAATAGCAGTTCAACTTAACTGTCTTCAGACTACGTGGGTTGATCAATGGCTTCATTTAATGGTGAGAGTATTACAAGAAATTTGTTATAAAGTTAAGATGTATCGGTCTGTTGAAGTACTTTACCGTGATAAAATTGAATGTGGAAAATGTAAATAGTTATTCGGTTATTTTTCAGTTGTTAGCGACGTCAAAGTCGACAACAAGGCGTTGGACTGTTTGCATCGCTATGGTATGATCTTTAAAGACGCAATCCCTACATCTAGCAGATTATATTCTTGAAACATAGATTAAGTGTTCAATGAACGTACAATGATAAACAAATGCAATTTCAAAGAAGAAACTATGGCGAAAATGCCTCATTTTACCACAATTAATCAATATAGAGGCTTTGTAATAAAGCGCATCCACCCATTTATTGTACAACAACAACTCTACATAGATTATTGAATGGTTTATGGTACTGCAGTATATTTTAAACCGCTGATTTTTCGATAATGACTAGAAATGTATGGCTGAATCTTTTATAATATAGGTTAAGTTATAATACTTCAAAAGATTCTATTATTTATGTTTTGGAGGTAATTTAGTTTGATATCGGTTATAGGCTATGTCCCTTTAATGTAGAGTAGTTGTTAGATGACATGTATACTGTTGCAGAAATCTAAGACTGGATCATGTCCTCTTAATTTTTTTCAGAATGAACTATACATTTTGCAACAGTAAAAAGTGTAATAGTACTCTGAAAACTTTGTACACCTTCGAACAACACTACTTTAATGGCGTTGGCATCACACGTAAGACACGGTTAGTGAACACACTCTGCGTTTATGACCATTGACATTTCAACGATGATCATGTTAAGACCATGGCTGGTAAATAAATGTACTTGTTTTGTCATCAAAGCGATTGGCGGCTATGAAATGTTGCAACAATGTTTTGACCTTGTCCATTCCAACGATAATCGTAGTCAGGGTTGTGAAATCGAGTTTGTTGAAGTGACTTGTTTTGACAATGTTTCAATTTATGTTCATATTACAACAACCTCAAGTTCTTCACAAAATTTAGCTGAATCGGACCTTTTTTACCTATATCAAATTAAAGTCAAATCAGTGTCATGTAAAATTTTATTTCCATATCATTGTCCACACATGTTTGTTAAGTGGTAACTGTTTTGACATTATTGAAATACACATATATCATTCATTTACTATGCGTTAATGACCTAACAGTGATGCCATATTTCGATCATTGGACTTATGTCATGGCTACAATAAAGAAATTGTGTCTGGCATATTTGTTACAAATTTGCGCAACTTTAATTAAAACAATCATATGCTAGCACATGTTTCAATTAGTCTTTTGTCTACTCAAAGGTAGAGGTATATAAACTTAGATGTTGACAACATGAAAATGAGGTAATTGTGATCAGACCAACTTTTATTTTGAGCCCCTTGCCTTTTCCAGAAGCTTCAAGGGTTCTTGTCCAAGGCATTATTAATCATGGTGTATTCAAATAGGGCGCATGCTCAGTTGTATATCTGAGTTATGCTTTGTACCCAATCGAATACGGCCAAAGAATATTTCAGGAAAACTGATAAAGTGGTGCTGTACTATGATAACGTATATTCTCTCGAGTGTTTAGTTTGCTCGAAATTGACTGTGGACAATGTCTGAAACATGGCGTGCCCAGTATAGTAAATGGAACATTGTCACATTAAGACCAAATTATGGCATGTCAAACTCTTTATTGGGAATGATTGTCCACCATCGTGTACCATGAATCAACCAAGGTATTACCATTTTTCCACCCGGTGACTTTTGAGAAAGAAATGCCCATACTCGATTGAAAATTATATTTTTAAATTTCTTTGTAAATTAACGGCTGAAAAATTGGCAAAAAGAATAAAGTATAAGGTAAAAATGAAATACATCATATTGTCCTGCATTAAAAGTTTTATACATGCTATTACTTGGAAAATGTATTTTCGATTAAGGTGTCTCAGTTTTTGCAGTCTCGTTGACGCATCATACTTAACTTTATGCCAAGTTATATGGCTCAAACATGCTACTATGAAAGGTTATTGCAAAATACGCTCACGCAATATTATTAGAAGCGATTGATGTAAAGCTTTAAATAGCACCGTCGTGGAAAATGTAACACGTTTGCTAAGAATAACATTTCCGTAAAGTTTTACCTGTGATACATTCCGTGACAGTATGCTTTACTGATGCAAGCTCTTTGTTTTGTTTGTTTGTGTGTTTGTGTGTGTGTGTGTTTGTTTGTTTGTTTGTTTTCGTTTTCTCTCTTATTTTGTTTCTTTCATATATTTGTCAATTTGATATTATTTTGTATATCTATGTTTTTAATTTAACTGATTACGTTGACACGTTCCAATACATTTACTCTAGATTAAACTGTGAGAATTTCTCCCACATTAGCCGCAAACTATCTTTAAGAATAAAAGATATTTTAACTTGATCGCAAATTCATGGCCTTATTTCATGTAATTTTATTTTTGCCGAACAGAGACTGTAGAAAATATCAAATCTGATTTGATGTACTCTAACAGAAGTGTGTTACTGGTTTGGATTTTTTAAAAAGAGACACTATTATATAACAAAGAAACTAATTTACTAAAACTTATGTGAATACATTTCTCGTGAAAAAAAACTTCTTCTTCTTTATCCCGGTATGTGCTAAAACTATTGTTATCTACTAAATTTATAATTATATGTAATTTATTTAAATCGGTATAGAATCCATATTCACAAGTTGCGCTCCAAAGTGTCTATATCGTAAATCAAGACATTGCGTAGATTGTCTTTTAATTCATAATAATAGTCTATGACACGTAATCGCAAGACATTGGCATGATATATTACTATTCAAAGCTTTTCAACTTGTGTAATTTCGCAAATTTCATACTATGAAATCATGTGTAACTTTAATCAATAAATCAATCAAGTTAATTAGCAATCAGAAATACATTTGTTTTTGGCCATTTACAAACGTAAGAGAATAATTTATGGCAAAATCCTGATGACAAAGCTTGCTATTGACCAATTATTTACGGTGAAATGGTTTAGCTTACATGTGTAAATTTTAAGTGCATTGATATTATGTGAAGAAGTCGTTGATTTTCTTTTTCCATATTATGTGTTAAGTTGGCAATTGTTCAAGTAGTATTTAATGACATGCTATACTTTATTATCTGATTGTTTCCATATCAATCAATTACGTTCCGTCCGTTATCATTGACTCTCGGAAAGGTGCAGGAAACTGACCGAAATGTTTCTTAACTATTTATTTTTACTCACATTAGAGTTTAGATGAACGTTTAACGTCATTATGTTTCCAAGGATTATTTCGCATACAGAGGTTTCTTTTCTTATTAAACCTTAAGTATTATGTTCACAACGGACTACTATGATGCAGCAAGTCAGTTACTTCGTTACATAAGGGAATAACTTCTTTAATTTATCGACCTAAGATCATCTACCAAGGGAACACCATGCATGTTTATGTCATGACAATGCCATTGCATATTCCAGAGTAACTATATTAGATAATTGAATAACGTCACTAATAAAACGAAATACTTCTTGTCGATATATCATATTCAGGTGTTTTATTAAATGTTTTTGAAGGTGTAATTGTATCAGCCAACACAAGAAAACTTATTGCTGGAACATCGATGTTCCCCAAAACATACAAAAGACTAAACAGGACTAAGACAGTGAGAGGGAAACAATAAAAAAATCACGTTACATCAGATACAGCAGATAGAAAACAAAAGAAGCAATAGGGCCATCGCTTATCTGGCTATCATTGCCTATGGAACGCCATGACCGTCTTTTCATGACTTGGTTGCTTATATGCTTATATACATATTTCATTATATGCAGTAGATCTTTTAGTATATGCAGTAGATATTTAATTATATGTGGTAGATAGTTTATTATGTGTGGTACAAGTTACTTTATATGCTGTACTTTCTTTGTTATATGTAGTACAACTCTTCTTATATGTGGTGGTACTGTCTTTATATGCAGTGCATTTGAATTTGTGTGCGGTACAAACACCAATATATGCAGTAGATTTGTTATTGTGTGTAGTAGAGAAAACGTTATACGTGGTGATTTTTACATTGTATGATGTGCAAACATAAATATATGTGGTAGTCACTGTGTCCATTATGTGTGTTGCTTTTTTCCTTATATGCAGTGCAAATCACATTATATATCGTACTTTCGTTAATATACACTGTAGATCTTACATTATATGCTGTACGTGCGATTTCCTTATATGCTGTGCTTCCAGCATTATATGCGGTAGTTATTTCTTTATAAACTACCGCATATAAAGACGAAACTACCGCATATAAAGAAATAACTACCGCATATAATGACCAAACTACCGCATATAAAGACAAGACAAGAACATTTTGGAAGTTTTCCCTATATAATCCTATGTTAAATCAAGTGTCTCCCAATAATCTTGGTAGAGGTTCACTAAACAATACTTCATGTCGAATAGCTAAGCTCTGGATCTTCCTGTTATTGAGAAGAATATTTGTCAAGTTTTTTTTCTTTTACGCTGCCATGTCAACCAGCGTTCGAATGGAATGGGATTATTTGAACAAATATGATAAAGCTTTATGCAAGAAACATGCCTGCCCAGTTTCATAAACATTCCCCGGTATATAATAAAACTTATTTTGCAAAGTACAGCGTCGAAACCTTGTCTTATTTTGTTCAGTACCCCATTTCTCACTACATGCCGCAGACACATATTGTAAACAAACCCACCTTATAGATTCATGCTATACTTTATTACAATGTTGGAGATATTCATTCATCGGCCAACATTTGATCAAGTACAAAAGAAAAGCAAACGTATTTGTCTTATCCGATATAATTATAGTAGATGAATTCCCGAAATTACATATTTATATACACACAGATGAATTGGACGGCAAAATCATGCTCACTAAATATATCCCGTTAGAAATAGAACCATTTTTGTGTATCCAAGTATGCAAATTATTACTTAGTCTTTACGTAATTAGAATATTTCGCTTTTTCGTTGTCTGCCGCGTGGTCTTATTCAATCTTCAAAACATCGGAGATTGTATTGAAAACCTCATAATTTTAAATTAAGCTATATTTTCGCCAGTAATCCCTGCATCTGACATCAGTTAATACGAATACTCCAAATAGACCCGGTCTTAAGCTAAAGGGAAAGATATCTATCTATACACTGAATACCGTATAAGGAAACTTTCATTTTGTGTCTGGCGTTTTACTTTTTGACATTTTTTTCACTTGACGTTTCCCTGAATATTATTTTAAACACAATCGATTTCACATTCAGTTACGACTGAAGACGAATGTTCTTTAAACATGTTTGTAAATGTTGTTAGAGTAATGAAAGACATTTCTCTCTTTGCAATTCACGTGCAAGATAACACTTTAAAGGCGTGAATTCTTTTCATGCATTTACTTTTGTTTTTGGCAGAACGAGCAAGCTTTTCCTTAAAATTAAATGAATAATATTTAATATTTAACAGCAGTACATTGAACATTTCTTATTTGATTGCACACAGCCCTAACCTTACCTTATACAACTAGAAAACTTGACAATACGTTAGTCGATCAACATCGTCTTTTCCATTAGAGACATAAGATTTGCTGTAAGAAAGCAACTTAGTTATAATTCTAAAAGCTTTCATTAAAGGATCATAAAGATAATGTACAAGATATTTTTGTTAATGTTTAAATGAAAAATAAATATTGTTAGTGTTTAAGAAAGCAATACTTATTACACATTGATGCATATTTTGTTTAAATGCCAAATTTAAATACTAGAAATTGGAAAGTTATCATACAATCTTGTTCGTTAGCTTGATATATTATCGTATTTTTTTAAAAGCATTTGTTTGTCTTTTCGCAGCACTTTTATGCACATACAGTACGGGATTCAGCACTGGCACCAGAGTACTGAACTGCCCTGTAATGTTAACAAAATACCAAAAGTATACCTAAATAACACACTATCATGAAAAAAAATACACAAAAATGGTAAAAAAGTTATTTTCTGACAAACCCCCATATACACTACTACAATACGGGGGTTTGTCAGTAAATGACTGTTTACCATTATTTGTGAATTTTTTCATGATAGTGTGTTATTTAGGTATATTTTTTGGCATTTTAGTACTCTGGTGCCAGTGGGGATTCAGTTACGTCGTTCACGCCAATCCCAAAGAAGGATCAATTTTCATATCATTCCTTTTCAATCAGAATAAAATCGTTATAACTCAGTAGGCGTATTTCTAAACATTCTGCAAGAATTCTGTAAGTTTAGTCAGGCAAATTATTGTTTTGCCATACTCTATGTCAAGACGATGGTTTGTGTTTAACGTTTCCATCGCGTAGTCCTGGAATCAGCCAAGTCGGTGAAATAAGTTTGTTGTCGTGAGGTATTCATTTTTGGGGCTTATAATTACCATTGGAATTAAATATGTTTTGACTTGTCATATATCATTCATTTCTTGACTTATGAGATATTTTTATACGTGCACATCCGGTTACTAAAGAAATGAAAATGACTAAGCTTGACAATAACATATAAATGAAACATTTTCCTTGTGTTATTTGTAAATGGACGGTTCCGGTGTTTACAATTATATCAAAATTAACTCGCTGGGTTATCCAATGACCACACTGGGACATCACGTGTCCAATGGTTGGCCTGGTTTGCACAAAAGAACACGTGGGTTTGTTTGTGATACTGTTTGTGAGCAGTTGACCTAGTCATGAAAAGAAAATAATCCCTTAACAATAGGCTTAGGTAGTCTATAAAATCTGTCGTAAAAAACCGGAACGGTCCATTAAAGGTTCGCAATTGTTTTTTCTTAAACTTACTTTTTACAAACTACCGAATACAGTTTCCTAAACTTTTCAGGGCATTTTCTTCGAGAAATCGTTCATCTACCTTTCCATTAAGACATTATTTTTCAAATGAGGTCGTTAATGTTTTACAACGCGTTGCAGTTGGCTTTGCCCGCAATCAATATAGTTACAATCTTACGTCACACAAAGGCGAATCTAAAACTATTAATAGAGCATGTATATATCGGTTAACTCCTCCCTTCCGCTCTTTCACTGGCAAGGCCAAATAGGGGCGCATGTGATCAGTCTTTATTTGATTCTAACGTCACGTTCTGCCTATACCGCCTTCTTGCACTCATTTGATCCGAAAAACGTGGAAAGAAAAATTTAAAGTCATGACAGAATAAATATCGGATAATTGTAGATATTAATATGCACTTTAATTACAATGGAGTAGCCAGATAGAACTTTCTCCAAACTTTACGAAATGGACTATGAAAGTTTTATTGCGTACCTCCACGAGTGCTACTAATTGTGCGCAAGAGCTTTTTGCTACATACGATGGCCGCCCTTAGCAAAGACAGACTAGATGTAACGTCAGTCGTAAAATGGGTCCGTCTTGCAGTCGAAATATTGAGGCTAATCAACGAGGAAATACATGTACATACAAAAAATAGAAAAACACAAACAGCGCGCTCTCAAAATTAAAAGTTTTTAACAAAACTGCAAATATATGATGTCTAGAGAGTCTCGGTGTAAACATGACTTTCGTACATTATTTATTCGTTTCTCATTTCCCCTTCAAAATTTCGGCTTGTCTACGGACAGCCGAGACAGAAAAATCCGCTTGTCCGACGGCAGAGAATCTTGTGTCAGACAAGTCGGACATAGGAATTCCACAGCCCTACTATACTATCGGTTAGAAATATACGCCCTGCTGAACTATCGGTTAGAAATATACAGCAGCACTCCACCAACATAATCGTCTCATAAAACTTGTTTTTGTTTATTTTAAATATAAATAATATGCAAAATTTTCTATAAAAAAAAAAAAAAAAAAAAAAAAAAAAAAAAAAAAAAAAAAAAAATTTTTAAAAAAAAAAAAAAATTCACTAAAAAAAAAAAAAAAAAAAACCCCCCCCCCCCCAAAAAAAAAAAAAACACCCCCCCCCCCAAACCCCCCCCCCCCCCCACAAAAAAACCCCCCCCCCCCCCCCCCCCACCCCAAAAACACCCCCCCCCCCCCCCCCCCCCCCCCCCCCCCCCCCCCCCCCCCCCCCCCCCCCCCCCCCCCCCCCCCAACCCCCCCCCCCCCCCCCCCCCCCCCCCCCCCCCCCCCCCCCCCCCCCCCCCCCCCCCCCCCCCCCCCCCCCCCCCCCCCCCCCCCCCCCCCCCCCCCCCCCCCCCCCCCCCCCCCCCCCCCCCTTAAATGTCTTTCATTACTACATATATACATTAAATGTCTTTCCGAGAACTTCTTGTGAGTTCACCGTCTCGCGTGCATGTGTGAGTTAATCATATGTCCTAGAACTATACTAATGATTATCATGATTCTGGATATGTGGACAGCCATTAACACTGGAAATAGATCAGTGTGCATAAGTATATCCAGGATTTATTAGTCTATGATAAGTGTGTACATTTTACTTCAGTGACACTGACGACACAGCGGTCAGTGCAAAACAAAATGTTTGACTCCCGCATATTCTTTAAATGTTTTCATTGGTCGAATGTTTCTGCACCAAACTGTAAACAAATGCCTAAAATTGTGGTTAGTTAAAGAGTTATAACAATCAATCAATCAATCAAGTTTATTAGCAATCAGCAATACATTTGCCTTTGGCCATTTACAAACATAAGAGAATAACTTATGGCAAAGTCAATACATACATGAAAGTGAACATATACACAAATAATAAAGAACATATCAGTACATACATTTGCGATCAGAAGACAATGACTTTTCAAGAGTATTTTTGCGTAATTGTAAAGCGTCTTTTAATAAATTTTGCAAGATTAAACAAACATTTTTTACTTTTAGATGACATGAGTGAGTTAAATTTTTTGCAGACTAGGCCATGAACAATGACCTAGGTATTTCATTCTTATACACCTGTATAGTGGGCAACACAATATAAAATGATATTCCGATTCTGTAACATTTTGATTACATAATTTACATAACCTATTTTCTCTAGCTACATTATTATATCTACCAAATTCTATCTCTAAACAATGTGAACTTAACCGTATACTTGTCAACTGTTTTCTAAGGGTTTCACTTGATACCTTATCTAAATATTTTTCAAAACAGAATTCAGTTTTATATTTACAATACCAATGTAATTTAGGCATAACATTTATGCATGCACGCCATTCTTGAACAAATTGGTCCCTTTATCCTTGCTTTTAACGAATTTAAATAATTTACTCTATGATCAAAGTACAGTCTTATATTTGAATAACCAAGATGATCTGTGATGGAATTTATTCTGCTTGCCCAACAAGCAGTGGTAACTTATTACACAAATCATTGTATATATGGTAAATAGGTAATTCATTATTTTTCACCATCTTTAGCAAAACGCAACAGCTCTTTTCCTTAGAAATAACTGATAAGGGAAAACGACCAAGTTCTCCATATACTGCAAAGGTAGGAGTTTGTTTTTTAACTCCTAATATATATTTACAAAAGCGTAAGTGTAATTTATCTACTTCCTTATAATTATAAACACCCCATACTTCACTTCCATATGTTAAAATAGGCACAATCATTGAATCAAAAAGTGACAACTTCTGTTTTAATATCAAGCTTGACTTTTATCAAATACATTCAAAAGATTATTGTATGCCCTAAGAGCTTGATCATGTAGGGCTTTAACGCATTTACCATGTTTCCAGTATACGTGAATTTAATACCAAGGTATACAAAGTTATCAACAATTTCAATTTTTTCATTGTCAATATAGAACTCAGGATAGGAAATCTGCTTCCTTTTTTCAAAAACGCAAATTTTAGTTTTATTTACATTGATTTTTAGCCCCCATTTTTCTGAATACTGATGTATAGCATCTATTTGTGACTGTAGACTGTTAGGATCAGTAGTGAACAAAACAATGTCATCTGCAAATAAAATCATATACATTGATAAAAGCTCATAATCTTTGTCTTTTTAATGAATTAAAATCCAAATTTTCAACAATGTCGTTAATAAAGAGAATAAAAGTAAAGGTGATAACGGTTCTCCTTGTTTCAAACCTATTGTAACATTGAAAAAGTCTGACTTTTCATATTGCTAGACATTTTTACACAAGCTTGAACATCCGAATATATACACTTAATCATGTTTGTCATTTTGCAACTTATTCCGGACTGTAATAATTTAGTCCATAAAGCATCTCTGTTAACTGTATCAAAAGCCCTCTGATAATCTATAAAAATACAATATAATTTAGACTTTTTTAGATAACACCTTTTGTATAATAGCATGGAGTAAAAAATAGCATCAGCTGTCGCCCGCCCATCACGAAAACCATATTGGCTATCATTGAATACATTTTCTGTTTCACACCATTTATTAATACGGTTCCTCAATATAGAGAAAATATTTTTCCAATAGTATTTACTAATGTAATACCTCTGTAATTCGAGGGTAAATTTTATCACCTTTCTTATATATGGGAACAATAACTCCTTTAGACCATGATTCAGGATATATACAGTTATCATAAATGTAATTGAAAATTGTACACAGAAAAGGTGATATAATATTATTTGCGTCAATAAAGAAATCGGCACATTGTTTTCATAATCACAGCTTTTATAACGTTTCAGGGGAGGAGATTGTTTTTTTAACTTCTTCTATAGAAATAGCTCTATCAAGAAACTCAACATGCAATGTTTCATCACGTACAGAAGAAAAATCATCATTCGGGATATGACCCTCATTATCTTTGATATACCTTGAAAATAATTTTTAAAATCATCAAGATTAACATTGGATTCATTATGACTAGACTCTCTAAATTTTTTTATATATTTCCAAAATTTACGCGGGGAGGTTTTGCTCATATCAGCAATTTTTACCTTTTCTTTTGTTATAGAATTTAAATTTAGACATTTTTTTAACTTTTACAAAGACTTTTTCTGCAATAAAGCATATGCAATTTGTTCTCTTCCGATTTAAAACGGGTGTATACCCTTTTAGAATCGTAAAACTTTTTTTTAGCTTCTTTACACTCGTCATTAAACCAGAGAGCCTTACGTTTCCTCGGGCCATGTCGATTATTATATGTTTTACCAAAACTGAAAAAGAAATATCTGTACGGTATCCGAAAAAGACTTCATACATTGATCTATATCATATTCACCTAGTAACAGTTTCTCATTAATTTCTTTAAACCTTTCGCATTTGCTTTGTACTAAATTAACAAAGTCATTGTGCCTTGACGAGTCCCATACAAGTTTATCAAATTCAAAATACTCATTTTGTTTATCATGTATACAACAGCATATCGAAAATGTTATTGGACAGTGGTCAGAATATTCATTTATATCAAGAACACACATATTACAGATATTACTATAACACTCTAAGTTTGAAATCACGTAATCAACCAAGCTAGATACCGGTTTGTTTCTATATACTGAATTGTAAGTACTTTGCCCTCATCTTTTCGACCATTCATAATACAAAGACCATTTTCTTTTACAAAGAGTCAACAATTTTGACCCATAATTATTTAAATTGTTGTCATGATTTTTACGCACAGGTAAATTGGCAAATGACATAACGGACTCGGGATAATCAACAAATCTATCCAAATGCAGATCGTGAACATAATCCGGATCAGTGCCCGTACGGCTATTCAGGTCACCTAATAAGTAGATGTCGCCTTTATCACAATATTTCCGTATTTCTGTATTTAAAAGTTCGAAGATATCTAAATCATACAATAGAGAGTTGACATTTCGGTAAACAGCTGAGTCCTCAGGGGGAATATAACAAATACAAAAATAGGCGTCATTATTAGACTGTAAACCTTTTTCTATAAGTTTAAACCAGATAAAACCTCTATGATCAATATTCAATAGATGTATATAATTTTTATAACATCTTTTTAAAATACACAATCACTCCCCCACTGGAGCGTTTAGCATTTTTATTAAATTTCGGACGTGGACATTTAAAACATTCATATCCGTCAATATTCACATTTTGATAAGACGCATTCCAAGTTTCAGTAAACAGAAGAATATCAAAATCACAAACAAGATTTAAGAAATCAGGGTCTTCTAACTTTGAGCGGATACCCTGTAAATTCCATAAGAGGAAAGTTAATTGTCTCTGATCGTTCCTAGCTAGTATCATAGCCTGAGGATGACACTGTATCAACAGTATACTTTTATTGTCAATATAAAGTTTGTCGTATGATAAATACGCCACTTTTGCCGCGTTTCTTGGCATTGATCTAGCCGGAAGTAGAAATTTTCTGCGATCCTGTATTGACTTCGGAAATTGGTCGCTAACACGGATCTCCGGACGGGATGGCTCGGCCTGTACATCTTCCTGCATTATACTCTCTGCCGTTTCAGTGGTATCATTATTTGATGCCGTAGCATTCATACCGGAAGATCTGGGATTTTTAGCACCGGAAGAAGAGGCTCTTACGGCTTCATTGTACGCTTTCCAAAGCTCCTGTGACCTTTGTTTCACTAAGATTTTATCAGGAAAATGGTTAAACATAACCACAATTGGTCTTGTTTTCTGACTATCATATCTAGGTGAAAGCCTATGGGCTCTTTCGATCTTTTATTGTGTTATGTGCATCTGTAATATGTAATGAGTTATGCAAATAATCTAGAACAATCTTAGCACAGTTTTCAGATTTTCTAGCAACAGGTGTTTTTTCCTCTTCAAAGCCATGGAATAAAAGATTACAACGCATTGATCGAGATCGTAGGTCCTCAATATCATCTGACATGGATTTCATGGATTCGAACTCAGTGGATAATTTATTCATTTTAATACGCTCCGCCTGCAAAACTTTGTCAAGTTCTGCATTTTTAGATTTTAGCTCCTCAGAAGTCTGCGAGTCAAATGCTCTACTTGCTTCAACTTCTGTTACCCTGGAATCAACTTTGCGAACTGAACATAACAATGTTTTGAGTAATCGTGTAACTCTAAAGTAATGTGTTCAATATTTCGCTCATGCGTCACACCGGGTTTTAAATTGCATTGGTCAGGGTGCAGTATCCTACACTCATCTTGCCAACTGTAACAGTTTACTGTTAGACATCCACCATATACTTTATGGGTTGACATATAAAAGAATGGAAATACATGTAAATATATGAGATAAAGTACAATCAAATAGATAATCGTCAATAAACTACCGGTCCGAGTACTACTAGTCCGACTGTCATGTCTGCTGTTTCATTTATATTTCCGAATAACTACGTCTCTGTTGATTGGTTTGCATTTTTTTTCTCAGACAGACTCAACACCCCGACCCTACTCCGAAGACTGAAGGAAGGGAGAAACCATTGACTTTGAAAGTAAAAACAAAGTTCATAAGCGAAAATATCCGTGTTCACTGTCTGCAGTATAGAAAGGAAACTTAGTTGTGATAACACAACAGAAAATGTCCGTAAATTCACTTGTATACAAGAGTTTGGCAGGCAAGCATTTTCAGATGCACGTGATATGTCAGTAGAATACGACACTAGATAATAGTATGTTGGAAGAATACGGCACTATATACTTGTGTGTCAGTTAATACGACACTTCTACTCTTACCCATGACCTTGCTTTGCGAAATAAAGGTTCAGAGTTCCAGTACTGCCGGAGACAAAGATATGTTTCGGGTTTACAGATAGGTGCTGCGAAATCAGTTATCGATGTACTCAAAATAGATAATTTCGTAAACTTTGTTGGTTTCGTTGACATTTTGTATGAGAAACAGACTGAAAACGCATTTTATGAAGAAAAAAAGCATTACATTATATGTTTGTTCACCAGACGTCATTACGAATTATGTAATTCATATGTATTATAATTCATAAACTTACGACGGAGGGTACATCCCTATTTCGGCGGTTTTAAATGAGACTCATCCTTTGTAGTACACTTCTATTAAATGCAATGAATGATACCGTAGCTCAATCGCTGTGAATAAAAGAGATCTCGTTTAAAGGAATATTAATCAACAGTTTAGATAAAATAGTCTAGATTTATATAATTTCTCTCGAAGACACTCCAAAATACGCGAAGAAACCTACATGCATCCTTACTAAAAACTGATTTCCACTTGCATTAAAATACATAAATGAAGATCGTTCAGTAGCTTACCATGAAGCAAATTGACGCTGAACTTATTCTCACCTAAATGTCCTTAAATGGGGAGGATTTAACCTATAAACTAGCTCTAATAACAGTTTCAAATTCGGGCTTTGAGTGACGTAAGATTATAACTGTATTGATTGCCAAGATAGCGTACGGGCAAACCCAACTGCAACGCGTTGTAAAATGATATTATTTAAATTTCACCTTAAAATCACTACTGATAAGCATGATGCTCCTCTTTCGTTAGTTCACAATAAGAAGTTAATAGTACAAAATGTATTTGCATATGGTAGCGATCAGAAACACGTATATTATATTGAGGAACATAGGCCTACTCGTAATTAGGTTTTCCAAACAGTTTTTATTTTATGTCTTGTTTGTCTAATGTAGTGCATGGATCACATGGTGTTGATTTGAATCAACAAACACGCGGTTTATTTATAGTAATGAGAGTGCATATTTAGCAATTTAGTGTGATAGACATGTATTTCATACAGAGCCAGACTATAACTCGTTTTATTGAATGCTGGAGAGGTCACTATCTGTTTCTTACATCGCTACAATTTGATTACTTCATGATGACGTAGAAGGTCTTCTTGTGGAAAGGCGGCTCAACAACATCAACCATGCAACATATCTCATTATATTACTATTAATCGAGACATTTTTGCTTACAAGCAGTGTGAAAGCATGAACAAACTAAGTATATAGGTTCATGAAATAAAGTAATCAAAGCGCTGTGAGCGCTGAAGGCCTGAGGGCTATAGATTAACTCCCCTAAAAACAACTTTTGACCTTCGTGAGCTACGCTGAACCTTGCCTAAAGCGCGGGTCGAAATGTGCATAGGGTGAATTTTAGTATATGACAAAGAATGAATGATTGAAAAATATATGGGTGGCAGGGAAGTTTATTTTATTATAAAACGTACGTTAAATGAAAAATAATCACATGGTCAACAATATCAATTGTAAAATTGTAAAAATAATTCAATCTGCGCTTTTTTCAACATCAAGCGATCGAAAATTATTGTGTAGCAAGGACAAGACCTTGAAGCAGACCAACAAGGAAATATAAATACAGTACTGTACAATGTGTATAACAGGGAAAACCAAAAATGATTCTTGGTTACCTTGTAGTTGTAATCGGTGAAATCGTTCACTGGGCCTTGACATGCAGCGTCCTCGATAAATGGCGAGTGAGTTTGAGTTCCTTCTCGGGAATGTACGTTAATTATATCTTTTGGTAGAGAAATTTATTTTTAGGTAAATATATATGTAATCGTTCGTAAATGACAAAGTTGTCAATGAAACAACATCGGAAATTTGAAAATCAAACTAAAAACTCTTAAATCGAGCTCCGTACGTTTCCGTAAATTTCCGTAAATATACGTACTTTTCCGTGATATGCATATGATTATCTTCCGTAATCAGCTAACAGCGCAGTAATTTCTAAAACAAAAAAATTGTGTAATGCAGCCCGTAAGCTATAGACCTTTCTGCAATCGTTTGAAGTTGTATGTACTGTTTTTATTTGTAATATGTTCTTATCGTATGCGACATTCAAACAAAAGATTGATCTGGTCTGTCTTGCACTACTTTCCCAAAGCGCATGTTTACAGTTGTTATTCGCACATAGCACAGTTAAATTGTCAGCAGTGTTTGAAATGTGGTATGCTAACTTAGGCCTAGGGGACTTTCAGTCCCCAGGCCAAAAACAGCAGATCTAACATATGTCATAATTTGTTTTATTATATACCTATAAATATTCTGTAACAAATACAGCCTTTATTCAACCATCAAATACGGCCTGACAGAAAACAAATCCGTATTGTATGTTCGTGCAATTCGCAAAGTGCCATTATTTGTAAGAATGCATTCAATTGGCCTTAAAATACACATGACGTTGATAACGTTGCTGTTGACTGGATCGTTACTACTTGTTTGTACATGACGTCAATAAAATGACGTCACACACCCATATTTTTTTATAATTTTATGCATAAAATGTCATTTTAATTTAGTTTATTTGCGCAGACAAGTCTCAAAAGGAATAAAATAAAAGGGTCATTAGTAAAATACTGTGAGCAATAAACCGGATCAGCTCTCGTCGAGGTCGGATCAAACTCGTGCTATGCACGCGTATGATCCGACTCACGACTCGAGCAAATCCGGCATGCTGGATCATTTTACTACACTAATAACCCTATTTTTGTTTGAATATTTTACAATGAAATAACAATGTGGTGCATGGTTCTAAAATTGTTTCATGTACATTTCTTCATATCTTTTTCTGTGTTACATAAAACCGATTTTGACGATGGTTGACTGTCAGACAGTTTTAATGAAATTGCAGATTGTTCATTTACAAAATGCTAATTAGGGACTTACAAATGTGTGCTCCCACGTCACATTAATGCTTAAAGTTATATTATCCTTCAAAATTGGTATAAGAAATGTTGGTCAAGAATGAAGAGTAAACCACAGTGTTACTTTGAAAACATGTAAGAAACTAGAGGATGCTTTTGTAAAAAAGCGCATGTCTCCCCCACTGCTGAGAATAACTGTGAATGGAAACAGGAATGGAAATGGAGATAAGATAATGTAAATACCCGGTAGTCACTTCAATGAAGGCTGTCTATGGATGGTTTCTATTGTTAAGGTTGTATGAGAAGATGCTTCCTAAACTGTTTGTTTTTAACCAGGTATTCAATTTTGAAAATCCTGGTTATTCAATCAGCGTATGGCAGGCGGGCGTCAAACGAAATTGCACTTGATGGTCATATCATATATAGTTTCACAAATGAAATTAAATGAAATTGTGTCTGCTCCATAATTCTTCAAACCTTTAAAGGATTTTGATGATACTTAAAACAAACGTTCATATTGTCAGATTTTTTACACTATTGAAAGACAACTCAAAAACGAAGAATGGACGGACGGACTGACGGACTCCCCAGTTTGAGGGTTGTAGGTCAAAAGGAACTCTAGTTATCATCCGGAAATGAGAAATTGACCAACGGTCACTGTGACCTTGACCTTTGACCTACTGACCCCAAAAACAATAGGGATCATCTGCTCTATAAGACCAATCATCCTATGAAGTTTGAGGTCTGTAGGTCTAAAGGAACTCTAGTTATCATCCGGAAACAGAAATTGACCAACGGTCAGTGTGACCTTGACCTTTGACCTACTGACCCCAAAAACAATAGGGATCATCAGCTCTAAAGACCAATCATCCTATGAAGTTTGAGGGCTGTAGGTCAAAAGGAACTCTAGTTATCATCCGGAAACGAGAAATTGACCAACGGTCACTGTGACCTTGACCTTTGAACTACTGACCCCAAAAACAATAGGGATCATCTGCTCAATAAGACCATTCATCCTATGAAGTTTGAGAGCTGTAGGTCAAAAGGAACTCTAGTTATCGTCCGGAAACGAAGAATGGACGACGGACTGACGGACTGACGGACGGACGGACTGACGGACAGGCAACATGTCCCCCGAGTGGGGATAATGAGTTACATTTCGTTATTTCTCTTGCTGACAGATATAAATGAAATTAGACCCAAGTGAAATGATTGATTACCAATTTTTGCTAGGACATTAGTAGTCATTTTCTTCCCCAGACTTTCTCTATATTCAATTGGAGTATAACTGTTATACATATTCATATATTTTGGTTATAACTATGGTAATGTTCATTATTCATAAATTTTTAATCAGTAATCAATATGTTTTTTTTTAGATTTGAACGGTGATATTACCCAATTTTGTTTTTATAAAATACGCAGCAATTTTTTATTTACACAATCTTCTTTAGTATGGTCGATGCATATCTAAATGTGTGTGTAGTTTTAACACGGTAACGCTATCATAAAGTGCCTAAGCATGTGACAGCACAACCGACATGTTTGTAGATGGCTGTTTGAAGGTCTTTAATGTTATTTTCTTTCCAATTATTTAAGCAGAGACCAGTTTCTTTATCGTAATATATAGAAAGATATTTGTTTGTTTTGAGTGGATATGAATACATCTCACCAAGAAGTGATACAATTGTAATATTTTCACGAGTGCGAAGCGCGAGTTAAAATGTGAAAATTGTATCACTTCGAGTTGAGATTTACTCCATATCCACTTAAAACAAACACATTTTCTTTTTATTTTATTCTTAATATTAACACAAAAGCAAAATTGTGTATATGCACTACTTAAAAAGTAGTTCCGTTGACCTATATCACCCACACTGTGACTGATATGAAATCTATATCATCACTCTATATTTCATTAATATAACACAGTATTTCATTAGTTAGCATAAAATAAAATGTCATTCTTAATTTAAGTATAGCATATGAAGGGTAGGCTTCGAAATATTTTGGTATCGGTATATTTCAGGTGCAGAAACTCGCACCACTCAATGCACATTTGGCATAGCTTTGCCATAGTTTCTGTGAACAATGTTAGAAGTCAAAGAACCTTTATTGTTGTATTTGCAAAACAGCGATAAATATCGCTTAAAAGCAGCCCTCGTGAAATAACGTAATATGAAAGTAAAAATTCTTTGAGTTGGCAGCTGTAATGTGGCATTACTCTAAATAGAGTGTAATCATGAAAACCAAAGACTCTACCTGAGGGATATTGGAGAAACAACGCGTCTTGAAAGAACTGAAATATATTATTAAGACCAATTTTATTATTATCTAAATCAGATAGAAATTTAATAACTACAGCAGAAGGAACACACATTGCACCGACCTAGTTTTAAAAGTACGCGTATGTTTGCAGGGGCACTGCTTTCAGAAGGTAAAAATATTTTAACTGCTCCGCAAACAGTAAATTATCACAGTACGCGTAACGCGGTATGTTAAAATGAATCATACATGTACTTTAATTTTGAAACGCATGATATTTTCATTTGTTGCGTGATTATAGAAGAAATATCTTTAAATTTGATAATCGAACATCATTTAAATATATAAATTCATATTATTTCTATCAACGTATTAATTATAATACTATTTCCTTAGCTATAGCTTTAATATGGGTTGGATCTTTATACCTTATTTGGTAATTCTTGAAGTAGTTTATTAAATGGTGTAGTTCTAATCGTTTGGAGATGTAATTGAAACGATAGCTTTTATTATCATTTTATCATCGACATATTTTGTAAAGACATGTTGTCTGTCTGCAAGATCGCATTTTCATGAATTACACTTGCTGATCGAAGTTTGTACTTTATCCGAGTAGAATTAAGAGATCCTGGTTGTCACTTCTTTTTATTTGCATTTCTGAGAATTACACACGCAAAGAATAAATATTGCATCTTCAACTTTTAAGAAGCTGTTGTTATGGTTCGTTTTTATTTTTCAATCTTGAATTGTCTTGTTGTTTTGCAAGTGTAATTTGCCCGGATTCTTGACGATTGTTTGAAACAGAAGGGACTTTAGGTTCGATAACTGGATTTGTTACAAGAACTTAATTACAAGCGTGTCACGAGAAGATTTTTCTATTATCTTTAACGTTCTCCTTTATGCAACTGTGTGTGTTTATCTTCTAAAGGTATACTCTCCTTGATCATATGTTTAATGCTTACACCAAATACTGTTTCGGGGAACTTTGCATAGCAAAATATACTACTGTAGATAAATATTTAAGCATATATAATGCGATGCAATTTAAAATATCAGATATTCAAATTGATAGTTTCTATGATATGTTGGCTTATTTCAAGATGTGTTATTTAGACCGGTGTTTGGTAAAATGAAAAATTCTGGATAGTCTTGAAAGATACATTTTCTGCGGTATGATTCATAACAATTAAGGCATATAGCCTATGAATATGATTGATGATACGACAAACACTGAGCTAAGATGAAAATGTATGTCATTCTATCGAAACTGATATTTTACTATTTTACAAGATGACACGAAAAAGACTTCATGTTTTAATGGGCTCCTTTACTTTACGGCCATAATATATGTTGTGTGGTTGTCAATTTGAAATGCGTCCTAAACACATCTAACCGGAAACACGTGTCCTTATAAAACAAACAAACAAGTACTGACATTAACCTGTCACATTCACACAATCCCATGCTGCCAATCTCTGTCGACATGGAAAGTTATTGTCAACAATAGGTACTATTTATATACTTTGGTTAGCGTAGTAGGGTCAATGCTGTATTTCCACAGTGACCCAGATTATAGAGCATCTGATTGGGACAACAACGTGCAGTTTCAAATCCATTCTAGTTACTTTTCTCAATTGATTTTATGCTCCCAAAGGTGGGTATATTTAAATCGCATCGTCCGTCCGTCTGTCGGTCCGTTCTTACATATTTGGTGTCCGGGCTGTAACTTTGTAATGGACCGAGGGATTTTTAAATAATATGGCACAGATGTTCAGCACATCTAGACGACGTGTCGCGTGCAAGACCCATGTCTCTACCTTAAGAGTCAATATCACACTTAGAGTTTAAAGGTAATGAAATCCTATATATGAATTATGTCATGCATTGAAGGATGTTCAAATTACATGGCACAATTGTTGATCACACGATGATTGCATGTCACGTACAAGTTCCATGTCCTTGCCTTGGAGGTCAAGGTTACACATAGAGATAAGACATTTTAGAATCCTGTTCATGTCCGGATTGTGACTCTGTTATACATTAAAAGATTTTAAAGTGAATTGGAACAAATGTTCAGCACATAGATATAAATTGTTAGGCCTAAGAAACTGTTCCACACATTGACGGTCAAGAACACAGACTGTTAGACACCTCGTTGGGGACATTCGTCACGTTTAGGGACAGCTCTTGTTTAGTAACATATTTTTTCTTTTGTAACCAGCTAGTCAGTTGTATATCATTACGAGCGTATTAAAAGTAATGTAAACGACACTAGCATTATCAGTAGCAAGAAAAGTTTACGCAAAGAATTGCTTTTTAGTATTAATTAGTACATTTGACTGATGCAATGTTAGATTGAGCGTCATTTAAAAGCATATAAAGGTAACTTCTTATTCACCGAAGAGTGTTCTAACTATGCCCATGGGGTCAAAAACATTGTCCAGCCCATTTAATTTTGTTTCTACTTTTTGATGCTACAAGGATAGAACATATGTTAAGTTTTGCAGTTAGATTCAAACGCATATCTGAGATGACACTGGCACTGACCTGTTGACGTACTTTTTGAAGCTACAGCAACGCATTTGGAACATGCGAACGGTTTTGGAAACAAATGTCAATATTTAACCTTGATGACTTAGCTGTGATCTTTTGATATTTCTCGTTTGCGAAGCTGCAGTTATGAAATTGGACTATGTGTGTAGTTATGCAAACAAATTAGAACATTTTACCTATGAACATTTGACCTTCTTTTTTTGTTTACAATCTCGAAATTTTAATAATGTCTACTGTTTTCTTACAACACTTAACTTGAAAACTTAATACGATGTATTTTAATAACTTATGTCAGAAGTTTTTGTCAAGTAATGTTTCATGTTGTTGAATATAATTCACTGCTGTTTGATATATTGTTTGCTATAGACAACAATGATTTGGATGACATAATGATGAAACGTCTGCTAGACATGGAATGATCCGGTGAATTGTGAATATGAAAATAATCATTTTCTAAATATTCTCCAGCTTAACTTCCTTGGCATTTGTAATATGTGCTCGTAAATTGGTGTGTAAGGATACATATTATACTAGGAATGATTGTTGAATAGAGTGTCAGCCTGTCAAAATGACCAAAACACGTTTAGAATTGGTACCTAGATGTTGTATTGACAAGTTCAAGGCAGTAGTAACATCTTATTTGATTTGAATGATTAGTATCAGATTAGTATCAAATGATAAGATGAAGCCTTAGAAATTAAAAGTAAACACTTGTTATTTATTTATAATACCGATTGTTGCTAAAACATCCTTATCAGCACAATATGCGTTAAAATATCCGACAAGTCTAGGTGATATATGAGGTACAGTGTTTTATTTTCCTAAAATATTATTGCCCTTTTTACTTCTTTGCAAAAGTATTTTATAGAGGCTTCGTAATGGAATCTCTGCACGCAAATAAACAATGTATATAAATTTCAAACCATTAATTTGCAACCATTATTCTTCAGACTAGTTTCAAAACCAGTTTGGAGGAATCCCAAAGGCATAATGTAAATAAACGAGTCTGGGAATGGTGTTTTGTCATTCAAATGTAAATGATTGTGTCTTTATGCAATTATTTATCAGTCTGAAAACACACCCACGCAGTTGTTATGTAGATGTTTATACGACAGATCTTTTGAATTATCTTCTTAAAAACATACTACTACAATTTTAAACCTCTGCAGTAGAAAGAAAGTTCAAGTATGTGAGCAAAACCGCCAACTAATAAGTGAATACATATCATCAAAACCCATGGCAACGTTGGGTGTACTTTACTCGACGCACTTAGATCCGCAACAAAAATGTCTACCATACAAAACTGACCTTTT
This sequence comes from Saxidomus purpurata, assembly GCA_022818135.1. Classification (NCBI taxonomy): domain Eukaryota; kingdom Metazoa; phylum Mollusca; class Bivalvia; order Venerida; family Veneridae; genus Saxidomus; species Saxidomus purpurata. The sequence continues at coordinate 42,528,574 of JAFMSR010000012.1, read as the reverse complement.
TGATAACAATCCTAATGGTTTTTAATCGAAAGTACGTGATTTAAACACAGTGTGCTATTTCAATGATCTAAAGCCCTCTAACAACACTTTTCCTTAAAGAAAAAAGATGAATACGAAATGCTTTTGGTCATAATTGCAGAATGTTTAGAACTTTGGAAAGTGAAAATGTACATGCGTTCCTGCAGTGTTTTTTTCCGTATCATGAGGTTAGTAGTGTAAAACGTCGGTTCAATAATTTAGATATTATTCTGAAACTACTTTTGGTTTTCATTAAATGGAGTATCAGTTACATTTGGAGTGTTTCTGTTTTAAACCAGCATACACACGCTTACGACTCATTTCGTTTAAGATGGAATGAACCCTTTTACGAGGGGTATTCAAAAAGTGATGAGACTAACGAACTTCCGTAGGAATTATGATAGGTATTCAAACGAAGTTTGCAATAAGGTACTTTGTACATATAAAATGTCATTACAATTTTCTATAAATGCAAAGTTATAAGCATTTAAACGCCACATACTCATATACACTGACACTATTTGGGTAAGCACGAAGCTTGCAGACTAGAATCAAGTTACATTTTACATAGAGACGAATAATTAGGAAGTTAAAATGATGAATTTTCTCTTTCAAAAGCAACTATTTATAAGTGTGTGAACGTATTGAATAAGGGAGAAGTCAAACACCTACCCTGAGTAGAGAGCTAAAAACGTCATTGTCTTCTAAGAATATGGCTGCTGTGTAAGCCATGGTGGCAGAAGACTATGGCTATACATGTTCTCAGCTGCATCAGTATGATTGTATTTCATTGGAAAATGTCCTCGAACCTCAAATATGTGTAAATGGTTATAAATTAGTATAAACTAAACAATTACTAAAAGATGTCAAAAAGACCGGTGGTAACAAGTTCTAAGCCGGTTCTATGCACATTTTTTCCATTTCATAGGTAATGTTTTGCAAGTACAGAGTGAACCTGTTAGATTCGTTACTGGAAAGTTTTATAAAAATAGGGTATTGACATCAGAGAAAAAACTTCACCCACGAGCTTGTTTGAGGAGCATCTGTCTTATCCACGACACTGCGCCATATTTTGCAAGAGTTTTAGCAGGACCAATAAGTCAACAATTGCGGCATCTTCCACACTCACCAGACCCGAGTCATTTCTCTTTCCTGTATTGAAAAAGATACTTGCTGGACGTCGTTACAATTCCAGACGCGCTCCTGGCAGTGATGTGTATCAGTGTATGCAGTGTATACAAGGGGAAACTACTCTTCGGCTTTCAGGTCATGGATCTCTCGGATTGAAAAGTGCTTTTTTGTTAAGGGAGAATATTTTGAAGGCTTGATATCAGAAATATGCTGTAAATCAGATTTAGACTTATTTTATAAGCTCATTGAATATCACACGTATATATCACATTCATCTTTATCACATTGTCGCTGCCAATCTTTTGTCGTTGTTCATGTGTTGGCTAATAGTCCACAGTGTTTGAATTTCTGACTTTAGCAATACTGTTTGGACTTTATACGGGAGACAGTTTATAAGGTAATCGTGAGAAAAGCTCATTTTTACTTAACCACTTGATTTTTACGATGCTTCAAGAAATGATCTCAGTCATTCAGTCTGATGTTTCAATCCCTTGTCTAATTGAATGATATCACAAATTCGTTGAAAGTAAATGCGAATGGGCACTTTTATATTTGAAAAGCTGTTTTGTGTAGCACTTTTGTAAGAAAAGGTTTACGCAATTCTTAGCGCCCTTGTAGATGACCAGAAAAAAATCATTGTACTTTTCTGTAATTCATATCACGAAAATGAAATGATATTGTCATTCCGCAAAACGTACCGAGATCTATTAAACTTAGAAACTTCCTATTTGTCTTCAGCATTTCGAAGATATTTATCGTATATATTAATTTTATGAAGTTCTAGAGTAGATATAACACACCCTAGCCTCTTTTTATAGCTTTGAATAGCCGATCCCGTAAATTAACTTGTATTATCATAATAGTTTCTTTTTGTATTTTGAGGAGAATACTTCCATGCTATAAATATTTTATAAATAACAAATAATCTTGAACATTAAGTGTGTCAACAGGGAAAATGTTATCCAGTTTAACATCAAAGGCTTAAAAACTAGAAAGTGTCATTTTTAAAGCTATAATATATATCTAGAATTAAGATATCTTCGAAAATGTTTGAGGCTTTTTCATTTTCACAAGTGAATGTACGTATTTTTTTCGTGTCGTGCTTACCCATTCACGTATAAAATATATAAATGTGTATAACATACTTATATCTACTGAATATAGTGAAAATATTCCTTACAATCATTTAAAAAAAGAATTTACCTATTGTATAATACTTTAAAGTTACCTGGTGTGTAAGTACTTTTAATTTTCTGTCTGCATATAAGAATATTAACACAGCGCAAGTTCTTTCTTAAATGTGTTTAAAGCAATCACCGTGCTTTAAGCATTTTACTGGACATGGATGCACTATGGCAACTTTATAAGGGTTATATTAGTTACATTATTCGTAATCAATGTATCTCTTTTGTGACGCTTTTGTTTTTATTTTGAATGGCTTTTTACGATTAAATATCAACTCAATGTGCAAATTCGAGCATTTAAAGCAACTGACTGCTTCGTTGTTTTAATTTGTAGATGGAATACACTATACGAAAATAACATTAAATATTTTAAATGTATTAGTTAGTGTGTTGTTTTCATAAAAACCATTGTCGGATAGCCATCATATGATGTCTGATCCATTCCGTTACTCTCCATTTATAAACCGTGTGCAATTTTGATAACACTGTGTCGTTCTTAGCAAGTAGAATAGAACAGGCATCCATCCATCCATCCATCCATCCATCTATCTATGAAAACGCTCCTTTAGAAACGAGACCTTCATTTGCTGAACAAAGACACCAAGAGTGAGGAATGCCCATAAAAGAGGTGTCTCACAGTCTGTGTCCTCTCCATGCGCTTAACAATTGTGCCATGTAATGTGTGGCTATGGTATTGTTCTCTCCATTGTTCTTTTAGCCACGTAAAATACAATTTTAGCCACATAACAGACTGAATGAATATAATTTACGGTTATGTATTGTATTCCTAGCCACGCAAGTATCTATACGTAAGCTCGGACGTTCTTACCAGACGGACTTTGTGAGGCTATTCCTTTGATCTTTCTTTGATCTTTTTTAACCCCACAATGAAAGTATTTAACCCCATAATGCCATATTTAACCCCATAATGACGGAATGAACTCAAAGAACCTCACAATGCTAAGTTGTACTCAAACCCTAAACCCGTAATGTATACTGGGCATGTACGGACAGACAGACGGACGGAAGGACGGAGACGGACGGTGTGATTTTAATATTCCCACCTTTGGGGCATAAAAAGTGGATAGTATGACATAATTCAATAAGATTATTATCACCAGTTGAAGACTGAAATTTATGAGGCCAAGCCAAAGACCATAAATTGGTATTTTTGTTGCCAGAAATCTTGTGAACATTGTATTTAGTCAGTTTCTAAGTATGACGACCTACTTGTATTAACAGTTTTATGCTAGAATTTAAACAATAGCATAAATGTATGATAAAGGTTTTTACTATCTAATGAAGAAATTATGAATTTGTTACCATCAATCTAGGTTGGGTCCTCCATGTAACTACATATGTCAAAACAGCAATGTATTGTACATAACTCATTCATCATTACTAGAGCATGCAGTGCCGCACTATCTCTTTAAACAATGTGTGTTGCATTGCGGCCAATGTATGTGACGGAAAATTAAATAATATACGGCCTATTAACGGAGAGTAAAGGCATTGATCGGCAGTGGGTATCGGACGATCTTGTCACACATCAACATCAATAAGAAACAGGACACACATCATCCGATTTTACGACAATCAATCTTTCGAAGTTATTACGTCGGTGTGTCAAGGAGGGAATCTTCCGAATTATTCAATTTATGAACTAGATATAAACCCTTTCTCAGATATTACTGACTTCTACAAATTATTTGTTCTTGTCGTAAAGACAATATCTAGACTTTGGTAAATTGGATTAAGCCAGCTGAAAGAATAGGGACAAATATGGTTACACCTTAACAGGAACTTGACTTCCGAGTTTCTGTTTCTGTAAAATGTTTGTTAAAGAAAATTGAGAAAAAGAAAAGACTTATTTAACTACATTTTTTTAGAAATATCACTTTTATTTTAAGTGAAAAATTATGTACATGAGTAATATTAATGTAATTTGACATAGTGTAAAACTATAAATTAATGTTATATTAAATGCGTTCAATATGACATATTCTAGCATATTAAACATAGGTAAAACGGTATAAAGGATGTCCGATGACGTTAAGAATCAGTTCTTTGTCTGTGAGAGAAACACATATTAAGTGTTTCTTTACCATAAATATAGATGATTTTAGTTGCAATATAAAACTATTGATTGCAGTGGTAGCACTTTGATATTATTCCGTGAGCTGTAGCTTGTAGGTAAAGAACGTGTTAAGAATATGTGTAAAATACGTAACTGAAATTTATTTTACTTATTCCTTAACTTGGCGTTTGAAACTTACCAACCTATTCGGGCCATATGTTAAAATAGACCCATAGAATGACATCGACCCTTTTAGTTTGATTTTAAAGAATAAAACTGTGAATGGTAGTGTACAATGATGATGTGCTGTTACAAGTATATAGCAGTATGACAATAAATCAACTTTCTGAATATATCCAGAACAATACCAATTACAATGGTATATGACATGCTGTAGAGGCTTTTGATTGATGTCAAGAGGTCGTTATCCGTTAATGACAAAGCTACGAACAACGGCACCAGTTATTTCCTGACAAGAACTTGTTGGAGAGAACGCCGCATTTCGTCAAAACGGCGTCCTCAACTATATCAATTTGTTTCCCCTGAACTCATTTGTTGTTGTATTTTGTTGTTACAAGTAAAAGTTAGGCCTCTCAATTCATGTACATTTAAAATTTTAAACATACACACTATAAAATATACAGAATATCCGCCCTGCCCCTCACTCACAAAAAAAAAAACAAACCAAAAAAAACAAAAACAAACGAAACTACGCACGAAAGAATTAGCGACAATAAACACACGTTCCATTCTTTGTCGTTATTCATATTCCTGAGAGTCTAGATTGATGTGATCCAAAATTTAGTGTAATGAATATTCCGTCGTTAATATAATTTAGCAATAAACTTTATGACTATGAATTTACGTGTCGGAGGAACACTCTGCCTAATTACTCGGTATGTTGTTATGTTGTTATTTAATTTCTGCAAACCTTTCTCTTCGTTTAATGTGAATAGTTCATCGCCTGGGAAATGGTCACTTCTAACGCATAGCATCCAAAGTATGAGGTAATAAGTACGGAAAGTATGAAAACAAATCAAGAACGATTTTCAAATCTGTAGATTCAGTGATCGATTTAGTTTTTTCCGGTATTACTAGTAGTAATATCAACAAACAATATAAGTTCTTCATGCCCCTGTTCTCAGTAAAAAATTGTGCAAAAGATGTTTGCTGTATCAAGAACGATAAAATCCTGTTAATACTGGGTGAAATAGATGACGTCAGAATTATCCAGACACAACCATTAGCACACCAGCGCTGACAAATCAGTCTTGTCTAACGCGTTCAGGAGTAAACCTCGTCAATAACGATGACGTCATGTAAAAGGAAACTTTCTGTGAGCTGTCTAGAAATGTGTTATTAAACTGGAGAGGTTGTAATTATTTAAAGCAAAGTATATATCTGACAACTGTTAGCGTATAAGATATCTTAAAATAACTGTAAACTTGAAAGTAAGTACAGACTAATATGGCTCCTAAAAGCTTTCATCTTCGAAATAGCGTAACAACAACCACAGGCATGAACTGTGCGACTCCGACAGTGTTTACATATTTTAGGAGCACAATTTGTGGAAAAAAATATAGTGTAGGAAGCTGCATGTGAATCATTAAACAAGTATCTGCATAACCCCCTATCCGTATTAAGCTAGCTCTTATCTGGAAGTCCTTAAAACCTTTATTAAGCAGTAAAAATGCAAGTTGGAACAAAAACAAAATCGTTTCATTTGTAGCGTAAAAATGACAATTTTAAGACATCTCTTCATTGAATTATACCGTGAAAGAATGGGCAATAAAATAAATGCTCTTACGTTTCCATTAAAGTATTATACAACAAGTAACTAAGGTCACTAAGTAGCTTTTCCTGTAGCTGGTATGTAATTAAGTTATATATCTGGAACAATTATAGTTTTTCGATCGATCGTAATAAAAATGAAAATTTAAATATTTTGACAGAAACTTATGATCAGTTCGTGCAAAAGACACGCTAGTTGGCCAACAAAAATATACAGACAGCATACACCCCGGTCAAGATTTATCTCCAAACTCGTGCAGCTACTTTTTGCAAACGTAAATTACAAATGTTTCCACTGCACGTAGGGGTTACGTAGGGGTAACTAGATCTATTGTTAAAATGAAATTAAAGTTTTCAAATGCCTTCAGAAGTGTTTCTGTTACTCAATAAATACAAATCATTGTAATTTCTCCTTGCAATTCTCTTTATAAAACAACAAATCTACCAACAATTAATAGGCTGACAATTGCAAAAGAAGCCACTGTTGTTTAGATAGAAAATCGTTACATGTCTCTTTAAATTATAGAGGGAATGCCATTGCAATTACTCCTTAGCATCATAACAATGTTATCTTTCTCCAATATTTTTCAGTTCCGCTGTATATAAGGGATACAAATACTTACACAGAAAAACATCCTTCAGAAGATTCGTTTATGGATGAAATGTCATCAAAATAACAGAGATAACGAAATAAAATCACCATTGTTTATTTTTTTTTAATGCTTTGATATTAAATCTGTTATTTCTTTCAGTATTATAGATTAAGTATATCCCTATTGCAAAATTTGAATGCATCAGTGAACGTGTAATTTATTGCTTTATAGTAAAAGTGTCGTTGTACAGGATTTAATCATTCCGTTTGTCAGTAAAAACAAAAAGTAAATTCATTGTAAATTCTGCAATAAACAACGTTTTGACACGCAGACAAATGACGACATGTTTGACATTGTAGTAAATTCTATCTTTCTTAATATTAGATTTCATTTAGAATCGAATAAATATCCTTTCTACATCGTTCATCATTTAATAAACAGCGTTTTGACGTTCAGTTGCTCAGTTATTCCGATGTATTGCTTATTAGACGATGAGCATTACTTAAACGGATATTATTTCTTTAAAATGTCTTCTATATTTCTATCAAAATTTCGTAACTTTATATATTGAAAACCAGAGTATCTAACATCAGTTTAAACATGTAGGAATCGTTGATGAAAGCGTAAATTTTATCCATAGCATTACAACATATGCATGCGCCGGAATTTTTGCAATAGCTTGCATTTATATTTAATGCCAAGACAAATTAACCAGATATACAGATTAAATATAAAATGATGCTGCTTATTAACATCAAGAACGGAGACAATAAGAATATGCAAAAATCACCTTTATTTTGAATACAGATCATGCGTTTCTTGCATGTAAATATTTCATAGTGAATTCGATCGATTTTTGCAAGATGTAAACAGAAAATGTTCACTTCAACGTTTGATAGGAATGCATCAAATCATGCAGTAAAATGTTTTCTAAGTTGAATCACAAAAACCACGAACCTCGAGTTAATTGCTTTAGAGATTCACATGAAGCTCAAATTTCATTAGTTTAAAGTGGTTTTGAATGACACATTGAAAACCAAAGTCAATATTTCGACAAATAAAAGGCAAAAGTCATAAATTGTTAACGATATGCGAATACTGCTGTAAGTTAATACAATTGTTTTATCCTAGTGTAGAAAGTGAGCGATATAAAATTTGGAATTGTCGTGCTTTGTGTAGATCATTTCAACATAGAATGCATAAACCCTCATCTTAATGGCGACATGTGATTTTGCGTTCGTGACCAGTGCAGATCATGATCAGCATACACACACGTGCTATCGTATCGTCATCTGTTCTGTTCACTAGTCAGTAGGTGGTTTGTTGGCACACCTATGAAGCATTAATGATACTTGCTGAATTAAACAAGAGGACCATGATGGCCCTATATCACTCACCTGACTACCTAAACTATAACACAAGGGGTTATGATTTTAACATAATTCGAGGAGGTCCACAACACAATGCTAAGTAACATTCCAAATATCTATTCTTTGCCTGTCGGCTTTGTGGTTGTGCAAAGTTTTCCCTATATAAGCATATGTGAAATCAAATGACCACCCCCACTCCCAGAGAGGGTTAATTTTAACCAGGGGGTAATGATTTGAACAATCTTAGTAGAGGTCCACTAGGCATTCCTACATACCAAATATTTAATCTCTAAGCCTTGTGCTTTCAGAGAAGAAGGTTTTTAAGTTTTCCCTGTGTAAGCCTATGTAAAACCAAGTGACCCCCGGGCGGGGTCAATTTTGACTCAGGAGTCATAATTTGAACAATCTTGGTAAAGGTCTACTAGAAAATGCCACATGCTAAATATCTAAGCTCTAGGCCTTGTGGTTTCAAAGAAGAAGATTTTTAAAGTTTTTCCTATTTCTTGCCATAGCATGGAATGGAATTCTTTGAACAACTTTGATAAAGCTTCATGCAAGGAACATCCCTGCAAAGTCTCATTAACATTGGCCCAGTGCTTTCAGAGGAGATGTCGTTAGAAGGAAATGGTGGACGGACGGACGACGGACGACGTACTACGTACGACGTACCCCGGACGTTGAGTGATCCTAATAGCTCATTCTGGCACTTTGTGCTAGGTGAGCTAAAAAAAGACCAGTCCACTTAAGAAAACATGCTAAACAATACATGCATTTTGCATTGCTGCAGTCGTTTTATATTTGTATGATCGGATTTGCAGGATGTTTGGTGATCTGCGATAATAAAGTGACACCATTGTCAACAATGTGTACAGTATTTAAGAAGTTCCTTTCTTCTTTACTGAAATGTAATATAATTTGAGAGAGATATAAATACAAGTGTTAGTATCAGAATGTCGAGAAAGTCGAGGCAGGCAGGTTTGTAACTGTCGTCTGCTGCTTTTCTGCATGGCGACTTTGTGATTGATTACATTCTAAACGCGACGTTTGTAATCTATCAGAGTCGCATTAAATGTTCCTTGTTACGGCTGTTTTGTTTGTATTTCTGAGCACTGCACAAATGAAGAATAATGGCTATATATAAAATCAAATACAATGACAGTTTTAACAAGAGCCATGTTAGACATGGCCGTTCCTCCGCCAAGTGCTCTGTTTATGACCAAGATATTTGAGGTGAGAGAAAGGGATATGGTATAGTTTCTGATTTAATAAAATATTAGTATTTGGCGGGGTATAATTGGGCAATGTTAAGGTATGGTTCTTCGGCATGTACTTCCCATCATTGTACTCTATCACTGTATACTGTTTCAGTTCTTCCCTTCAGTACTTTTGAAGTTATGGTACGGAGAAGATTATGCTCTGTCCAACATAAATCAATAAAAGAAGACATTAAAAAAACACCAATACAGAGTTATTGTCCTTTCGCACTGCACTTCCCATGTATGTCCTTTCTCATTATTTGCAATTTGAAGGAATGTACTTCAGTGCTTTTCAAGTAATGCACAAGAAAAGAAAATGTAGTAAAGGGGGTAATTAAAAAAATAGGAAATGTACAGTTAAGATTCTTGGGTACTGCACTTTCCATCATTGTGCTCTATAACTATATAAATGTTCAAGTAATTCCCTTCAGTACTTTTTGAGTTATGCTCGGGCCAAGAAAAAACAAGAAAATGTAACAAAGAGGAGTAATTAAAAATATTGTCAAGATAGAGTTGTTTTTGGGCACTGCACTTCCCAACATTGTACTCTATCACTGTATTAGGTTTCAAATAACTCCCTTTAGTACTTTTGGAGTTATGTTCCGGACAAGAAAAATCAAGAAAATGTAAACAAGAGGGCCATAATGGCCCTTTATCGCTCACCCGAGTACAACTGCTTTTAACAAAGTTGCTAGAAATCATCAAAACAACCTTTCTGACAAATTTCCAGGATATTTGGGCTGAAAATGTTACCTCTTGAGTGTTAACAAGGTTTTTCCATATTTGGGCTGTGTGACCTAGTTTTTGACCCCAGATGACCCATATTCGAACTTGAGCTAGAAATCATCGAAACAACCTTTCTGACAAATTTCAAGGATATCTGGGCTGAAAATGTAACATCTAGGGCAAGTTCACATGGAAGCTCTAGGGTAGGGTAAGGTTAACTCGGAATCCATTTGAACGCACTGGTGTTTACACAATTCATATCTTCCTCACTGAAGAGCTGATCTCTAGTAACCCTCCTGCCAGCTGGGGTTCATTTGGCTGCTGCGCTTAATGAGCTGAGCAACAGCTGTTTTACTTATCACCAGGGCCACGTTTCTGATTGGTCGATTACTTTACTGATGGGAGTAATTATTATATACAGAACAGCCTACCCTACCCTAGAGCTTCAATGTGAACTCGCCCCAAGAGTGTTAACAAGGTTTTTCCATATTTGGGCTGTGTGACCTAGTTTTTGACCCCAGATGACCCATATTCGAACTTGGGCTAGAAATCATCGAAACAACCTTTCTGACATATTTCAAGGATATTTAGGCTGAAAATGTTACCTCTAGAGTGTTAACAAGGTTTTTCCATATTCAGGCTGTGTGACCTAGTTTTTGACTCCAGATGACCCATATTCGAACTTGAGCTAGAAATCATCGAAACAACCTTTCTGACAAATTTCCAGGATATTTGGGCTGAAAATGTTACCTCTAGAGTGTTAACAAGGTTTTTCCATATTTGGGCTGTGTGACCTAGTTTTTGACCTCAGGTGACCCATTTTAAAACCTGAGCTAGAAATCAACCTTTCTGACCAATTGCCAGGATATTTGGACTGAAACAGTAGCCTCTAGAGCCTTAACAAGATTTTTCTATTTTTGGGTCATGTGACCTAGTTTTTCATCCGAGATGACCCATATTCGAACTCGTCCGAGTAATTACTGGGACAAACATCCTGACCAAGTTTCGTGACAATTGAGGCAAAAATGTGACCACTAGAGTGTTAACGAACTAAGTGTGGACGGACGACGGACATTCATCGATCCTAATAGCTCACCCTGAGCCAGCTCAGGTAGCTAAAAAAGGGAATAATTAAAAAATAAGGCAAGGTAGAGTTATGGTTCTTGGCCACTGCATTACCTCTCAAATGTTCTCTGTCTGTGTGTAAAGTTTCAAGTAATTCTCTTCAGTACTTTTGAAGTTATGCTCCGGACAAAAGTGTGACGGACGGACAGACGTACGGACGGAGCCCGTTACTATATCCTCTCCGCCAAGGGTGGGGGGTAAACATGTTTAATATATCTTAAAATCGGTTTGCAATTGCAAAACTGGGGCATGTTATAAACGTTTAAAAAAAAAAAACAAGAGGGCCAAGATGGCCCTATATCGCTCACCTTGGTACAAGTCCACTTGCCTGGTGGAAGATCACTAGATAATGTTATATACCAAATAAGTTTTCCTATATACGCCTTTGTAAAACAAATGATCCCCCCCAACAAACTTTGAAGAGGTCTACTAGGCAATGCTACATGCTAAATATCTAAGCTCTAGGCCTTGTGGTTTCAGAGAAAAAGATTTTTAAAGTTTTCCCTATATAAGCCTATGTAAAACTAAGTGACCCCCGGGGCGGGGTCAATTTTGACCCGGGGGTCACAATTTGAACATCTTTGTAGAGGTCCACTAGCCAATGTTACATGCCAAATATCTAAGATCTAGGCCTTGTGGTTTCAAAGAAGAAGATTTTTAAAGTTTTTACTATATATTCCTATGTAAAATTAAGTGACCCCCTGTGCGGGGTCAATTTTGATGCTAGGGTCATTATTTGAACAATCTTGGTAGAGGTCCACTAGCCAATGCTACATGCCAAATATCTAAGCTCTAGGCCTTGTGGTTTCAGAGAAAGAGATTTTTAAAGTTTTTCCTATTTATTCCTATGCAAAACTAAGTGACCCCCGGTGCGGGGTCAATTTTGACCCGGGGGTCATAATTTGAACAATCTTAGTAGAGGTCCACTAGCCAATGCTACATGCCAAATATCTAAGCTCTAGGCTTTGTGGTTTCAGAGAAGAAGATTTTTAAAGTTTTTCCTATATATTCCTTTGCAAAACTAAGTGACCCCCGGTGCGGGGTCAATTTTGACCCGGGGGTCATAATTTGAACAATCTTGGTAGAGGTCCACTAGACAATGCTACATGCCAAATATCTAAGCTCTAGGCTTTGTGGTTTCAGAGAAGAAGATTTTTAAAGTTTTTCCTATATATTCCTATGCAAAAACTAAGTGCCCACCCCACCCCCCGCGGGGTCATTTTGACCCGGGTGTCATAATTTGAACAATCTTGGTAGAGGTCCACTAGACAATGCTACATGCCAAATATCTAAGCTCTAGGCCTTGTGGTTTCAGAGAAGAAGATTTTTAAAGTTTTTCCTATTTGTTGCCATAGCAACCAGAGTTCTGCATGGAATGGAATTCTTTGAACAATTTTGGTAAAGCTTCATGCAAGAAACATTCCTGCATAGTTTTATCAACATTGGCCTAGAGGTTTCAGAGGAGATGTCATTTGAATCAAAATGTTGACGGACGACGGACGACGGACAATCATCGATCAGAAAAGCTCACCCTGGCGTAGCCAGGTGAGCTCAAAACAATTCTTGTTTGCTTTGTTTCTTGTTTATTTGCGTTTGCGAGGATTCAATCATATTAAGGTATTTCTAAATTTATTATTACATAGGATCTTGGTCATGTTATAGTTGCGGAGTTCGCTTAGTATCCTAGACAACTTGGTGGGGGTAAGAGTGAGGTTGGGTGCGCACCATAAACCGGTTTAAGCTCCCCAGTGGTGTTTTTGCCACTGACCGTTCCAAGGCGGTGCCCCACTGTGTTCCTTTTAATTGTTCGTTTTCTCCTCGTGTGTTTGCTTTGTATGCTAGTGTGTGTTGGTAGTGTTATGTGTGTGTGTACATGATTGTGTGTTGTGTCGTGTGTGTGTGCGTGTGTGTGTGTGTGTGTGTTGGTGGTGTGCACTTCTGGGTGCTGTGGGGCTCGTTTTGGGGAGGCTGCGTTTTTGGTACGTGGCATTCCCTGTTTGATATTATTTTTGTTTTTTTGGGTTTGATCAGCGAACAGGCCACAAAAAGTATGCCCTCGGCATGACACCTGGTGTGAATATATCATAAAAGATAAAATGGTATAGCTTTGAAACATCAGTAAATACGTTATGACTTAAAGGTGTTTGTATAAAACTTGTTTGTCATTTGTCATATGAAGAAGGTTTAAATGATTAAATCATTCATATCCAAATTCATGCACATACGGAATCTAACAATTGCGCACGAGCTCGAGTATGTGGTTTTTGATGATGTCAATCACTTTTGGATATCTGCAACAAAATATAAACAGTGCAGTTGCGCTATTCTAAAAGAGCAGTATGTGAAAAGTGTGTTTTAAAGAGGTAAAATGTATAAATACTTTGTTTATGATAAAATATCAATTTTTACACTTGTCTTCATCCATGCGAACACGAAATCCAGAAAATAACTTGTTTTGAAATGCGGGTGACACAAGCTCCTCCTCCAGCGTTCTGTCAAACTGAAGTCAAATGATAGTAACGTGACATAAAAAGGCGGATTTGCATAATAATTCACCGATAAGCAATGTGTACTTATTATTTTCTTTCTTTATTGACGTTTCAAACGTTTTGTTTTTGATTTTCAATTCAGCCAAGGGACAGTTACAGAACTTGTTCACCAAGTGCTATGAATGCAACATGTTTTAATAGTAACGGAGATTGATTGTGACATAAGAAAAGCTGCCAAGGAATTTATCGTTTCAGAGGCAACATTTAGGAACAGACCGACTGGTCGTGTAAACCCTGAGACTCTCAAGGACCTCTTCTAAGTTGCATTCAGAAGCAAGGAGCGAAGTAAGCAAGTCATCTGAAAGTTATGGCCAGTGTTGGATACTGTTACAGCAGGTGCCTGCATATACGTGCCTACACTTTTGCAAACGGATTTTAAAAAAAAGCATTCATGTATTTATCTTTTGTAATAAACTAAAACAGTTCGTAGAATTTATAATTATACTGCTAAACATGAATCATTGATTACCATTTACATTTTATATGAAAATAGCATCAATTTTATATCACTATTAGTCTGATAAGACCTATGGTGTATGAATATCAGGTCATATATAATTGACATGGAAACTGAGTATGCCATCAGCAGGATACCCAGGGATAGAGAGCAGAGTATACTAATTTTATGTCTAGATTGCCGGAACCCAAATTTATCAAACCATGGGGTTTAGAGGCACAGTAATCACAGACGACCTCTGTTGATAGTGTTTCCAAGTATTTCACTGAATTGAAATATATTCTTTCTATATATTACCTTGAAATAGTATTTACAATGTCACTGAGAAGGGATCATCAACTTCTCCTAAACCACCTCATGCCATTCCAGGCTCTGGTACAAAACGACCTTGCATTTCCTCTGAAACTAGAACCAGTGTAACTATTTTGGGTTGTAACATTGCGCTAGGACAACAGTTTTTGTCCTACTTTGTATTTCCTGGAAGCCGTTTGCGTAAGGAATCTTTGGACGGGAAAACAAGACGCTGATTGTGTTTTGCCTATTGAGAAAATATACAATGTAATGTCTAACAAGTTCATGAAAGTGCATTGTGATCAGTCTATAACCTGATACAATATATGTAGTATTGCTTGTAAAGCATATGCATTTGTACAGTCTGCAGAAAATCTTTAGTGTGATTTAGAAAAGCTGGAATATACCCCTTTAGTCCAGACATAATTGGTCACAGTAGCTTTAAACCATCTTCTGTGTTGCAACAACAGGAATTTGATGTAGTTAGTTCAACATCTCTGTCGCAATTACTAAAAGAAAGGAACGCATTGTGCTGCTGTGACTGAAGATGAACCTGATAGCGGATCCCCTGATTTCTTTGAAAGAAATAAGGAAACGCAGATACTTGGGTTATATTGTAAATAGTATAGCAACACCTTAGGACACTCCTGCAGGAAAAGAATGACCTAAAAGCTCAATCTGCAAAAAACAATAGGCAAATATGCTCAAACCAAACACAAGAAAGTCAGTAACAGAGTCCAAATTATGTAGCACGTTCCTCTCAAGCTGGTCCATGTCACAATAACATTGTAGACACTTATATAATATTAAATATGATGATGATGATGATGAAGTTCCTATCCCATCACTGATAGAAATAAATGCAGTGTTTGCCATTTCTTTTAATCCAAAGCAAAACACTTAGTCTGTGTCTCTATTATCTAAAAAGTGGACACAATGTGATCAATGTGGGCATTTTTGGTCCACCTGATTTACTGAACAGAGGCCAGGGAGGTTACTGAGGAAGATACATTGTAATGTCTTCATTGTAAAGAAGATTTACATTTCCATTGTTTTTATACGATTAGTTTTTTGCTGAAATGGCAAACAAATAATCTGAAGCATTATTGCATCGTACTAACTTGAAGACAAATTAATATCTTTAGATTTAAGTTTTAGTAGATTTTCATTATTTATTGAAAAGAAGCGAATGCGCATGGAATCCAATGTCGCTTGATAATTTTCACGGCAAAATAACACATAAAATAAGACCTTTTTCTAAAATAAGGTGAAAATAGAAAACATCCATAGTTTTCGGGAAATTTTGAGTCAATTCCGACAGTGAAATTTGAGGCGATGTATTGGAAATGGTGTTTTATTACATTTAGATGTATTTAATTGATACTTTATCTTCAGGGCAAGTTCATTTCATTTATTTATTTGAGATTTCTTTCTTTCCTTTTAAAAAAATAAATATTCATCGTCATACCCCAAAAACGAGAAACCTTTTCCTAGAAGATAAATGAAAATCAATAACAAAGAATTAAAAAACAAGAGCTGTCCCTCACAAGTGACGAATGCCCCCGAAAGAGGTGCCTCACAGTCTGTGTCCTCTCCATGTGCTCAATAAATGTGCTATGTAATCATGCATACAGTATTCCATTACTTTAAACACTAAGTGTGACCTTGACCTTTGAGGTAGGGACTTGGGTCTTGCACACGACACATCCGCTTGATGTGCTAGACATTTGTGCCAAGTTATTTTAAAATCCTTCAAAGCATGATAAAGTTATAGTCCGGACACAAATGTATGCATATATACAGGATTCCATTACCTATAAACTCTAAGTGTGACCTTGACCTTTGTGGTAGGGATGTGGGTCTTGCACGCGACACGTCGTCTTGATGTGCTAGACATGTGTGCCATATTATTTTAAAATCCTTCAAGGCATGACAAAGTTACAGTCCGGACACGAATGTGTGCATATATGCATATATAGAGGAATCCATTACCTTCAAACTCTAAGTGTGACCTTGACCTTTGAGCTAGGGACCTGGGTCTTGCACGCGACACGTCGTCTTGATGTGCTAGACATTTGTGCCAAGTTATTTTAAAATCCTTCAATGCATGACAAAGTTACAGTCCGGACACGAATGTGTGCATATATGCATATATAGAGGAATCCATTACCTTCAAACTCTAAGTATGACCTTGACCTTTGAGCTAGGGACGTGGGTCTTGCACGCGACACGTCGTCTTGATGTGCTAGACATGTGTGCCTAGTTATTTTAAAATCCTTCAATGCATGACAAAGTTACAGTCCGGACACGAATGTGTGCATATATAGAGGATTCCATAACCTTCATACTCCAAGTGTGACCTTCACCTTTGAGGTAGGGATGTGGGTCTTGCACGCGACACGTCGTCTTGATGTGCTAGACATGTGTGCCAAGTTATTTTAAAATCCTTCAATGCATGACAAAGTTACAGTCCGGACACGAATTTGTAAGTGGGGACGCACGGACGGACGGACAGACGGACGGACGGACAGACGGTGCGATTTTAATATGCCACCCTTCGGGGGCATAAAAAGAATCAAGAGAAAGAACGAAATCACGAAACAAAATCAGTGCTGTATGAAGTGCTCGTGATTTAAACGCTGTGTCTGTTATATAACTTCAGGATTCAAAGTTCTGGTCCTGTTTTACCAATCACTGAAAAGATGTTTTATTTATCATTCATTGACAAAAGAATTTCTAAACTGAATTGTTTAGTTAAGAATTGTCATGTTTAGTGCACTTTATTGTTGCAAAAGGTAAAAACAAAAATAATATCAAACAGGGAATGCCACGTACCAAAAACGCAGCCTCCCCAAAACGAGCCCCACAACACCCAGAAGTGCACACCACCAACACACACACACACACACACACACACACGCACACACACACGACACACACACACAATCATGTACACACACACATATACACTACCAACACACACTAGCATACAAAGCAAACACACGAGGACAAAACGAACAATTAAAGGAACACAGTGGGGCACCGCCTTGGAACGGTCAGTGGCAAAAACACCACTGGGGAGCTTAAACCGGTTTATGGTGCGCACCCAACCTCACTCTTACCCCCCACCATGTTCCAAAGTCACAGGACAGTGTAAATAAAAGTAATCCCTGCTAGGTGAATCTCTAACACACGCAATGGAAACAAAAGGCATGGTATGTAAAACACAAAAATGCTCGTGTATAAATATATAAAAAGCAAACCTTGAGAACCAAAAAACGTATGTACTCAATGCCTTTGCAGAAGGCAGAGCACCAAGAGAAACACCCTTAAGGGCCCGATGAAACAGGCCAGAGGACATAAATCAAAACAGTTTCGTCCCAGTGGGATTTAAAAACTGCCCATCACAGAGTCCTCCCCCTCTTCCGTCAGACACAATCAAAGAGGGAAGCATAGCGTCCAACTGTAAACGGGTTGAACACCAAACATGCGGTGTGTCTCAAAACAGTTGGGCCGTAACCTCTTTTAACAAAACGTTTTATAATTTTAGCAAATACAGTTGGAAAATTGCCATGACCCAAAATCTTACGAAGTTTGTAAACCACATCCCCATAAAAATCGGGTTTTGAAATACCTTCTCGCAGAAGAGTCTTTAGATTACTATTGAATTTCAAAACCAAATCAGAATTACGATAGTAAAATTTAGCAAAATATTTACGCAATTTGTAATAACGGTAGCCCTGTTGAAGAAGCTTATTTGTAATATATTGATTACGTTCATTGAAATCCTCAACATAACTACACGCTCTGGCAAACCGAATTAACTGAGAAATGTATACCCCATAAGATGTAGCATGAGGTACATCCCCATCCAAATGGGGGAAATTTACAATACTAAAATTAAAATCATCCCTCTTGTCATAAATTTTGGTATGTATAATATTGTTATAAATAAGAGAGATGTAAATCTAAAAATGAAGCACCAGTATCCAAATTGTTAGTTTTAATTAACTGGAGTTCCCGGGGATAAATAGTGTCCACCAATTGACCAAAAAACGGGTTATCCATATTAAGAATATCATCCAGATAGCGTGATGTATTATTAAAAGCAGTGATAATGTCTGCCTGCGTGTCTGGAGAAAGACTCAACATAAAGTCTCTTTCATAACAATATAAAAACAAATCTGCGACAAGGGGTGCACAATTTGTTCCCATGGGAATACCGATTACTTGTCTGAAAACTGCATTCCCAAACCTTATATAAATGTTGTTCAATAAAAAGGAAAGGGCTTTACAAACTTCATCACAGGTCCACATAGTATAATGTTTAACAATACAGCTAGTAAAAAAAGCTTTATCGAAATTGCAGGCGAGAAATGTAACATTCTCCCTGGCAAAAGTCTTTTGAATTAGGGCAGTTAGCTTGTCATTTATCAAATTATGTGGTAAAGTGGTATACAGAGTAGAAAAATCGTATGTACTGACTGAAGTTACTTTGTAATTATTAACTTTAAACTTATCCAGGATTTCGCCAGAATTTTTGATCGACCAAAATAAATGTTTACCAGAGTTTTCGTATACTTTATCACAATATCTTTTCACGTGGACTTTTATAGCAGTTAGGCAAGATGTTAATAGTTTTGAAATATTTGTAGTGGTACAAGAGCTTGAATTTGCGATGAAACGAGCTTTATATGGTTGTTTATGTAATTTAGGAATCCAGTACATAGTAGGAAGTTTAATATGTTGATCATCTATACGAACTTTCAAATTAGAAACTTCACTGATGTGATCAGTGACCACATTTTGTTCAACGGAAGGATTCAATATATAAGCTTTAGTGCTATTTAGTTCGTTTTGTAAAACATTAATATAATGTAGGCGTCAAATGATGATAATATTGTTGGCCGCCTTGTCTGCTGGAACTAAGACATACTTAGAATGAAATTCTTGGATTTCCTTTTTCAGATGTCTTAAAGTAAACTTGGGTTTTGATGGAAGTAGGTGTTCATTTGTTTGGTAAAATTTTATACGAGAATCGACAATGTTAAAAATACTTCGTTTCCAAGACGTTAATGCATTTGGATCAGCATTCTCACGACGACACCATTTAACACAAAAAGTTTCGATGGATTCCGCAATATGACCACGACAAGCATGAAAATCAATAGTAGAAGGAATTCTGTATTTTGGTCCTTTAAAGAATAAATTACGAATACGCTTGTCTTTAATAATATCAAAATTACCAGTGATGACATGAAAGTTTAAAGTTTATTCTGTAAGAACATCTGTCAGACTTTCAGTAGTACACTTTTTGAAAGTTTTAAAGAATACCTATTTTTGTGCAATATTCTAGACGAATATGCCATAAGGCAAATTTTTCTATTCCAGAACATCAAAAGTAAATGGTGAGAATAGGTTCACACTATTTCGAAAACCTTGGTATATTAGCATCTGTCTGAAATAAAAGCCCTCGCCTTACAGTATTTGAAAGCCGTTGGACATATTGTCACGCAACTCTTGATGCCGAACATACAACCTCCAAAATATAAATAATAGAATCTTTGGAAGTATTTAAATGAACCTAAACGTTTCAGCTCTGCATTCGAGTCATTATCTATAAAATAAGCGCAGCGGCATTAATTTAGCTCAAGTACCGTTAACCATTGAATAATATAAGAAATGCTGGTGCGATTTATTACAGATATCCTCTATATTGATTATTTATGCTAAAATGTGGCAGTTTTCGGTAGATGTTCTGCTTTAAAGATGTATTCATTTATTAATTTGCGTTTATTATTCAACACATTATTTATGTTTCGGGAAAATAATCTTCTAGAGTGCCCCTTTTAACGGTTAACGGTACTGCAGTATATTTTAAACCGCCGATTTTATCGATAATGGCTGGGCTGAAACTTTTAGGTTAAGTTATAATACTTCGAAAATTCGATTATTTATGTGTTTTGACATACCCTTTAAATAGATATTTAGTTTGGCATTAGGATATGTCCCGTAAGGGTATGCCCCTTAACAGATGCCAAACAAAATAACCCCAAAAACCTTTGGAACCCAAAAGTTTCGGCTAAGCATTCAAGTCATCGATAAAAACAACAGTTTAAAATTCGATGCAGTACCATAAAGCATTCAATAATCTATACATGTAGATTTGTTGTAAAATAAATGGGTGAATGCGATTTATTATAGAAGTTTTCTATATTGATTAGTTGTGGCTCTTTTAAATTATTTTTAATATATCAGTTTGCGTTCATTGAATACAATCATTATCTATGTTTGGAGGATATAATCGGCTATATGCCGGGTATGTCCCTTTAAAGCTGCTCGCTCTCAGATTTTGGTTAAAAATTAAAGTTCTTCAAATTGTATGTAGAGCGGGTTCGTCTAATTTCGGATATCGTGTAAGTCCGAATACTTTTGGCCAATCGCACACAGTTTTACAAAACCACAAAATATCGCCATTAAATGCGCATGGTCAGACAGTACGTACGTTCTTTTCCGGTTTGCAAAAGTTTTAAGCCCACGAAATTTAAAAAAATTCTTGGAGAAATCGTTTTGTTTGTAAGGTAAGAATTTTTTGAATGTTTCTTATGTAGTGTGCTAAGATACAGGATTGTATTTTTCTATTTGTCAAGTATTGTTTAAGTTATCTGAACCGGCATAAGTGTATCTTGATCGCAGGATGGAAGTTACCGAGTATAATATGTATTCAATGACGTCATACTTTGTTTATCTATTTGACCGGAGTATTCGGAAGAGACGAAGAAGATTTGTAGTGTCGGGTCTTCCAGATATCGATATATTTTACAACTCATTTCGTCCTTAGGTTTACTTTTTTGACGTTATGGACGTTTTAAATCATATCATTTTTGCATAATAACATATATTAGGTTCTAGCACCATTGTCCATCTTATTTCAGTATGAGTTGCCAGTTGCTGTATGACAAAGTGTCACTAGAAAATGCTGTCAGGGCCGTCCAAAGCAAGTCCATGGGTGCGCACCATAAACCGGTTTAAGCTCCCCAGTGGTGTTTTTGCCACTGACCGTTCCATAGCGGTACCCCACTGTGTTCCGTTAATTGTTCGTTTTGTCCTCGTGTGTTTGCTTTGTATGCTTGTGTGTGTTGGTAGTGTATGTTTGTGTGTGTACATGATTGTGTGTGTGTGTGTGTTGTGTATGTGTGTGTGCGTGTGTGTGTGTGTGTGTGTGTGTGTGTGTGTGTGTGTTGGTGGTGTGCACTTCTGGGTGCTGTGGGGCTCGTTTTGGGGAGGCTGCGTTTTTGATACGTGGCATTCCCTGTTTGATATTATTTTTGTTTTTATCTCAAAGCTGCAAAGACATTTAAAGTACCAAGGGCAACGATATTTGACAAGGTGCATGGCAAGTCGGGCATGAATTGTTCCGTGGGTCGCCACAAAGTTCTTTCGTCTGAAGAGGAACAGAGGCTCTCTACGTGGTTAGTAGATACTTCTAAAATAGGGTACGGGCGGACAAAACCGGAACTTTTAAAAACTGTTGCTAATATTATCAAAGCTTTTGGTACGTGGCATTCCCTGTTTGATATTATTTTTGTTTTTTTTGTTGTTTTGACGTGTTTCTCGTCTTTTCGCGCCAAAATCTCTACCGACGAATCAAATTGTAGGATACTTCGAAACGGACCATTCAATTGCACATGTTTTTGTCCGGGTTGGTCAATTGTAACTGAAGGTTTGGAAAGTTATTCGGACGTCCAATGTCAGGAAAATAAGGAAACCCCCGACCAATCAAAACGCTTGTTATATGATATAACAACGCCCACTCTGTCGGAGAGGACAAGCGTCAAACATTTTCAGACTCAATTCGAAAACGAAAAGCAATACATCGATTTCTAAAACAAGAGCTCAAATATCACCAAATTCAAGGTATGTTGTTTACAATAGTAGGATTTATAGTTACTTAGGACATAGAGTTCGACTTAGTCTTATATTTTGTTTTGTTTTTCAGATGTCGTTTCATTGTGAAAAATGTGGCGAGCGTTCACGTATCACATGCGAAGATTGTTTTACTGCGCTAGAGTATACAGGACAACTCCATGAGTGTGGCAAGGAAATTCAGAGACAATTTCTTTGCGTTCGATGCAAGATAGTTGAGGAGTAAGTTATAAGGTGTATGTCAACTTATCATTTCAAGTTAACAGACTTCTATTGTTGAAACTGAATATAATTTGAAAAGATATATTGGTTTACTTTTTTATAAAAAGGTGTTGATTTGAGCATTTTTGAGCATTTTTGATTGAGCATTTTTGTGTTTTACATACCATGCCTTTTGTTTCCATTGCGTGTGTTAGAGATTCACCTAGCAGGGATTACTTTTATTTACACTGTCCTGTGACTTTGGAACATGGTGGGGGTAAGAGTGAGGTTGGGTGCGCACCATAAACCGGTTTAAGCTCCCCAGTGGTGTTTTTGCCACTGACCGTTCCAAGGCGGTGCCCCACTGTGTTCCTTTAATTGTTCGTTTTGTCCTCGTGTGTTTGCTTTGTATGCTAGTGTGTGTTGGTAGTGTATGTGTGTGTGTGTACATGATTGTGTGTGTGTGTGTTTACCAGAATAAAAGGCTGAGTTTTTGGTACGTGGCATTCCCTGTTTGATATTATTTTTGTTTTTGAGAAAGTCGAAACAATTAGTCTTGTTACGACTGTTTTGTTTGTATTTCTGAGGGCTGTTCAAATGACGAATGATGGTTTTATGTAAAACAAATAACATTGATAACTTTGAAGAGGCACTCCCTACATCTAGCAGATTATATTCTTGAAACATAGATTATGTGATCAATGAACGTAAAATGATACATAAATACAATTTCAAAGAACCTATGGTGAAAAATGCCTCATTTTACCAAAATTAATCAATACAGAGGCTTTCTGTAATAAATCGCATCGACCCATTACTTGTACAACAATTTTACAAAGATTATTGAATGGTTTACGGTACTGTAGCATATTTAATACCGCTGATTTAATCGATAATGACTGGGAATGCATAGCAATGCATTTTAGGTTAAGTTATAAAAACAAAAATAATATCAAACAGGGAATGCCACGTACCAAAAACGCAGCCTCCCCAAAACGAACCCCACAGCACCCAGAAGTGCACACCACCAACACACACACACACACACACACACACACACACACACGCACACACACACGACACACACACACAATCATGTACACACACACATATACACTACCAACACACACTAGCATACAAAGCAAACACACGAGGACAAAACGAACAATTAAAGGAACACAGTGGGGCACCGCCTTGGAACGGTCAGTGGCAAAAACACCACTGGGGAGCTTAAACCGGTTTATGGTGCGCACCCAACCTCACTCTTACCCCCACCATGTTCCAAAGTCACAGGACAGTGTAAATAAAAGTAATCCCTGCTAG
Organism: Saxidomus purpurata; assembly: GCA_022818135.1. Taxonomy (NCBI): domain Eukaryota; kingdom Metazoa; phylum Mollusca; class Bivalvia; order Venerida; family Veneridae; genus Saxidomus; species Saxidomus purpurata. The sequence goes on along the minus strand of JAFMSR010000012.1, from coordinate 42,504,556 downwards.
GTGAATCTCTAACACACGCAATGGAAACAAAAGGCATGGTATGTAAAACACAAAAATGCTCGTGTATAAATATATAAAAAGCAAACCTTGAGAACCAAAAAACGTATGTACTCAATGCCTTTGCAGAAGGCAGAGCACCAAGAGAAACACCCTTAAGGGCCCGACGAAACAGGCCAGAGGACATACTTCCAAAGATTCTATTATTTCTATATAAACAATGTTTTGTCCTCTTTGTCGTTTCTTCCAACAGAAAGTCCTTGATTCAAGTATGTGTCATAGTTATGTAGAACTTATCTTTTAAAATATTTTCCAAACCAGTAACTTTCGATTGAAGTACACAAAATCTAAACGTGTTTTTCAAAAGTCTTTTGTACGGCAAGATGAAAATACATGCAATAAGACCATGAATTTGTTATAAAGTTCAAAATCCATTATTCTTAAAGGTAATTTCCGGGAAATTTGGGAGACATTCAAACAGTTAATCAGGAGTGAATGTATTGGAAATTGTGTTTTATTATGTTTTGTTCTTAGAGCAAGTTTGTTAAGTTCATTTTATGTTTTTTTTTTAAATCTGTTTCATTTCAAAGACAGACAATTTTTCACAAAAACACTTGAAACAAAAATAAAAGTCAAGAAAAGTGCAACGATGGCGTTATTGATATATTTATCCATATCATGACGCTCAGTACTTACAAACTTGCATACGTACGCGGAGTTTTAATGATTGCAAACATTTAACGTGGTTTTGCAACACTATCTGGAAAAAAATATATGTAATTAAAATTGCATTCTGGATATGACCTTTCCTTTTCTTGAAAGGTTACTGAGTTTCTAAAAGCAAACAGTCTTTATGCAATGTTCTAGACGAATATGCCACAAGACTCTTTTCTGTTTCGGAATATCAAGAATAATTGGTTAGAATGATGTTTCACACTTTTCCGATAGCTTTGATAGATTATATCTGAAATGAACGTATTTCATGAACGTGCTTATATGCAAGTCATCTCACAGGTTGTATAACACGATTACCTGAGGTGGACTTCGTCCACAAAAGTGTCCATTGTCTTGTTGTAATTATCCAATGGTGCCTAACATTGTTTGAACGTCTATGGGCAAATTTGTTGACAATGTGTGATTACCAATCAGATCAAGCTATACACTCTGAGGGTTGACTTATGAATAGTGCAAAAGTACGAAGCCTGATTTTTATCCAAGAAAAAAACAAAAATAATATCAAAGCCCTTTGTTCAATCTTCACGAAGTGCTGTCACAATGCATAGTTCCATAACATATCGGCCTATGTCTAAATTTCTGCATTTCCCTTGTCACCATTCCTCTAACAAACGTATTTATCCATTCTTCTTACAATGAACTCGCAATATTTATTTGTGAGAGGTTGGCACTTCTGCTATTATTTAGATTGCAAAAGACATATACATGCCATCCCGTTTTATAATATTGCGTATACTCGTGTGTTTTTATAACACAAGTTAGTGAACCTGATTTCGTATTAAACTGTTAATTAGTGAACAGTAAACTGTTTATACCCAGAAATATAAATGTTTATAAACACTACGTTGTAATTGAAACTTCTGAATCTTTATGATTTCATTCTTCTGTACTTAAAGATTTTTAGCGATACTAGAGATGAACAGTTCACGCAAAATGTTATGACCTTTTTATCAAAGCAGTGTTTGATTCGGGTCGATTGATGTCATGTTTCGACTACACTTAGAGTGCAGTCCTTGTGTTGAAGGTATAGGTAAAGAGCATGTTCCTGGTTGTAGGAGGGTTGATATCGTGTTGACGTGTTTGAAATGAAAGGTGTGTTTAGAGAGAACAAACAAACGCTGGAGGTATTATTTCATGTTTTTTGGGGAAGACAATTCAGAGCATACGTCATATAAGGCCAATATGCGCCTGAAGAGGATATAGGCGCAACTATTGCAGATATTGGACCGAGGGACAATATCGAAATAGGTGCGCCAACATCCTCTTTGGGTGCACAGTGGCCGTTCAATGACTTCGTTATTGCATACTTTTCTGAAAACGAATGTTTTATGAAAATAAGAGGAGGTTTATGAAAATAAATGTAGATCTATGCACCCGTAGAAGAAATATCGTATTTTGTTATCAACGGACTTCAGAATGGAGGAACTCTTGTATCAGTTGTCACGCAACAATTTCTATCTGCTGTGCACTTGCAAATGTATGCTCTGTAACACCGGATACAGCTCCTTTCGAATACAGCTGCCCGGAGAGCTGTATTTGGTGCGTATCAACGAATACAGCTCCCCGGAGAGCTGTATTCGGCGCGCATTAACGAATAAAGCTCCCCGAATCAAATGGGAGCTGTATTCGGTGTTCTTGTACCTTCTTTTCGAATAGAGCTCCCCAGTGATTCGATGCAACATAGACGTGTATTTAAGGCGTATCATTGCAGCACGTAATTTATTATAGAATGATAAGGATCTACACCGCTATTCAGGATGCAGTCTTAGCCCTGGGATGCTTGGCTTTTTGAACGAAACTTAGTAGTTTCGTGACTTTTTTTGTTGGTATTGAAGAATTAATTTCTTTCAATAAACTTACATTTTTCAAACATGACTGTGGCTCAAGGCGTCAGTTTAAGCGATTTTGTGCTTTGTGCTTTGTAAATTGTAAATTGTTGACGGAATGAAGCACATTCACACCAGCGTGTCAGGCCAGACAAACGGACTGATAAGACAAAATACAGGGTAGGACAACAGACAAAGGTTTGGACAGATGAACCCAATCTTTCGACCTACAATTTGGTCATTGAATTAAAAGTTTTCGGAACGGCCATGCTTCTTCCTGGAAAGAACACACCGCGTACTCAGACTTCAGTTATTTAATCCGTTTTATGATCCCTTTTATCTATTAACATAGGGAGCTTTATTCGAATGTGCATATGCTTTGGTTCGAATACAGCTCCGCTACACCAAGGGAGCTGTATTCGTTAATGTGCACCGAATACAGCTCCCCGGGGAGCTGTATTAGGTGCACATTAACGAATACAGCTCCCCGGGGAGCTGTATTCGAAAGGAGCTGTATCCGTTGTTACAATGCTCTATGGTACCGTAGCGTTTTCTGCAGTATGCAATGACTCACTAAATTATTTCGTAACACATGACGTCATTGCAATTTTTATATGACCTTCACATACTCTGAACTTTGAACTGTTGAAGCAAGTGTTTAAATAAATTAATTTTAAGGTAGTGGATGTGTAATGAGTACTTCCTGTTTAAGGATCATTTGGAATACTTTGGATTTTACAGCTGTGCCTATTTTGTACTGTGGCGCAGTGGTTACAGCGTCTGCTTTGAGATCAAGAGGTCCTGAGTTCAATCCCCAAAGGAGCCAAATTTGTTTTTCGTTATTTTTTCTTTTTTAGTTATAAAATTGAATAACATGAAAGATTATGCCATTTTACAAGATTTGAAAATTGCATCTTAATTTTCCTTGATTTTATCAACCTGGACAGTTACTTAAAATAAAAAATGACCGTGCTCATTTTTAAAGTTAAATATCTCAAAAAGTAGACGGTAAAACATTTTACTTTTTTTCTAATAATCAATAGTGATGGCCCTACTCCGAATCTTTTGCTACAGTCGTGTATATGTATATGTGTGATATGTCTCGTGGCAAAATTAGGCAAATTGTCTACGCTAGTATTTGGCATTATTGCATATTTTTTGTTACACGTGTTAAGCTTGTAGAATTATAATACATGTTTTGTAACTCTACATTGCTTGTAATACCTTTTGGAACCTAGAAAAAAATAAATGTAAATAAATACTTGCAAACATATCTATTTTAACTTTTAGGGTACTTTTTAATATGGTCAGTATTTCTTAAGTGGGGGTAGGGCAACAAAAAACGAAATTAATTTTTAATTCAACGGTGAAATGTCTTTAAATTTTGCACACTAGTCGGTTAACAGATTATATAAATATTAAGTGTAATGTGTTTTGGAATAGTGTCCATTAGACCCCCACTACCTTAAGTAAAAAGACTTGTTTTGATGAATAAAACAAAAAACAACTCGGGTATTCTATGTTGAAAGGAATCGGTGCTAGAACACTGTTTTAGTGATTTAAATGGGTTTTTAAATGAATTTTACTTCTGTTCTTCGTAAATTAAAAGAACTTTAGGCAGGCTAAGCATCCTGAACAGATGAGATCTTCAGAGTCGCAAAAAAGTCGAAAAAAGTAAGTTTTTCATATACATAGTTTTAACAGTTTTTGACACAACAAAGACAATTTGAGTTAGTTTTCCTTATTGAATGACTTTTACAGGTCGAGCCAGTTTACATTGTAAATAGGCCTAAGGTGTGATGAAGAAAACATGTCCTACCATTTCGTTGTAAAAATGCAAAACTCGGCCTTAAAATCTTTGAAGATGCTCAATATACGACTTTTGTTGGCATACCTACGCAATAATGATATTTGCGCATAGGCCGAAGAGATATCTTGTTTTCTCTTTTTATTTTGTTACTATTTATAGTAAGGTACATTGTATGCAATAAAGCATGTACGCTGAATTTGATCGTAATGAAGCAAAGATTTGTCTCTCAAGTCCAATATTGGTGAAGTTATTCCAGTTTGTAAATAAATGAAGCAAGAGAATATATTGGAAAAAGTACAAGTTATAATTGTCATTTAGAAAGTCTCTCGCACTAGAGACACATCTGATCATTTTCTTGAAAGCCGAGAGGTACTTTCATGCTTAATATATCGCTACAAAACACCACGCTAATTACTTTGTAGTGATGTGAAAGCTCTCGTTTTGAAAAGGTTTTGATTTTAGTGAGAATTCGAAGTTCTTTTACAGCTTCCTATCATATGTTGCTCATTATGTACATGGGGATTCAGGGAATTAGTGTATTTTACGACTTAAGATTTTTGTTTTCCTAAAATGTCACTCTTACTGGCCACTGTAGACTGCGATTCTGATAAGACGTACTGATTTATGCAAGTTCTTTGACATTATCATCTATACAGCTGCCAATTTTACGAGGGAAAAAGTTAGGAAATGCTAAGAAATGAAGCATAGGAAGTCTAGAAAGAAATTTACATGAGAATATAAATGTTATAATTTGATGAGGTTAATACAAAACTTTACAATGTACTCATTGCAGTGTCATAGATTAACGGTAAAAATACATGAAAACCATTTGTCAAAGCGAATACGAAACTGCACCGAGTACACGACTCCCCTTTATTCCAAATTCCATCTTTTATAAGAAACAAATGGGCTATAGTTTAAAAGTCATTTAAAATATTTATGGAAAACTTGTTTTATACACTTTAATAAAGAATTGATTAAATATTACAATATTCTATTGATCACAAGTTGGAGCATGAAACTCAGTTGAGCACGAAAAAAAGTTATAGGAACGGGGACAGTAAATCAAAAACGACTTTGCAATATAGTCATGCCTTTCCCATTACAGACCTATTAAAATTTGTACAAAATTACCATTACCTCTATGCGTGACATTGATATTGAGCCGACGTTGTTGGAAAATGGGATACAAGTAAGTCGTAGCAATAAGACGAAATTTGGTCCAAAATTGCAATTAAGGTCTTTCAAGGGGTGTAGAAAAACATGGTACACTAAGACCCGTAAATACCAATGAATTGACCGACAGACCGACGTACTGACCCCTATTCTCATATCCATCCCTTTGACTTCGTTGGTTTCAGTGGTTTCTGGTGATAGATGAAAAGTCATTACTTGTTCTAGCAAAGTTGTGAATGTTAATGTTCTGTTTGTTTGCTTATTATTAAACTTTGCTGACCATGATTTTAGATAAACTAAATAAAGATGAAAATCATTTACCATAAAACATAAAAATTATACCAATCTTTCATCTATTGTAGATTTCTGAAATAAAACAAAAGTTGACAATTAACATGAACTGAAACTGGGTCATGTTTACATTGTAGACAAACTTATTTAGCACTTTATATATCCAAATTTCGTAACTGTTTCAAATGAGATAGTAATTAATTGTCTTCTTTAGTATTGTAGCATATATTTAACCTGTTACATTGGTACCCGTTACGAATTCAT